>JARHVA010000665.1:3800000-4180000 GCA_037957365.1 Torreya grandis | reverse complement strand
TCCTTGCAAGACAAAATGAACCAGTAGGGGACAATAGTGGAAGTCAATTTTTACCACAACTAGTTGATCCTATCCTTCACCCTAGCAAAAGTTACTTTTCAATTTTATACCCTCCCTTATAGATTGGACTGTATTTTTAGGATATGTTACGTGAGGTTTTCCCATTTTGTATTACTATAATTAATATCTAAGTAACCTATTATATCACTTGGAAAATTCAATATTGAGGCACACTTACACTCTTACACACTAAGCAAATTTTGCCTATTCTTCCCAAATCTAATTTCAATAATTTGAATTAGTGCTTGTCCAGGACAAGAGGCTATGTTATTGAAGTCAAGTAAAACATTATAAAATATTAAATCCATATCTATATGCATTCATGCACAAAAAGGAACACTATTTCAAAAATCACTCTAAGTGAGAGAACTACATAGCCCTGATTTCCCTCTTTGAAATATTGGATACGCTGAAAATGATTAATCATCATGATGGTGATGGGGGTAAGCTCAACCCATTACACTCAACCTTTTATTTTTGCAAATATTTTAGATATTTAAATCCCTGTTAGGGTGTAAAAATTGAATAAGTTATTTGTAGGTCAATCACATACATATGAAATCAATTTTCCACACGCAGGTGTGTTTTAAGAAACTAAAAATGATTGCACCCTGATTTCCCTATTTTTAGCTAAATGATATAATCAAATAGTAGAGGAAAATAGTGTCATTTGATCTTATTCCATTTTCAATGATCCTAATCCTCATCAGTTGCAATATCCCAATGGGATATTTATGCAAACATACTTAAATTATGAAAAATTCACATTCAACAACTATGGAAAGAACACACTAAGATAAATATGGAAACACACACCAACTACTAATTTTGATTATTTATGAAAGGAATATCAAATACATAAATAAAATGATCTCACACACACATAGATCTATAACTATAAACCACACTAAATTTTCAAACTCTTTGAAGATCAATTATAATATCTGAATGATATCATCTCTATGAACCACAGGGCTTCCATCATTTGATTCTTGAAAACACCTAAGGCTTTTCAAAATTGAATTCCTAAAGTTGAAAGACAAGTGCATCAAGCTATAGAGTAGATGGTTGATTGGAAAAATATGGATTACAATGAGAGCAAACCCAAACTTAAAGGAATTACAAAGAGAGAAGACAAATGGAAGAATAGTAAGGAGAGAAAAGATGGGGCATATCATTCTATATGGGGAAAAAAAGGTCAAAGATGATAATAATTCACCATGTGCAACATTTATTTCTTTCCTCATGACTTCATAATTGTGTCTTCTTCTCCATGTGAATGGAATCAAATGATGGAGACTAAATTACTATTCACCCATATGCTCACATGTGTCAAAGATCCTCTCAACCACCCACTTTTGAATTTTCCACGAGCTTCAAACATGTACCAACATAGAATTATTCCAAATTAACCTTTTTTACCACTCCACATACTTCCAACATGAAGTCACAAAGAAATGTGACAACCTTTACTTTTCCCATCAGGGACAACCCATGTGATGAAATAAAGCAAATCTAAATTGTCTCCCAAATGGAATGGTACACCCCAATATAAGCACATGCTCTTGATCCATGGGATATTATTTTATGGGCTATACCACCTCATTCACAATCCACCTCACTATTATATCACTCTTTGCATTACTTGTCATGTCACCATGAATAGTGTTTTCATGAGCAGTGTTGGTGAATAATAACTAATGAATAGTGACCCACACTACTATTACCTTTCATTACCTAATTTAGCCTATGGTAATGAGATAGGCTAAGGGTCCCATGCACATTACTTATTTAGAAGAAGGGAACATCACAAACCTCCCTTCCTAAAATTTCTTGCCCATAAGTAATTACAAATTTGGATGCTCTAGAATTTTAGGACCTTCCCAAGTAGCATCCTCAACTAGAATATTTTTCCACTAGATGAGATATTTTATTATGCTCTTGTTTCTAAATTTATTCACCATTCTATCAAGCACAACCTATAGAATCATAATTAACTTTCCTTCATCATATAGTGGGGGAAAATCAATAGAAGGCACAATATGCAACCCAACAACTTTAATCAAACAAGAACCATGGAATTTATTATGTATTCTACTATTTTTAGGAAGTTCTAATTCATAGGCTACCTCACCTATTTTCATGATAATATTTTCTAATAAATGTGCATATTTAGTAAATCTATCTACTACAAAATAAATGCAATATTTCCCTTATACCTTGGGTAGTCCCATAATGAAATCCATGGAGATACTTTCCCATTTTTGTTTAGGGATGGAGAGTGGTTATAGAAAACTTGTCATAAACTCATGTTCCCCTTTATTTTGTTGGCATCTTAAACATTCCTTGATATGCACAAGAAAATCCTCCTTGAGACCCTCCCAAGAGAATCTCTCTCTAATCTATTTGTATGTTTTGAAGAAACCTAGATGTCCCACCAAAGGTGCATCATGAAATTCCTCTAGTATTTTCGTTTTCATCTTTGATTTAGGAACAATGAATACTCTATTACTGAACAAGACCAACCCGTCTTCCATTGTGTACCTATCATCCTTTTCTGAACCATAAAAAATGTTAGTAGTAAATACATTTGTAACATACTAAGATAAGAAAAAAAAATCTAATCTACAAAAATGGTAGAAATGTGGCAAGGACTAGGCATTCTAGAGAGATCATCAGCTACTATATTCTTCCTACCCTTGATGTATTCAATTTAAAAATAATATGCTTGTAGCTTACTTACCCACTTCTGTTGTCTATCATTCAGATTCTATTGAATTATAAATAATTTCAAACTATTGTGATTTTATTTGACAACAAACTTCCCACATACCAAATATTTCTTGAATTTCTCCAAAGCATGCATTATAGCCAACATTTATTTATCATAAATGTGTAGCCCTTTCTCATGATATTTTAGATTTATTCTCTAAAAAGATATAGGATGTCCTCTTTGAGATAATACAACCCCAAATCCAACACTTAAAGCATCACACTCTAAAACAAAAGGGAGTGAAAAATATGGAATAGGTAGAACCAGACATGAACTTGTTACCTCTTTTAATTTATCAAAAGTAGATTAAGTTTTTTTATGTCAAATCAAATTCTCCCTTGTTTTTTAACTCCATAAGAGTATGTCCAAGCTAATAAAATCCCTTAACAAACCTCTTATATTAACCACATAAACTAATGAAACCTCTAAGTTGTGTTAGATTTGTAGGAGGTGGCCAATCCAAAATGGCTTAGATCTTCTGTTGATTCAATTAAACTCCTTTATCACTAATAACATGGCCTAAGTATAGTATTTTAATCAATCCAAAATCACATTTGGGCATCTTAGCAAATAATGATTGTTATTCAATAATAACCAAAATTATATCCAGATGTTCTTCCTAAATTTTACTATAAATCGATATATCATCAATAAGACTAAAATAGACTTTATTAAATACTTACCAAATGCCTTATTCATACATGATTTAAATTTGTATGGTAAATTACTAAGCCCAAATGGCATGACCAAAAATTCAAAGTACCCATATTGACACCAAAAAGAAGTTTTATGAATATCTTCTTCTCTCATGTGTATTTGATGATACCCTAATCTCAAATTAATATTTAATAAAAATACATCACCACATAGTTCATCAATAAACTCATCAATCTTACATATCTATTCTTGATAGTCTTCTTATTTAGGTCTCTATAATATATGCACATCTGCATACTACCATCCTTCTTCTTTACTAGCACTATGGAGGATGTAAAAGGACTAGAACTTGGCCTAATGTATCCCATATGCAGTAGTTCTTTTATTTCCTTCTAAATCTCCTCTTTTTACACTCTTGGATGATTTTATGGTGTATTCATAATAGGCCTAGATTCTGGTTCCAACTCTATGATAAGATGAAATCCCCTTTCAGGAGGTAATCTTAGAGGCATATCACTAAAAAACATACTATGTTTATTCAAGATATTTTGAATATCAACATGCATTACAAAATTCTTACCCTTTTAAGGATCTTGTGAAATTTTCAAATAAATAACAACCTATTATATTTGGCCTTTATGGAAAAGCCTTTCCATTATTGAAGTTGTAACCATTTGTGGAGATCTATTGGTAATTCCTTTTAGAACCACCTCCTTCCCTTCGATTATAAGATTGAATTCCATATTTTGATGATTTTTAGAGTATTATCCTAGATAATATAGCCACTATACACCCAAACCACAACAATATCTCCTACCAATAACATAAAAATCATCATAAACCTTATGGTCTCTGAAGGCAAGATTAAGATTTTAAATCTTATTCTTGCATGGTATATTGTGTAGAGATGGAATAAAAAGTGAGTTAGATGAAGCATTAATCAAGAAAACTCAAAAAATTCATAAAGAACACAACTAACTAATCCAACTCCTTTAACAGGGTTTGCAAAATAAAATTAAGAGCTATTGAAAGAAGGAATATACCAAAAAAACTTCCCAAGAGCATCCCACCTCCAAGTACAACTCAAAATATGATTTTCCCCTTGATTTGGTGCTCAAATCTTTATCAATGATGAATGGCTTGCTCCTCTATCATATCTCAATGCATCAATGAAACTAGGCTCCTATTATTTATAAAATGTATGGCTATAGTGAAGCTATCCTATTGTAAATTAATCATAATAACACTACACAAAAGGAACTTATAAGAAGAATTTTGCATAATAAGTTTACACCAAAGAAGCTTAAAAAGATGAGTGAGAACCCTTGTATTTATAAATTTTTAGAAATGATTAGAATAAATTAGGACCATCCATCTTGAGATCAAGATGTGTGGCTAATAATCCATTCAATTTTTGAGGCTCAAATCATAAATACTCTCATTAATATTTGGAAGAAAAGGAATTAATGAGATATGGGGGGCTTAAACCAGATATTTGTTCCATTTATGGATTATGAATACCACCCCATAAATGATGTCATTTGATGATGCAAATATTAGAAATCAATTTCCAATTAAAATCTTTTCAATAACTTCCATGGATTTTCAACTTAAGTTCTTAATTTTGTTTAATTTGCTTAAGTGAGGCTAATTAATTTTGTGTAATTCTTTGAAAATTGGTTTCCCATTTAATCAAAATGGTTGAAACATCAAGTTATTGGGTCATAATTTGATTAGAGTATAATTAGAAGAAGATGTTAGTTGCATATAGACCACTACCCCATTTAGGACATCATCGACATGAAATAACATACGCACATGTCGTGTGCCTCTGACTTAGAATAATTTAATAGTTTAAAGCATCAAATTGTATTTTTTCCATTTTGAATAAAAATATTTTGGAAAAAACTAATAATCACATAAAATGCATTTCCCCATTATGGATACATTATTATAAATCGGCACTGGTATACGATAATCTTGAACCATTTAGTGTGTTTTAGTGATTTTGGCCCAAATTATGTATTAACATAAAATTTTGAGTAAGATTAATAATTTTGACATAATGGTGTTAGGAATTGGATGTTTACATTTTACCCTTATTTGAGAAGGCATGGTGAGACATTCAGATGAAGCAACATCTTCTCAAAGAAAATGGTTGTCAAGAATAAGTTGGAAGGAAATGACCCATGATGCCCCCTCGAGAGGACATATGAGGATGAAAGAGAGGGATGGACTCTCAAAAAGAGAGAGAGTGAAATTAACCCATGGATGAGATTAAATCTATATGAACTAATGCTTGCATGCATTGATTTTCAATGATCAAAATATAATATAATATAATATCATATCATATAATATAATGGGCCTCGAGGTGGGGATAAGTGGGAAGAATGCAATCCCAAAACATAAGTGACACACTTTGAACACACCCACAAGAGGGTGAAAGTTTCACACTTAGGGAATGATCAATCTTGAGACAAGTTGCATACTTTAAAACTATTAGAATGAAGGAAAAAACTACAGAGATTAGAATTAGAAGAAACAAAAAGAGCATTTCTCTAGAGAAATGAAAATAATAATGTGCCCCAATAGAGTGAATTTTATTGGTTGATAAAGCAAATTGGACCCATTAGGTCTAATTGAATCGACGATTGATCTAAATGTTATGTCGCAGTAGGATAAATTGGAAATCATAGCTCAAGGATATAACCTAATGTATTTATTAAAAATGAGAAATCACAAACATAGATGTGAGGGTCTTAGGGACTTGAATAATCCACAAAAAAATAGGCATACGAGGATGCACAAAGCAATGAAAGAGATGAATAGAATAATGAGGGTGGCTGAGCTGACCCAAGATATATCATGTATCCAAACACTACCTACATAGTCCAAATGGACCTCAATCCAATGTATTTCACCCAGAATTGGGATAAAATATAATGAGGAATGAAGAATAGAATAAAAATGGACCCTTATCCAATTAGAGTCATGATATATGCCCAGAGATGCATCTCTTGCATAGAGTCTTATGTGAAGCCATTTGTGTTTAATTCATTAGTGCATTGAGAGCTAATTTTTTAAGCTACATTGACTTTTGACTTGGGATCCAAAGCATTTTGTGCTTGCCATAGCAAAATGAAATTATGCATCATAAGTATGAGTAACCTATAATGACATTGTATTTCATTTATGATGAGCTGGTTTAAATGTGAATATTTATAACTAAGGATAATGATAAAAACTACCAAAACTAGAGTTAGAAATATTTATATTTAAACAAAAATAAAAAAGAAAAAGAAAAACAATGCATAAATGTAACCTAACTTAAAATCTAGATATGAACAATCAAGAATTAAGTAAAAACAAGAATGTATAAAAGTAAAGCAAGAATAACTTAATAAACAACATGAAAGCAAGATATGAATAATCAAGATCCATGTGTATAAACAAGATGTTCTAAAAACAAAACAAAAGAAGAATTTAAATATAACTCAAAAAAAACCAAGACTAACTAAAATGTAGACTAAAAGTATTGATGGGATGTTTTTGAACTCAAAAAAACAAAACAACACAATACAAGACAAAATAGTAACATAAAATACCAAAACAACAAAAATAAACAACAAAGGATTACAAATGAATGAAACCATTAAAAAAACAAAAGGAAAGACAATAAATTACAACAAAACATCAATAAGAAATAAATAAATACACACAAACAAGAGTTAGTTATAATGTTAGTGGAAAAAAATAAAAAGGCAAACTGTTTGTGTAAGTGTAATAGAGGAATTACCCTCTACTATAGGGTGATCCTTAATCTAATAAATAATGAGACTCGCTCAACAGAACAATAATAAAAGAAAAAAAGTTTCCCCTAAGTGATATGGAAACAAAAAGACAAAATGGGGGGAAAGAAATAAAAAGAAGGGGTGTCTGAGATGACTCCAAATGTATAAGACAAGTGGATGTTGCCTACATAGTTCCATGGATGCAAGGTTTAATATGAAATTCAGAAAAAATGTAGTTCCCCTAAGAAACAAGATAGAAGAAAAGTGATGATAAGAAAACATGATTAATGATGTAGAGTAAATAATGAAAATATGTTCACAAAATGGTGAGAGAATTCAAATGAGTACTTGTAAAATGATAAAAGCATGGGATCAGAATTAGAAAAAGTGAAACAAAATGTGTTTATGTATTTTATGGATTATTTTTCTTGTGTTTTTGTGTTTTTTTTATAAACAATATCAATGAACTATTAACAAAAGGCCTAGGTAACTACCTAACTAAGGAGACACATGTCCATAGGTAAGAGTTTAAACAATAGATAAATTAGGTGCAATGGGGATCATGGATATAAACAATAGCATAGGGAACCAACTAATCAAGGAGATGCACACCCAAGATTATAAGTTCCAATAACATCTAAAGCTAGCTACAATGGCCCATGCTCACAAATTGGTGAGAGTGAGAACCTGTTAAGGTAATAGTTTCTACCAAATATCAATAAATTAATAATACAATAGTATGTAGTGCTTGATGAATCTGAAGATCCATAAGTAGGCAAAAACCATGTCCTGATATATCCATGTTAACTTGTCTATAAGAATAATCTATAAAATATTATCCATGTCAAACTTTTTTATAGAAATGGTACTATGTGTTCGAAATGCCTATGAGTCATAATCAAGATCATAATTGGTTAAGGAGTAAAACTATCTAGGTTACAATGGTCCAGGGTATGAAAAGAATATGGTTTAAGGAAAATGGTCCAAGATGAAACAAAATGAATAGATTCCAAGATAATATGGTCCAAGATGGGATAAAAAGAGTCAAGTTAGAATATAAATGATCCATAGTGCCAATGATCTAAAGTTTCCACTATCCTGAGTCATAAAAATAATATGATTCTCATAAGAATGGTCTAGGGTAAGTCAAAACATAATGAATGTGGTATAAAAAAGGATGTTATAGGATATAAAAGTGGGATGAAATGATTTCATCACAAGTTGCCCCCAAGTAAGGGGTATTGTAGACAATGGTTCAAAATCTATCAAGTGTAGAACTAATTGATAAGTACCATGTTCATGGGCTTTGGAAGTTCCTCATCACCTAGAATAGACAATTGGTATGCTCCTGATCCATAGTTTGTTGTGATTACATAAGGTCCCATCAATTAGGTTGGAATTTATGCTTATTCTTGCATTCAACATTTATGTTTTCTAATTGTCTTTCAAGACCAAATCACCAATTTTAAACTCTCAAGGGAGAATGTGCTTTTTATAGCTTCTGCATAATCTATTATGATAGGATTATAAGTTATCTAGGGTGTCCAAATGCTTACAATCAAGGAGTTCTAGTTATTTCAACCTGGAGACTCTATAATCTTTGTCAACTTCAATATTCTCCAAAGATACTCGCAGTGAAGGCAGATCGATCTCAATTAGGATGATAGCTTATATGTCATAAATAAAGGAATATGAAGTTGCCCCTATGGGGGTTCAATGACTAGTGAGATAAGTCTAAAGGGAGGAAACTTTTGAAAGTTCTAATTACAAACAGTTTCATTGGCAATCTTCTTAAGTATGGCCATAATGGTTTTTGTTTGATGCCTCAACTTGACTATTGCCTTGTAGATTATATGGTGTGGATTTCTTGTGCTTGATTTTGAATTTTGCACAAAGAGCTTTAACATCTTGATCTACAAATGATCCTCCATTATTGGATATAATGCATGTTAAGATACCATATCGATAGATGATATGTTAATGTATAAACTTGGTAATCTACTTCTCTGTGACATAAGTGAGTAGAATGGCCTCAATCTAATTAGTAAAATACTTAGTAGTGGTGAGAATATGTTTTTGGCCATCAAAATATGTTGGGTTTATTATCCCAATGTGATTGAGGCCCCAAGTAGAAAATGGCCATGGTATTGTAATTGACTGTAGTGGCACGGAATGTGTGTGTATCAAATTTCCATGTTGTTGAAAAATAACACACTTATTCACATAATTGTAAGCATCTGTCTCTATTTTGGGCCAATAGTAACATGTTCTTAGGAGATTTTTATCTAAGACTACATCATTGGTATGGGCCCCACACATTCCTTCATGAACCTCCTTAAGTGCTAACTTGGATTCTCCTAAAGACAAATAATGAAGTAACATTCCATCATAGCCTTTATGATAAAGAATGTTTCCAAGGAGGGTATAATGGGGTATACAATGAAGGAAAAGTTTTTATGATTATTAGAAAGGTCAGGTGGAAAAACATGGTCATGAAAATAATTATAAATGTCTTGAAACCAAGGCAATTCAAGTGGGAGATTAAGACCAACAATGGTGCATACCCTTTCTAAATCTTGCAAGACATGTGCAGGTTATAGAAGATTTTCAATAAGAAACTGATACTCTTTAGCACTACTATCAATCTATATCATGGACCCAATTATTTTCATTGTACTGGCAAATATATTATTGGCCCTTGGTACTTATTCAAATTGTACGGACTTAAAATGAGTTTTGAGATTATCCACAATATGCTTGTAGGGTATAAGTTTGTCATCTCTAGTTTGATATTAATTTTGAGTTTTATTGATAATTAATTAGGAATCCCCATAGACCATTAAGTGTTAGATATCCCACTGCATTGTAAAATGAAGTCCTAAAATAAATAATTCATACTTATCCATATTGTTGGTACAATGAAAATTGATGTGAAACACCTTGGGAATCAGATCCCCTTGTAGTGTAATGAAAAATAATGATGGATCCAAATCCATGAGAAGAGAAGGAACCATAAAATTATAATTTCCATTATTTAGGTTCATGTTGTACTTCTTATATTATCATAATAGAATCATCTAGAAAGTCAACTCTGAGTGGTTGAGTGTCTAAAATAAGGGCCTCTACAATTTTATCAGCAATAACCTACCCCTTGATTGCCTTTATATTCTGGTACTCAACATCAAATTCACTTAGGAGTATGACCCATTTGGCCATACAGCCTATGAAGTTACTTTGGATAATAAAATTTTGAGGGGGGTCTACTTTAGCAATAACAATGGTTTTGTTATTCAACATATAGTGTTGCAACTTTTGGGAAGCAAAAACCATAGATAAACATTCCTTATCAATAGGCATATAATTATTATCATAATCCACTAGCGTGTGACTCAAATAATAAATTTCATGTTCCTTGCCTTGATCATCATGTTTGGCCAAAAGTGACCCTAGCACATGCTCAGTTACTAAAATATAAAGAAGCAATGGTTGTCCAGGTGTTGGTAGTCTCAAAACTAGTGGGTTGGCCAAATATGTTATGAGCTTCACAAATTCTAATTGACACTCATGATCCCATTGAAATGTGACCCCTTTCTTCAACAGATGTATAAATGGGTGCAACTTATCTACCATTTGTGAAATAAACTTATAAATAGACTAGATCTTTCCTTGTAGGTTGCAAAGCTATTTAAGAGTTGAAGGTGGAGGCATTTCAACAATGGCCTTGAACTTCGCAGGGTCAACTCTAATCCTTTTTTATGATATAATAAATCCTAGCAATTTTTTTGAAGTGATGCCAAAGACACACTTCTTAGGATTTAGATGGACCTTATACTCATGAAGTCTCTCAAAGATTCATCATAGAACACTAGGATGTTTGACATGTGTTCTTGATTTAACTAGGATTTCATCAACATAGTCTTCAACAATATCATGCATCGTGTCATGGAAGATGACAATCATAACACATCGATAAGTGGCTCTAGCATTATTCAAGCCAAATGACATGACTTGATAATAGAATGTTCCTTATGGGGTGGTGAACGCAGTTTTATGTTGGTCTTCTTGAGCTATCTTGATCATATTGTATCCATAAAATTCATCCATAAGGGACATCATCTCATATGTAGAAATAGAGTTGATAATCATGTTAATGTGGGGCAGAGGAAAATCAACTTTGGGACACACCTTATTGTTATCTCTGAAATCAATACAAAGACATATACCTTGTGGCTTTTTGATGACTGTAACTATGTTTGATATCCATTCAGAGTAGGCTAGTGATCTAATGAAGCCTTATCCTAATAATTTCTCCAATCTTAATTTTACCAAAGTAGTGATGCATGTATGCATCTTCCTCAATTTTTATTTGACTGGCTTGGCATCTAGATGGATAACAAGTTGATGTAAAACCAAGTCAGGTTTTAATCCTAGCATGTCAAAATAAACCCATGCAAAAATATCAACAAAATCTCTCAAAATGGTGAAAATATAATCATGCTCCTCATTAGTGAGAGAAGCTTTAAGGTACACCATTTTTGGATCATTAGACATTCCCAGATTCACTTTTGTAGTGTTTTCCATAAGGAGTGTAGAACTATCCTCTAT
Organism: Torreya grandis; assembly: GCA_037957365.1. Taxonomy (NCBI): domain Eukaryota; kingdom Viridiplantae; phylum Streptophyta; class Pinopsida; order Cupressales; family Taxaceae; genus Torreya; species Torreya grandis. The sequence goes on along the minus strand of JARHVA010000665.1, from coordinate 4,168,111 downwards.
AATAGTGGGAAATGTGTGATCATGATCTTCTACTTTTAATATAATGTCTTTTTATTCTTTTCAAATCTCTAGATAATGTGATGAATCTAAATCCATCAGTTTAGGTTATGACCAACTAGCAAATATCTCTAGAAATTTAAGATCAAGATGCTTAAAGACTTATTATTCTGACATGATGTTAGTACTGGATATAGATCTAGGAATTGATGGACCTTGTACATCCCTTGGGGATGAGTAAAACTTCCCATCCAAGAGTGCCTGAAATAGGCTTTCACTAAAAGGCTTATCTATTTCTTTACTATTTCCCTGACCAATGAGTCCCTCAAAGAGGTTTTCACCTAAAGATCTCAATGTTTTATCTTTTTCATGACCAAGAAAGTTTATCTATTCTCCAAAATAGGTACAAGGATCTGAAGAAAAATCAAATCCTTGCTTATGATCACCAATTGGTAATCCATCTCTAAGGCTCATGTATTCTATAATGGATTCTTCTTTCTAGAATTCATAAAGGTGTATGACCAATTTTTTTTGGTCCTGATCAATGAATTCAATATGCCAAAGGCAAATGGAATAATGGGATGTCATAGCCATAATGAAATTTGAATCAAATAAGTTTATGCCATCAAGATCATCATAAATACTATAATGGGATGCTACATCACAACTAGGAGTCTCATCACTAGTTGATTCAAAAGAATCACTATCGAAAGTCATGAGGTCACCATCAAGTAGTTTAAATTCAAGACCTTAATTCATGTTAGGTTTACCAATTGATAAATGTTCCAAGATTCTTTGGTCTCATGGGCCAAGGCCTTTTCCCGTATAATCAAAATTATCCATGATTCAATTAGGGATAGGATATTTTGGATTCTAAAAATAATAAGTAATGTCATCAGAATATAACTTGTTTCCTTCAATGAAAACTTCTCGATCCCAATTTGGTGAAGTAATAGGTAAAAATACCATAGGTGGTTTCTTTGTATAATTTTCATTTTTCCAAATCATGTTGGATCTGCAGGGGCTTTTGGAAGGTTTGGGTTTTCCAAATGATTTAGGAGACTTGGGAAACTTAGCAATATGGAAGGCATCTTTAAGATAGTATGTGTAAATGCCAACATCTTCTACAATGACCTATTTTACAAGAGTTGTAAGAAATGGATCAACTGAAGTGGAAGCAAGGTCACTAGTGTTGATATAATTAGATTTTGGTAGATGCAAAACTATTTCTTTATTCTTCTTTACAATGAATTCAGAACCAAGATAATAATTGTAATTACAAAATTTATCCTCTAGGTGTTTACAATCCTCATAAGTCTATAGATCTGTAAGAATGGTGACTCCAATCCCATCATGGGGGAGCTTAAATCACTAATTCAAGGTGGATGAGATAGCCTATACTTTATGGATCCAAGGATGAACACGAAGTATGTTATAAGTCAACTTAATATCCATAATATGTAACAAGGTATGATGGAACACAAACCAAACAATCATTTACAAACAAATAGTAATAAAAGATTCCCTTTTGGCATTGGTATATGCCTCTATGATGATCATATATGGTTGAATGTCGGTCATAGTGTAACCTAGTCCCTGTACTAGTTTGAGGGACTCTATTTTTAGCCCTAAACCATTATCTATGAGAACCCACTTGATCCCAAAATGGTTGAACATCTAAATTCCATTTGTACATGTATTGATTTAGTTACTCCATTCCCTACCATGTTCTTATTCTTATTAAATCCCTTAGGTTTTCTATTTTAATATTCAAAATAGGTGATTGGGTCTAGTTTGATGTTTGAACCTATAAATAAATATTGAAAAATCATTTAGTGATAAGCACCTTTTCAACCTACACACCCTTATCTATAATTTCTTCAAATACATTTGCACAAATAAGTCATAGATTATGTACCACTTAAGGATGTACATTATGTGAGAAGATATCATCCAACTATTTTTCTATAAAATTATGGTAAATGTGTCCAACTAATACTCTCCACTATTGTATATATGTTGTGAAGCTTTTTCCATCTCATTATTTGGCTTTGCATAAGATGACCACAATCAAATCATGTTTAATATTGAAAGATAAGTGGTTAAATTTTTTCTAGATAGATCATTCCAATATGTCATCGATGCCTTGGGTAATTTAAGGATCTAGTATAAAGTGTGTCCTATTAAAATTCATGGAAACAAATGAAGCAAATAAATTCTTCTATAAGATACCTCTTTGCATAATACAAAAATTGCCTAAATATGTTCACAAGGGTCACCCTTTCCTTTTCATTTGTCAAATTTGGGTGCCTCAAAATGAGGCAGAAAGGGGACTTGGAGAGTACTCAAATTGAATGGATATGGACATATCTTATCAAATTTATAATTCTTAACTCAATTTCTTATCTTCAATCTCAATACAATTTCCTTCATTGAATTACACTCTTGCATGTTTGGTTCATTTTTAGGTGGAATATAAGTCTTTTGGGGTGGTATGTGCCCCTGTTGCATTGATTTGTTAGGGATATACACCCTATAATTTGTAAATTTGTTTTGATTTACTCCTTGAGTTGAGTAAGTGAGTCATTTATTCTTGGGTTGATAAACATTCCTTGAAAATTTCCACCTTGAGTTATAAGTGTTTTATTGATTTTGGGGGGTTTGTGGTTGATTCACTAAAGTGTATGTTGGTTGGGAATATCTTTCCAAAGTGTTTTGAAAAATTTCCTTAATACATACTATGTTTTTCATTCCTTAATTATGTGAAGGAATAAGAGGCTCTTGGTGATTGAAAAATGTATGCTCTATGTCTAGTGAAGCATGTTGCAGAACCTCTTAAGACTTATTTTATTCATTTAAGATATCATGATCACCCATAAATGTGTTCTCAACTAAAGTGTGCTACATTTTTTTCTACCATATCCTCTTATTCTTTGGTAGTATTGTTTTGTATTGAAGTGGCATGTAAAGATTCAATTAATTTCATGAGAAGATGCTCTACATAGAATTGACTTATCTTCTTGATCTTGGTGGTAAGATCTTGATCATTAGGGGTTGGATCTATGATTTCTTCCTTTCCTTTACTATAAGAGGTAATGTTTAATTTTTTAATATAACCAAGGGATTATTCTCATTATTGTTCTTCTACCCTAACCAAGGTATGCAATTGTTCCATAGGAAATTCTGATGGCAATATAGTACCTAATTCAATCAACCTTAGGAGTGATTCATCCTTGTCCTCTACGGGTTGATGTTCAACATAGTATTCCTCAGATCCTACATTCATGGGAATGTCTTCAAATACCACAAGATTATTTTGTCCATCAAAAAAATGCTCTTCCTCATAGATAGGGTCGTAAGAGACCCCACTAATAGTATAACTTTGTGTCATGTCTTAGAAGATTATTATCTACATTTTATAAGATTTGGAATGTGTTTTGAAAATGTTAAAAAGGTTTTTTTTATTTTATTTAGATAAGTGACAAGGCAAAAAAAGACTATAATAAAGAGAAGTGGTGTGTTACCACACAATAAGAAGAAATGGTTATGAAATTACTCAACTTTGGTGGGTTGAAATCATCAAATTGGAAGAGGGTATGATAAATTTTAAACCTAAAGTACAAAATAACACAAAAAATTTATGTTTAAAGATACATCAATACCGTAAAAGATAGGTACAACTTCGACGAGTTGTGACTAGAAAATTAAAAGAGAGACTTTCTAATGAGGAATGTACCAATGCAAACTAGGAAGCTCAAGACTTGAAAACACACAAAAACTCTTAAGTATAAAACTAAAACCAAACAAGAAGCACAACACCACCACATAGTAATAGGAAGCAAAATGGTCCTAGAACTTAGAGCATGAGCAAATGAAAGATAACCTAAATTCACAATGATGATAAAAATATGATAACGAGTATATAAAATGACCTTCAACCCAAATGGGAAATCGTACCCAAGTTAACTCAAACCAAGTGTGAATGGTAAATTAATTAACACCTTGGCCTAGAATGTAGAAAGGTGAGATTCTTAATTTGAATAAAAAATGAAGGACTTGAAGTTTTTTGAAAAATGGTTTAGACTCAAATGGACAACATATCAATGTTGTTTAGATAATACAAACACAATCTTTCAAATCATGATTTAAACAAGGCAAAAAGAGGTTTTGATTTGGTCAGCATAATGCCTCCTTGTTAAAATAAAAGGGTGGATAACAAAAGTGTTTGGTTGTGACATGTTTTGGTTTTCAAATAAGTTTTAGACTCAATAAAACCAAGTAAAGAATAAAAATACACAATACAACTAAGTATAACATCCAAAGTCCTAAAACTAATAAGGTTGCTTTGTATTATTGAATTTCATCTATATGTGTGCTCTTAGGAAGATTTTAAGTGTTAATCCAAAAATAAAAGTGCATGAATTAGTAGGGTTTTTACACCCACCTTCTCCCAAGAGATTATATGGTGACATGAAACTTTGGGCTAATTTCCCTACATCAACAATATGATTGTGGCAACTGGGGTTGTTCTAAAACTATTTTTGTGTATATCTAGATGGCCCCATGTATGGATAAAACTAGAGATTCCTCATGTCAATTAGATCCATGTAAATTGTCTTATTATGAAAAATGTCTTATCCTTTTCAAAATCACTACATCCAATTCTTGCTCAATGTAGTACATTGTTCGAATTGCCCTTACAGTCCAAGATTGAGTACCACTAATGCAGTTTGCTTAATCACTAAAGCAAACATCCCAATGGGTCACCCTTAATTTGTATACCCCATCATGCAGTGGGGTTGAAATGATGTTGGGAGATGAATTCCTAGGTCAACAATTCCCTATAGAACTTGTGAGGAGGTGATGAAATCCCACTCACAATCCACGTTACATAAATATAATTACAAAGTGAAAATAATTTAAGGTTGTGTCTAGATCACCTACACTATACAAATTTATGGAAAGCCTTAACAATGTTCTTTTCAGACTGTTAGACAAGGCAAGATTGCAAAGATAGAGCACTTTTGGTCACCTGAGTTCCCTAATAGGGATGAGAGGAGAGCATACACACATCCTTCATTTTACAAAAAAACAAACAAGTATAAAATATCTACCATAAAATAAATAATTGTTTACTTTAATAAACCAAATGGAAGTCTTTGTGAAAATTTTGGCCCATTGGACTTAATTGCAAACTTGTAGAACTTTCACAAAACAAACTAAGCATAAACACCTATGTTCTTTTTAAGCACCAAATGAAAGTTTTCAATACTTAACCATGTTCAAATTTTGCGCTTTCTCCAACTTGTGTCCCACAATTTTTAGAGGGTTTATGCCTACCTTGAAGCACAAATATTAATGATAAAATAAGATTTGAAATTAGAAATTAGTTTCAAATTAAAAGGTATTCAATAACTTCCATGGATTTTCCACTTAATCTATTAATTTTGTTTAATTGCTCAAGTGAGGTAAATTAATTTTGTGCAATTCTTTGGAAATTAGTTTCCCATTTAATCAAACTAGTTGAAACATCAAGTTACTGGGTTATAATTTTATTGGAGTATAATTAGAATAAGATGTCAGTTGTGTATAGACCAATACCCCATTTAGTACATTATCAACATAAAATAACATATGCACATGTCATGTGCCTCCAATTTAGAAGAATTTAGTGGTTCAAAGCATCAAATTGCATTTTTACCATTTTGACTCAAAATGTTTTGAGAAAAAAATAATCACATAAAATGCATAGACCCATTTAGGGATACATTACCATAAATTGGAACTTGTAAACAACAACCTCAAACCATAGCACATTTTAGTTATTTGGGCCTAAATTGTGCGTTGTCATGCAATTTCTAGTAAGATTGAAAAATTTGACATAATGGTGTTAGAAATTGGATATCTACATATTGTACCCATCAGCTATAATGATTTTAAAGCCTTCAAACCCTTTTGCTTCAAGTTTCATCCTCTTCACCAATTCTTCATCAATGAAATTATGGGAAACCTCACCATCAATTAACATGATCACTCTTTGTCCAATAAGCTCTCTATGAACTCTAAAAGGATGTTATATATGTGATCCTAAGATGGATACAAGAGTGCCAAAATGATCTTATTCTTCTTCAAATTGACGTATTTATGGATAATGAGGCTCTTCAGGTGTCTCTGAATCTGATTATGGATATGAATTAACATCAATGCAATGCACTTGCCCCTTTTTGATGCATATATGTCTCAGAGTTCATGGATCCTCACAAGAGAAATAGAGTTTCTTTCTTCTAATATCATTCCTAGAGTCATATTATATATTTTTATGCATGTTGGGAGATGCATTTTTTGTGATGGAGTAGTCATAGACTTTTTTTGTAATTTCCCTTTTGAGTTATTCCAAGTCAAGGGATTTGGAGGAATGGAAGTCTCCAAGTCAAATGCATTCTTGATGGATTCTTGTAAAGAGGAAGGGTTGAATTCCTTCACAAAACCCTTGAGATGCTTAGACAACCCTTCTATTAAAATAATCACTAGTCTCCTCTCTAAAATGTCAGTCACCATAATAGATAAATTTTGAAAATCAGCAACATATGTGATCTAGGAATTTGACTCAAGAGATGATGGTTAGTATTGTGTTAGTTCCAAAATAAAAACAAAGTGAAATAAACACACTAATAACATAACATATCTAGGCCTAGAAATGAGGGAGAGCTTAGTTAACAAAAGAAAATAATAAGCACAACTAAAAAGCAAGGAATGAAAACACAAGAATTCCATTCACCTTCCTTTGATGCTCCAAATGCCTTTGTAATGGTGGCTTTCTCAGCTTGTGCTTCAAGAGGTCTTCTTCAATGGAGTGTGGCTACCTTCATCTACTCTTGGCACCTTTGGCTTTTGGCTTGGATTGGCTTGTAATTAATTTGGAAATATAACACTATTTGATTGAATCTTTTGGAACCAATTTGGCATTATAACTTTTCACTAATTAAGCTTAGAAATGTTGTTGTAAGGCCTACTATTTATAGATTTTTTGATTTGATCAAAATCAACCTCAACCATCCATCTCAAGATTGAAATGCGTGGTTAAGGATTAATTCAATTTTTGGAATTAAGTTTGTTATTATCCTCATCCTGGAATTGGAATAAGGGGTAATTAAGAGGCATGGAGGGCATGAATTCTGATATTTATGACATTTTTGGCCTAAGAATGTCTTCCCAAGAAATGGGATCACTTGATGATGCAGATATTAAATATTCATTTCCAAAACAAATTATTCAACAAGTTTCCATGGAATTTTTTATTAGGCCTTAATTTGGGTTAATTAGCTCTTAAGCGTGTTTAATCACTTTGTGCACAAATTACTCAATTTGCTTACAATGCCCTATTATTGGTCCTAAATTCAACTGGATTAGAATTATAAGTCCACATTACATGCATTAGATACATATTCCCATTTATAATATTGTCAAAAACAAAAAATAAAGGTATAAGTCTTGTGCAAAATATTTGATAGGAAAGAGCATTCTAGAGCATGCAAGTGCAAATTTAGCATTTTGACTCGAAATGAATTGATCAAACTTATCTAGCCCATAAATTTAATTGCCCCATTTAGGGATACTCTAGCCAAATTTGGCACTTTAATATATCATTTTCACATCATTTTGCATGTTTTAGTGTTTTTAGGCCAAATTGTGCATTTTGGGTAGAAACTAGCCAAAAGCTTGATTGGAGGTTATTGGTGGCCAATTTTAGGTGTATACAATTTACCCCTATTTATGAAGGCATTGAAATTTATAAGAATAGTAACATCTTCTCAAAGAATTAAAAGGTCCTATATGCCTACAATTGTAATGATGATAAACTAAGGTCGACAAACGGTCCCTCGAAAAAAAAGAAGTGAAATGAGGGAACCAAAGAAAAGGAGGATGATGGGGTGAAAACACAATTATATTGAAAAATTAGTCAAAATAATTGAGAATGCAAGTGGGATGGTGTATAATGGTTTGCCCAAAGGCAGTTATAAGCATTGTACTTTGATAGTGGCAATGTGGTATGATAACACAATGACTAGCCCAAAGGTGGTTATAATCATTAAGAACATGGAGCTGTCCTAGTTAGGAAATGAAAACAAGAGAGTAACATTCCATTGTATAGGCAAAAAAAGTAAAGTGGTGAAAAAAGAATTATTTTCCCAAAGGTGGTTATAATCATTGAGAAATGTAGGTGGGATGGTGTGCAATGATTTGCCCATAAACAGTTATAATCATTGGACCCTGATTATGGAAAACATGATAAATTTGGCTGAGAATGATGATAACTTAAAATAGAGGGTAATGATGAATGGGAACAAATTACTAGTAGGGACATGCTTGTCCAAATTAATAAAGGTTGAAATTATTTCATGTTTAATTACTTTATTCAAGATATGATTAGGATTGAATCAAGATGTCAGTGCCAAAGAGATTTCATCATTACCGAATAGACTTATTGAAGATAAGGTTTGTTTTATCATGTGATGGTATGATTTATGATAGCACATCATAAATACTTGGCCAAAATATGCATGAGGACTAACTTTCATAATCTAATAGTCAATAGGAAACAATGCAACCAATGATAGAAACCATGATGACAATGTAAACATATGAATATAGATGGATTCAAGTATAAGTGCGGGAAAAGAATCGCCCAATGAACACACATTAATTTAATCAAGGCAATAGTGCTAAAAGCAAACAAATAGGTAGATAAACAAATAAAATAAGCAGAAACAAATAACACAATAAAAACCCTACAAACATTGCCCTTAGAAAATAGGTGAAAACTTAACAAATGAACTAAATAGGGGAATAAAATAAAAGGAAGGGGGTGGCAAAGCTATCTCCATATGCACTAGGAAAGTGGATGCTACCTACATATTTTTATGGATGTAATATCTAATAAAAAACTTCAAGTCAAATATAGTTCTCTCAGGGAATGGGAAGAATGTGATAACTGAGGAAAATAAACATAATGGATGTGATAGAAGAATAGGAATGATCTTGAAAAATGGAAAGTGCATGAGATAAAAAGGCCAAAAAGGATGGGGAAACTAAATGACATGTGATTTTTTTGTATTTTATTAAGGGTTCCCAAAATCCATAAGGTTGCATAAGTGGTCAATGTTTTTGTTCTTTTCTACCGATTTCACAAATATTTTTGGAATTGTTTTGAAGTGTCTCAACTCAATTGACATTGATGAGAAACCAAATGGTTCAAGATCACAAAATAGTGAGAGTTTTTAAACTAAATTTGATCATAAAATGGTGAGATTGTGAGTTACGTTGCTCACAAAATGGTGAGATCATGGCTTAGGGTGCTCGTAAAATGGTGAGAGTGTGGGTTATGTTTCTCTCAAAATGGTGAGAGCATGGCTTATGGTGCTCATAAAATGGTAAGAGTATGGGGAAAAGGGTGACTTAGCTAACCTCAACAAATATTGAGTGCTACCTAAATAGTCTTAGAGTAGGACCTCAAGTCACTGTAGTTCTACCCTTATAGTAGAGGAATTAGACTAGTGTAGCAACCATTTCAAATAAAATAGACATAGTTGGTAGTGGCAAGTTGGTACATCAAGGCTTAGTATTGATCCTAGTTTTTCCATAGGCATTTATAACTAGGATACAATGGCATAGATCAATGGTACTAATTTACCCAAAGGTGGTTATAATTAGTAGCAAGACTAGTGGTAAGAAAGGACTAATAAACGAAGGATGCAATTGCCAAAAAAATTATTACACTATCCCAAGATATGCTTCTTATCTAAAATACTTGAACCAACTGATGAATTGATCAGATACTTCAATGTTAAAACCACGTAATGAATGACAAAAACCAAGGTCAAATAGGCTAGGTTTTAGAAAGTGTTGGGTCAATAGGTCGGAAGCAGAAAGTGGATATGGCAAAGAGGATGAATAAGGGTGGTATTTGTACAAAGAAGAATAGTGTCAAAAAGGCATAACTAAAATGGTCCTTATAGACAATACACCTTAGAATTCAAGAATAGTACATATTGAGATGAATAATATTCATTAGATTTAGAAGTTCATCACCATTTGGTGTGGTAAGCCTGTATGCTCCTAATCCATAATATATAGTGATGATGAAAGGCCCTATCCAATTTGGTTTGGATTTCCCTTTATGTTTCTTCTCGGGTGTGGTATTCTTTTGGTTTTTTTAAGAACAAGATCACCCAGTTCAAATATTTTATACTTCACATGCCTATTATAGTGGCCTTTGAGTTAATTCTAATATGCTTGAAGATTGTTGAGCATGCCTATACATTTTTTATTAAGTATATCTATCTCTTCCAAGAAAGCTACTCAATAGTCATGATCATCCAGGACATGCTTGAAAGAGATGCATAGTGAAGGAAATTCGACCACAATAGGAAGGATGGCTTCATTACCATTAACAAGTGAGTATGGAGTGGCTCCTCTAGGGGTACAACGATTGGTATAGTATGCCCAAAGGGAAAGGAATATCTGGAGGTGCCAATCATGACTGGAATCATTGACAATATTTTTGATAATGTTGACAAAGATTTATTGGATACCTCAGCGTATCCATTACCTTGAGGGTAATATGTTGTACAAAAGTGTTGTGTGATGTTGTATTTAGTATATAATGGGTCTACATCTTTATTCTTGAATGATTCTCCATTATCAGATATAATGTCAGAGGGGATACCATAGTGGTAGATGAGATGATTGGACATGAATTTGGAAATTTACTTTCTAGTCAAGTAAGTGAGGGGTATAGCTTCAACCCACTTAGTGAAACATTTGGTGGTGGCAAGGATATGTTTATGGCCATCAGATGAAGTGAGGTTAATCTTCCTAATGAAATCAAGTCCCCATGTAGAAAATGTCCATGGTGTCAACATCAGTTTTAGAGTCTTTACAAGGGCATGAATCAAATTAGCATGCCATTGATATTTGTCACATTTGTTTACATATGTAGTGGCATCTGCGTCCATTGTGGGATACTAATAACTAGTATGCAAGAGATTTTGGATAGAATACCCCACTATAATTGGATCCACATACTCCTTCATGAACTTCTCTTAACACTAATGTAGACTCTACTAAAGTTAAATAATGAAGTAGAGTTTCATCAAAACTATGATGGTAAAGGGTGGATCCAAGTAGAGTATAATGAGTAAAATGATGAACGAAGGCTTCAGTTTGTTTTTGAGATAGGTTAGGTGGAAAAACTTGGTCATGAAGGTAGTTTTAAAGGTCTGAGTACCAGATAGAACTAGGACCAAAAATATCACAAATCATGGCAATGATTTAAGGTTCATGAGCTGGTGCTAAATTTTTTTTGATGAGGAACTAATACTCTCTAGCTTTATCTATTGGTCAAATCAAAGAGCCAATAGTAGCCATCACATCTGTAGTTATGTTACTAGCACTTGGTATGTGCTCAAACTGAATGTTGGCAATTTTATTTTTAAGAGCGTTGACCATGTCTTTATATGGAACCAACTTGTCGTCTTTAGTCTAAAAATGATTCATAACCTGATTGATGATTAAATAAGAATCACCATAAACTTGGAGATGAGATATATTCCATGTACTACTTTTCAAAGTATTGTAACTAGTGCTTCATACTTGGCCATGTTGTTTATACAAGGAAAGTTGATTCTAAATGATTTAGGGATTAGATCCCCCTATGGTGTAATAAACAATAGGCCTATCCCTGATCCATACGTAGTGAATGAACCATCAAAATACAACTTCCAAGGCTGATCCTCAAGGGGTGTATCAATAACGGTCATGATGGATTCACCAAGAAATGGAGACTTGAGTGAATGTGTGTCCATAAGAGGTGCTTCAACAAGTTCATCTACAAGAACTTGTCCTTTGATTGCTTTCTAATTGACATACTCTATGTCAAACTCACTAAGAAGCATGATCCATTTAGCCATTTTGCCTTGTAAAGTTGTTTTAGATAGTATATACTTGAGTGGATCTACCTTTGAAATGACCATGGTTTTATTATTCAACATGTAATGATGCAGTTTTCAAACTACAAAAACCATGGCTAGACAAGCTTTTTCAACAAGTGCATAGCTATGTTCATATGTAACCAATGTATGGCTTAGGTAGTATACATCATGCTCCTTTCCTTTGTCATCATGTTGAGCCAAGAATGTCCCTAGGGCATGATCAATAGCTGATAGGTATAACAAAAATGGCTTTCCTAGTATAGGAGGTAATAAAATAGGCAGATTGACAAGATAGTTTTTGAGCTATTAAAAATCTATTTGGCAGTGATCATACCATTGAAATGCAACTTATTTATTCAAAAGGTGTGTAAATGGATGACACTTATCTGATAACTAAGATATGAAGCATTAGATAAAACTTGAAAACTATGAAGTTGCTTCAAATTGGTTGGTGGTGGCATCTTAGTTATAGTATGGACTTTAGCTAGATCCACTTCAATACCTCTATAAGATACGATGAAGGCAAGTAGTTTGCCTAAAGTTACACCAAACACACATTTATTTAGATTAAGTCTAACTTTGTACTCTCACAGTCTTTCAAATTTCTTATGCAACACTATTGGATGGTCAACCCTAGTCTTGGATTTTCCTAATATGTCATCGATATAGTCTTCAACAATATCATGCATCATATCATGGAATATGATAGTCATGTCTTTTTGATATGTAGTTCCCAAATTCTTAAGGCCAAATGGCATCACTTGATAGCAAAATTTTCTCCATGGAGTGGTGAACATTATTTTATGTTGATCTTTTGGTGTTATTCTGATCTGATTATATCCTGAAAAGCCATCCATGAGTGAAAGCATTTCACAACTTGTCTTGGATTTGATGATCATGTCGATATTAGGCAATGGAAAATCATCTTTAAGACAAGCTTTGTTGATGTCTCAAAAATTAGTACAAATTATGATTCCTTCAATCTTTTTGTTAATAGGTACAACATTAGAGATTCATTCAGAGTAGTCAATAGATCAGATACATCCTATTTCAAAGAGTTTTTCCAACTCTTTTGTTACTAATACAGTAATGCAAGGATGCATCTTATGAAGATTTTGTTTTACCAGTTTGGCATCAATATTAACCACAAGGTAATGAAAACCCAAGGCAGGGTCTAATCCAGGCATGTCAGAATAGGCCCATGAAAATATATCCACAAACTCTCTCAAAAGAGCTGTAAAAATGTTGCATTCCTCCTCAATGAGGGATGCACCGAATTTTATCTATTTCAGGTTTGATAGAGTCTCAATGTTTACCTCTATTGTATTTTTGACTAGGAGGGTCAAACAAGTCTTCTAAGAGATTAGGTAGTGACTTGAGCTATTGGACTATGTTAGGGTCCTCTGTTAGGACTTGCTCTTCAACTTCTCCTAGGCATGATGAATCTTAGTCTCCTAATGGGAGATTTGGCCATGTAACAAAAAAGGTTAGAAATTTTTGGAGAATTTAATCAAATACTTGTTGCTCAAAACTAAACTCAGATTTATAAGCAAGTTCATTGTTGGTGGTCTCTTGATCTAATTTGAAGAAAAATGAACACCCCCATGTAATGGCACCTAAAACTAGTTTTCACTACTAGACTAGCCTTTATATTTACTTTTTCCCTGGTCAAAAAGTGCCTCAAAGAGGTTTTCACTTTGGGACCTCAATGTTTTACTTATTTGTTTTTGGCTAAGGGTGTTCATTTGCTCTCCAAAATAGGCTGCAAGATCTAATGTGATTGAGAATCCTGATTTGTAATCTCCTAACGGAACATTGTCTCTAAGGCCTAAGAAATCATAGAATGCCTCATCATTCCAGTACTCATCAATTGACAGGTTAGATTTTTGTTGGTCCTAATCTATCAGTTGGGGATAATATAATGGTAATGGATTGCGATGAATGGCTTGGGTAAGGGTACAAATGACATTGTTAACAAATAGTTTGGTTTTAGCTAGGTTATCAAATGTAAGGCTATGATTAGACTCTGCTTCATTATTGACATCATCATCACTAGTCACTATTGATGGAGTTTGATTAAAATATGTGGGGTTACCCCTAGGTAGTTTAAATCCAAGTCCATAAAGTCTTTCATACTTAGTCATGGAAATTAGCTTGATGGTTCCTTATTGATTTGGTTTGAGGCCTCTTCCTTCATAATTATGATGCTCCATGATCCTATTGGTAATAGGATACTTTGCATTTTTATAACAATCAGCTTGGTCATCATTGTATAACCATGATTCATCACCTTCAAGGGGGTCAAGTCCTAAGCCAGATGCTGGTACAAATGTGATAGGGCCCTTATATTTGTTCTTTCATTTCTAATACATATGTGGGATGACCTTAGGTCACCCAAAGGTTTTTGGATTTTGAGGAAGATTGGCAATGTGAAATGTGTCATAGGTCACATATTCTCTTGATCCATTATTTGAAATGGTGAAATGATTAGAAGCTTTAGGAGGTGTCATATGGGAAAGGGAATCTAAGGTATTAGGATATATGCAATTATCTGGTGAATGATCAATAAGTATAGCTTTTCCTTTATCCTACTTGGAACTTGGATTCATATCATAATGATAATTATAGCTTTGAAACTTGGCCTCAAGATGCTTGCAATGATCATATGGATGTAATTATCCTAGAATATTCACCTCCATCCCTGAGTGGGAAAACTTGATACATTGGTGTAGTGTTGATGGGACTACATAAATCTCATGTAACTAAGGCCTACCTAGAAGCATGTTGTATAATAACTCAATATCCAACACATGGAAAAGTGTATCATGGGTCAAAGGCCCAATGATAACTAGAAAACTAATGGTGCCCTATGATTCTCTTTCCTAATTATCAAAAGCTTTGATAGTTATTTTTTTTGGTTGGAGATCTATCATCATGTACCCAAGAAGCTTGATGATTTTGAGGGACACTATGTTGAGGCCAGATCCATTATTGATAAGGACACATTTCACTTTATGCCATTTGATACAAACTTCTATGTACAATAGGTTATTATGGAGTGGGCCAAGGTAAGACATATAATTTTGGTTGAATGTGACTTATTGGGCTAGAACTAGGTGTCCAACCAAAGATTGAGATTTATCAAGGGATATGTCACTAGCAATAGTGGATTGGGTCAAGAACTCATTTAAGATGTTCTTATGGATTATTGATGTCCACAAAAAAAATAAAATAGAAATTTATGATGGTGTTTTCTATAATTGTTCCACAATATCAAACTTCTTGTCCTTGTCAGTAGTGAATGGTTTATTCTGAGGTTGAATGGTTGGTTGGATGATAGGCAAAGTGGCGTATGGTTGTGGGCCTAGGATAGTAATCTTTGACCTTTGAGTTGTGATTGCATAGTTGGGATTAAATACTAGACCATTACTGATAATAGGTGTTTGAAATGGTGTTGGATCAAATTGGACAAGTCTCGGTTGCTGGTGTACTTGCATGTGATCATGTGGTAAGAATGAGTTGTTGCTATAAGATCCAAAAATGGAAGTCCTAGTTTGCTAGTTTTCCTATATGTAGTCCCAAGTCAAAGAAGGATTATCCATGTAATTTGGTTGGATAGTATCATTTAACAATGGTCTAGGCTAATTAGTGGTTGGTCTAGGATTAATGGAGATGGTATTAACACTACCCCCTACAATATGACCTACAACCTTGTTGTAGTCATGTACAACTGCATGGTAGGTTTGTTGATTATTACCATTATAAACTTGGTTTTGTCCATTATTTTTTTGTTGTGGATTCTATTACTAATTTTGTTGATTCTATTGGTTCAGCCTTTGTTTTTAATACTATTGATTTTGCTACTGCACTAGCTATTCTTGTTATTGTTGATTGTTCTACTGCTATTGACTGTTATGTCAAGAAAAGGGGTTTTGATAAATCCTAATAATTTGATTGGAAGTGGAAGCACCATTATCCAATTTTATCTCCCCATTCTCCAACATATTTTAAATTAAATGCTTGATTTAGACACATCTTTGTAGATTATGCCTATTGACTCGATGATAGTCATAAAATTCATTTTCATGGTACCAATCAAGATAAGGAATGCCTTGTAGATAGTGTTTTGGTATGGGCCAACTAATAATATTAGTGGTAGCAAGCTTACAAAATATAGACTCAATATGTTCTCCTAAGTCACTAAAGACATGATGTGTAGGGATGGTTCTTCTAGGAGGAGGGGTTCGTAATGGTAAAGACTGTTGTATTTTTTGTATAGGTCTTGGTTTTTACACTTCTAGCATTGGTTAGAAAGGTTTTTTGGTAGAAGTAAGGTAAAAAGGTGGTGCATATGATGTCTACATAGTTTGTACATGATGATATTTGGTAACTCCATTTCCCATAACATTCCTATTGTGATTGAATTACTTCAGTCTATCATGATTATTGGCCTGTACTAGTTGTGATGCTTGCACTTGATTAGCATGTGATTGTTGGCTATTTCCTTGATTGGTAGAATTAAGTTTCATGACTCCTTTATTTATGATCTCTCACTCGATCAACAAACCTTTATCAATGATCTCTTTGAACGTATGTGCACATTGTAGTTCTAGATGATAGGCTATCTCACTTTGTAAATTTTTAGTAAACATAGTAGCTTATTGTTTATCTAGTAAACTTTGGGTGAAATAACTTATAAGGGTTCTCCATTTCTGTAAATAACTTGAAAAAATCTCCCCAACTTTCTTCAATTCTCATGTCAGGTCTACTAATGAAATCTCATGCTCGAGATTATAGGAAAAGTGTTGCACAAATTTATCAAAAAGATCATCAAAGTTTGTTATTAATTTCTTAGGCAACTTCAAAAACCACTCAAAGGCTTGTCTAGCCAAGCTCCTTGGAAACAACATCAAAAGGTATATGTCGCTACATGCCACTAGTTGACATGTGACAAAGAATTGAGTCACCTTTCCCTTTGTACTTATCAAATTTGGGTGGTTCATATCTTTTAGGAAATAATATCTGCAAATACTCCATTTTGAATGGATAAGAACACATGTCATCCAATTTAAACTTCTTAGTCTACTTCCCCACCTGAATGGTAGTAATTGCATCCTTCATCAATTGTAATTCTTAAGATAGGAAACTAGGAGGGATATTGTTTTGAGGGAGAATATTAGTTTGGGTAAATGGTTGAGAGGTCATAAGTGGGATACTTTGACCAGGATCTGATGGAGACACCTATTGGGGTAGATTGGTTTGGTTGGGGAATGGACTAGGAATACGCATTTGTGGATTAGGATGTACTTCAAATTACACATTTGGATGCATGATATTATGGTTTGGGTTGGCAATAAAGTTTTGACCTAGTGGATTTTATGGTTGGGATGGAGGGATATAATTATACTGTGCCTACTATGGTTGAAAAGGAACATGTTGCTGACTAATTGAACCTTGTTTTTGAGTAGGAACTTGTGGACCAAGACCCTATCTCTAAATTTATGGCACATTTTGAACCAATGGTTGTCTAGTAGGTACCTGAGAAACATGGGGAACTCTTTGTTGCATGAATCCATGTGAGGAAGCAAAAATACGTTGTAGATTCGACATCTGTCACTAACCAATATTTTCACACTATTGATTAGTCATTATTTGGTTTTGGATTGGCATGTTATTTTATGGCTAAAGAGGTATGTTTGTTGTAACTAGGCGAGGAGGAACATTAGTTTCCCTTGATCGAGGTGGTAATGTATTCATCCTCTATTATGTTAATACACTAGATTATGTCTACTATTATGGAATACCACTTGATAATTGTTGAGGGGGTGTAGGATTCATCACACTCTATCATTGAGGTGTAACATTAGCCATTGTTTGATTATCTAATCCTATAGGTTGTACACTTGAGGAAGCAATTGGTTGAGGTTTTGGTATAGAAACTCCTATTCCTTGGTATGATGATCTGCTCATGGGATTAACTATAAGCACATGTTATTGGATATTTATTTGTGCATTAATACCACTTTGATCAAGATTGGACATTATTTTCACATTGTCCACTACATTTGGCTCACTATTCAGTGTAGAAGCTGAAGACAATTCTTCAATAATGGGCATATACATTAGGTTATCTATTAAAGTAGTTTATACAAATGGGTTAAAAACTTAGATTTTCTTGTCTAGTTAATTCAATCAACACTCATATTAAAGGAACTAGGTCAATGAGAGGCTTACTTACCATGTTCATCTGATTGAATCATGTGGTAAATTCAGCTAGGTTTGATATGTTGTCTGTATTTAGTTAAAGTGATATTCCATGATGTGTTTACCTCAATTAGATATATTGGGGTCTTGGTATGTTGTTTGGACTAGATCCATAGGATTTCTAGAAGAAGCCTATTGATCGTAAATGATATTTTGGGGCACTCTTACTAGACTTGGTAAATTTTCATGAGGGAAGTCTTCTAGAAACTTGGCCCCTACCTTTATGGCCCTAACCAAAATCTCATTTTTTCTCTCTAAAGAATGTCACTCAAACAAAAATGGATCATGCATAGAAGTTGTATTGGTAGAGTATGACTATTGAAGTACTAGCTCATCCACTGTGGGTATTGTAGCTAAGTATTGCACGATTTGTTCTTGGTCCTATTCTGTGTAAGGTGGTGTGTTAACAAAATAGTTAGGCAATGGATCTTGGCTTTGTGCCCCTAAGTGATTATTATAAGAGGGATAAGAATCCATATCATAATCAAAGTTATCCACATAGGGGTCTTGCACCATTTCTTCCTATGCAACTACATTACTAATCCCTAGATTGTACATGAGTCCACTACGAGCGTAGGAATACATGTTGGGATCCATAGTCAATGCTTTATGATAAAAGGTCAAAGAGTTATAAAAACTCTAAAAATCATAGAATCTAAAACAAATGATGCCTTAAACTTGGTCTAGATTGTCAAAAGGATCAAAAGGTTTATGTAAAGATTTATGAGGAAACAAGCTAGAGTGAAATATCTAACATTTCATTGTTCACACAAAGGTAAGAAAGTAAATGGACCAAAGATAAAAATGCCAGACTCTAAGGTCAAAGTGTTTAAAATCAATATAATTATTGAAGCAGTGGATTGCACCCAGGGCAGGACGCCTAGCTCCCGCCCTTCCACACGCAATAATGGAAACTCCCCTCTCGCCTGTGGGGCTGGCGAAGCTGGAGGGGAGAGTCTCTAGATGAGGGCTTGAAAAAAAATGGGGGGATAAAAAGGGAGAGAGAGATGCTAAAAACAAAACCTAAACCTAAAATAAAAAAGGTGATACACCAGAAAATGTGACCCACCTAGCCCAAATATACACTTTTCACCAAAAATAAGTGCCCATACACTTCATCTGAAGTGGGAATCTCTTCTGCAATAGTCAACTAGGGGTCTATGGAAATACTATGATGAAGAAACTAGAAAAGGTGTTTTGGGACACACTTTGACAGCCTATTCATAGGCACCTATATTCTTTCTATAGACACTTCTAGCAGACCTGCAGAAAAGAGAATTCACAATGCACTGGACATGTTGTAATCGATCTGTGAAAAGAATGAAAGACAATGAATTAACACAAAATAAGAGAGTATACATATACTTTAAAGTGCAAGTCTAGATGAAGGTAAAAAAGCTAAGTTCTGATTCAAGGTAGAAAACTAGCAGCTCTACCTTACAAGCCTGAGAGATTTTTGGGTAGAGTTTTGCCTTAAGGCTAAGAGAGTCCCCCCTTCTCAAATGAAAAGCTTACAATATATAGAGGAAGAAAGAGGCCACTTTGGTGCCCTTTTACAAGTGACCCATGTGCCTTCTAAGCATTGGGAAGAGGAAGCCACTTGAAGATAATGCTGTGTCATCCCTTGTCATGATTCAAAATTATGGTCCGTGTTGTTTGTCTACTCATCAATGCAAAATGAATAAAAAAGGGTCGCATCGTTCACTATTTTCACCTCTTGATGATTGCATGGTAGGTATTGTGTTAATCACTGGAATAACTCTTTGAATCGACACTTTCTCGCACCACCTAGATCACTTTGTCTATTTCTATGCTTGGCTACTTTGCCTCCTCTAGCTCCTTCTGCTACTCCTTTGGCTCTTAGCTAAGAGCACATCTACTTTTGACACATGTCGTAGTCCGCTGCTTGGGCACTTAGAAGACACTTTAAAATGTGGATGTTGACACATGGTAGCTTCTGTCAAGCTGATGATGGGATACGTGGCAACATCTGCTTAACTTAGAGGGTCCTTTGAGAGTCAGGTAGAAGTTGACACGTGGCTGCTTCTACTTAATTTTGAGAGAAACCTACCGTTGAAGCTTAAGAGAAACCTGAGTCTTCAAATGCAAACACTTATCTCACTCTGCTGAGATAGGTGAGGACACATGGTGGCATCTACTCACCTTTGAGGGTCACGTGGATCATTTTGAGGTTTCTATGGAAAGCGACATGTGGTTACTTGTGCAAAGCCTTTAGCTACCTTTGGAAACCTTTGGGACTCATTTGATTCCTATAGATAGTGACACTTGGCATGATCCTCATAGTCTTTAGTAACTCATTCGAGCCCACCATAGTCTACTTTGAAGCCAATAGGAGAAACCTACAGATGTTGACAATTGGTAGCTTCTGTTGCACTTTGAGAGAGGCTTATCTTTAAATCTTAAAAGAAACTCAAAGCCTTAGATGTAGACACTTGTCACACTCTGCTGAGACAGGTGAGGACACGTGGTAGCATCCGCTTACTTTTAGGGTCCTTTGAGAGTCACACGGAAGTTGACATGTGGTCACTTCCACTTATTCCTTCCCTTTGATGATTCCTCTACTGTGAAATTTGATGTTCGCATGCCTATCAATATTTAGCTTTGTCATTGAACTGTTTCTCTGTTGAACCTCACCGTTGAACTTGTTTCTCTATTGAACCTCACCATTAAACTTGCCATTAAACTAAAGCAATGAACAGAAGCTCGATGAACTCATGTAACCTGAAATTGACTAGCTTTGAATAGCAAGGGAAGAAGGGGACAGATTTTGGCCTGTAGAGCCAAAATGGTCAACAAATTGGTGACTCCCAGGGGAAGCATGCCTGCTATGCTTAAGGACTAGTTGCCTTAAAATCCATTGGGCATAGAGTCAAGATGCAGCATGAAAATATTAGCAATAGCACTGATAGATCCAAGAATCAAACATGAAACTTTTACCCCCAACACAAAAGGGAAAAACACACACAAGGCTAAAAATGCTACTTGTGCAAATTACACTTAGGGAAAATAGGAAAGAAAATAGAAAGCAAACTATTATATATAGCTAACCAGGTATTCTCACCTCCCTCCTAGATTGAAGGGAAAATTTCTTAAGTCCCCTTCTTGGCTAGGGAACTTATGGTGCCAGACAAGCGGCTGAATGAGAAAAGGCTTTGGTGACCTGCTCCTCTTGCCTGTCACCTTGTTTGGCTTGTATCTGAGTGGATCAAAATCGAACATGCTTATGACATATATGTACTCTGCTTGTCCTTAGAAGCTTGTTGAATGCTAATCCCTCATACTGGTGCTCTTCACCAAGAAATTAGTGGATGCAGGCTTATCACCGTTAGCCCTTTGACGTGCATAATCCCCTTGTAGCGCATCACGGTTTGACTTGTTTCCTTCTACTTCATTAAAGACTCTGTCAAACTCCTCCTCTACTTCCTCTTGGCCTTCTTGTAGAAGGGTGATTCTTGTGATTTCTGAAATGGAATTAAAAATTGATTGCTCATCCCACAGAACATCACTTTCTTTTCCAAAGCTTTCTTCTTCAAGGGTTTCCTCAAGGAAGAAAGACCTCTCCTTTTCCTCCTCAAAGATCAAGATCTCTAGATGTTCAAAGATATTCTCCTAATCCTCCTCCAACTCAGGCTCCTTAGCATAGTCATCCTCCTCATTGAAGCAACAAGGAAGTTCATCAAATAAAGGGGGAGAGAGCTCACCATGCTTATGTTCCTCCTCATATTGCTGGAACATCTGCATGTATGCGTGACCTAAGTCTTCTCTATTACTGATGATGCCTTCACAAGGAGCATCAATGATGATTTCTTCTTCGTTGTCACTCATGATAGCCTCTTGGGAAACTGTAGATTGGGTCTTCTACTCCTCACTCATCTCCTACAAAACAGGTTCCTCCTTGAGAAGGGGTGAAGTGGAAAAACCATGTGGAAGAGGAGACAGTCCTTGAGCTAGAATCGAATGATTCTCCTCCTTCCACTTGGTCAAAACTTCATCTATATCAGTTGTGGCCTAATAGCTCTCTTGGAGATGCATAGATGGGGTGTGTTTAGACAGATCCATCACACATTGGTTGAGGAATCTCACTTGGGACTCCAACTCTAAAATT
This sequence comes from Torreya grandis, assembly GCA_037957365.1. Taxonomy (NCBI): domain Eukaryota; kingdom Viridiplantae; phylum Streptophyta; class Pinopsida; order Cupressales; family Taxaceae; genus Torreya; species Torreya grandis. Next base: position 4,145,734 of record JARHVA010000665.1, on the reverse strand, counting down.
CTCCTGGTTATATCTTCTTAAAGGAGCCTTTCTTGGAGATCACCAGCATCATCTTCTTTGAGGCTCTAGGCTGGTTCCTAGCATTCCCTCCTTCAACTTGGAATCTTCACATCATGTTGAAAGACTTGGGGAGTTTGAGGAATGCTAGGAAAAGACTATTGATGCATAGGAAGAGTCTCTAGAAGAGGGATGTGTTGGCTCATGGTATTCCCCCCAATGGAAGATTCACAATATAAGGAATTGAGAAGATTGATCTCCATGGGGTTGCTCTAATTGATGTTGGAAATCTAGGCACATGGGATTGAGAGTAGATGCATCAGATGGGCTGGAGTGAGCAAGTGCCATCTGATAAAAAGGATTTGGTGTACAAGAGGGGGCTTTATTTAGGATGGGAGGGGGCATGTAAGGCTGACTGCCTTGGATGAATGGATTCCTCCATTTTGCTACCTCCTCCTCCATGGATTGTAAGGCCTAAGCTTGCCTGAATAAACACACCTCTTTGTACATCAACTCCTATTGATAACCATACTACTCATCCAGTTTGTCGATCTCCATTACCTACTTCTCAAACTCTAGCGCCACCTCCCTTATCATCTAAGGACAACTAGGAGAGTTGCTTGAGGTGATTCTCTAAAAATTTTGAGTCTGATCGAAGTCATATGAAGGAATACAAGGTTCATGATTTTGTGCAAAGGAATTATACATACAAAAAAGTTATTTCTGATGGCACCAGGCTACTTAACCAGCTGATTCAACTCAAATTTGCCATTGGTGTTGGTGCAAAAGCCTCCAAAGGCTGGTTGGTTGAAGAACACACCAAAAATTCTTCAACTCTTTGGACAAAACCTATCCCATTGGGTCCCATCGGGCATGCCAAAAATTGTTGATGTAGTGGATTGCACTCGAGACAGGATGCCTAGCTCCCACCCTTCCACATGAAATAATGGAAACTCCCCTCTCACCTGTGGGACTGACGAAGCTGGAGGGGAGAGTCTCTAGATGAGGGCTAGCTCCCTCTAATGTATCTTTTAGGCCCTGGTTTCTCTTACTACTAACAAATAAAATGAAAAAAGGGGGGATGAAAAGGGAGAGAGAGATGCTAAAAATAGAACCTAAACCTAAAAGAAAAAAGGTGATACACCAAAGAATGTGACCCACCCAGCTTGAATATACACTTTTCACTAAAAAGAAATGCCCATACACTTCATCTAAAGTGGGAACCTCTTTTGAAATAGTCAGCTAGGGGTCTGTGGAAATACTGAGAGGAAGAAACTAGCAAAGGTGTTCTAGGACACACTTTGATAGCCTATTCATAGGCACCTATATTCTTTCTGTAGACACTTATAGCAAACCTGCAAAAAAGAGACTTCACAATGCACTGGACATGTTGTAATCAATCTGTGAAAAGCATGAAAGATAATGACTTAACACAAAAGAAGAGAGCAGACATATACTTTAAAGTGCAAGTCCAGACAGAGGTAAAAAAGCTAAGTTTTGATTCAAGGTAAAAAACTAGTAGCTCTGCCTTACAAGCCCGAGATATTTTTCGGCAAAGTTTTGCCTTAAGGCTGAGAGAGTCCCCCCTTCTCAAATGAGAAGCTTACAATATATAGAGGAAGAAAGAGGCCACTTTGGCACCCTTTTACAAGTGACCCATGTGCCTTCTGAGCATTGGGAAGAGGGAGCTACTTGAAGATAATGCTGTGTCAGCCCCTGTCATGATTCAAAATTATGGGATGTGCTATTTGTCTGCTCATCAATGCAAAATGAAGAAAAATGGTTCACACCGTTCACTGTTTGCACCTCTTGATGATCACATGGCAAGTACTATGTCAACCACTGCAATAACTCCCTAAATTGACACTTTCCCACACCACCTAGATCACTTTGTTTATTTTTGTGCTTGGCTACTTTGCCTCCTCTAGCTCCTTCTGCTACTCCTTTGGCTCTTAGCTGAGAGCGCATACGTTTCATAGTCTACTACTTGGGCACTTAGAAGACACTTTGAAATGTGGATGTTAACACGTGGTGGCTCTCATTGAGCTATTAATGGGATACGTGGCAGCATCTGCTTAACTTAGAGGGTCCTTTGAGAGTCAGGCAAAAGTTGACACGTGGCCGTTTTTGCTTAGTTTTGAGAGAAACCTACCGTTGAAGCTTAAGAGAGACCCAAGGCTTCGAATGCAGAAACTTATCACACTCTGTTGAGATAGACGAGGACACATGGTGGCATCTGCTCACCTTTGAGGGTCCCTTGAGGGTCACACAGAACATTTTGAGGTTTCTGCGAAAGGCAACACGTGGTTGCTTCTAAAGAGCCTTTAGCTACCTTTGGAAACCTTTGGGACTCATTTGATTCCTATGGATAGTGACACTTAGCATGCTCTGTGTAGTCTTTAGTGGCTCATTCAAGCCCACCATAGTCTTCTTTGAAGCCAACACAATAAAATCATGGATGTTGACACTTGGCAGCTTCTACTACACTTTGAGAGAGGCTTATCTTTAAAGCTTAAAAGAAACTTGAAGCCTTAGATGCAGACACTTGTCGCACTCTACTAAGACGGGCAAGGACACGTGGTAGTATCCACTTACTTTTAGGGTCCTTTGAGATACACATGGTCACTTCTGCTTATTTCTTCCCTTTGATGATTCCTCTACTAAAAAATTTGATGTTTGCGTGCCTGTCATTATTTAACTTTGTCATTGAACTATTTCTCTGTTGAACCTTGCCGTTGAACTTGTTTCTCTATTGAATCTCATCATTGAACTTGCCCTTGAACTGAAGTGATGAACCGAAGCTCGATGAACTCGTGTAACCTGAAATTGACTAGCTTCGAATAACAAGGGAAGAAGGGGACTAATTTTGGCCTGCAGGGCCAAAATGGTCAATAATAATCTAAGAATTTAAAATTTTATAGGTCTTTTGGCCAAATTCAGCATCAAAAGCTAAGCTCAAACAAGGCATGTGCTAGGACTCTTGGCCAAATGACATTTAACGCTAGACTTTGAAAAATAGATGAAAGTTTTAATCTAACGTATTTGAAACACTTCTAACAAACACTAGGCATTCAATTCTTGGACATGAACTTGGTCAAGTAGGTATAAGGTATGAAATAAAAGGCACTTTTAGCAATAGTTTATTTTCTCAGAAATAGTGGTATAAGACTTGGTTCTTTTGACAAATAAGCTAGACAAAGGTGAACAATATAACTATGCTTTAGATAAAGGATCAAAAGAGTACACTTGGATTTCTCTAATTTTCTAGGAAAAATTTTGGAACTCTATGCAAGAGGGTCTATGAAATAATGTTTGAAATAATTTGGGTAGCGTAACCATTCTATACTACCCAAAAGGTATGATAAAAAAGTTTGTTTCAAAAACTTTCTAAAGCAAAGACATTTTTCCATAGTTTTGACAGCATAACACTACCTTTCTTGAATCAAAATGTTGTGGTGTATATACTTAAAGTGCAAGTGTTTAGCACAAAATGGCTTAAGTCTATCAAGTGATGATTATTATTATCAGTCTTAAATGGCCTTAAACCTAAATTAGAAATTAAACCTAAGTTCCCTCAAGTTTAGTGCAAATGGTGAACCCACTTAACACATCAACCCTATGAACTTGTAAAGGTGTAACTTTGAATTTAAATTATAAGTGAAGGAATTTTAAAAAATTTGGTAAGGGTCTAGACTCAATTGGGTATCATAGCTATTCCAAAGTGGATGATATGACTCTCAAGCTTTTGATGAACTTTAGACAAGGCAAATAGATGATCTCATGTGGGCAACATAACACCTTTTTGTTCAAAGGAAAATTTGGACTATGTGTTCGGTTTGGATTATTTGTTTACACCAAGTTTTGACTCCAAACAAGACCTTAATCTAGGATAATACCAATTAATTAATCACCCTTAGATCATAAACTGACAAGGTTGCTTGGTACTATTGGAATCCACCAATACACATCATTTGAGAGGATTTTAAGTGTTCATCCAAAAGTAAATACGCATTATATAGTAAGGTTTTTATACCCCCTTCTCTCAAATGACATTACTATGACATGGACCTTGAGGTGAACCTTTCACCAACAATACTTCCATGGCAAGTGGGGATTTGTCTAAAATCTAACAAGTTTTTGAACGATCTGGGGGAATCAATTTAACAATGAATTTCATGCCAAACAATGGAAAAAAAACATGAATTCTGGGTCTATATCACTCATCTTGTTGTAAAAATGTCTAATCTTTTTAGTAACCACTACATCCTATTATTCGCTCAGTGTAGTGTGATGTCAAAAGTGCCACTACATCCCATGTGTAACTCCAAAAGAGCCAAATGAATTCAATGCTAAGAGATGAAACCCCAAGTCAAATCTTCCCTAAAGAAATTTTAGGAGGTGATGAAGTCCTCCTCACAAACCAAGATGCATAAATATATCAATCATGAAAATATAAAGACTTTAGGGTTATTTTTAAGGTCACCGAAACTTTGATGAGTTTTTGGGGAGTGCTTTAGATGACTTTCTTTCTAAGCCTTAGACTAGGCTACTTGCAATAGGAATGGCACTTTTGACTCCAAGGGTTCCCTATAGGGGACAAATGAAAGAGCATACATACAACATTTCTCTCTTTTCCAAACAAAATTAATCTAATCAAATATTGCAAACAAAAATTGACAAGTGTGTTTAATTTTAAACCCAAATGAAAATTTTGGTGGTGTTCATTTGACCCCTTGGTCTTAGTTGTAAACTTCAAAATACATTAACCAAAAACCCCTAAACTCTTTGTTAAACACCCAAAAAAACTTCCTAATCACATTTTAAGCATGTAAAAGTGATTTAAATATTTTTTGAGCAAAAATCTTGCTTGGTCTTGTAGCAAAATTGTTAGCATGTCCTTTAGCTTTGAAGCCCTTTTGAATTTGAAATAACAAACTTTGAAAAAGTAGGTCTCGAGTCTATGTTTTCTGGAAAAACATAGTGATCAATGTTGTTCAATACCACCAATGTTATTTCTATTAACCGACATCGATTAAGCTGAGTAATTGATGTCGGTATTTCTATCGATGTCAGTTACTGTGTAAAAATTGTGGCGACCAAAAATGGCAAAATAAAGTTAGAAAATTATTTGTAAGAGTTTTAAAGGCTCAAATGATTTTTTTAAATTTGAAAAAGGATATATTTCATGTGTAGGATGCGTCTAGTCCCATCAAGCGTGCCATTATGTGATCTAGGAATTTGACTCAAGAGAGGATGGTTAGTATTGTGTTAGTTCCAAAATGAAAACAAAATGAAATAAATACACTAATAGCATAACATATCTAGGCCTATACACTAAGGAGAGCTTAGTTAACAAAATCAAATGATAATCACAACTAAAAATCAAGGATTGAAAAAAAAAGAATTCCATTCACCTTCCTTGGATGCTCCAAATGCCTTTATAATGGTGGCTTTCTTGGCTTGTGCTTCAAGAGGTCTTCTTCAATGGAGTGTGGCTACCTTCATCTCCTCTTGGCACCTTTGGCTTATGGCTTGGCTTGGCTTGGAATCAATTTCGAATTATAACACTAGTTGCATGAAGTTGTTAAAACCAATTTGGAATTATAACTTCGCACTAATTAAGCTTAGAAATGATGTTGTAAGGCCTCCTATTTATAGATTTTTGGATTTGATAAGAATCAATCTCAACTATCCATCTCAAGATTGAGATGTATGGTTGAGGATTAATTCAATTTTTAGAATTAAGTTTTTAATTATCCTCATCATGGAATTGGAAGAAGGGAAAATTAAGAGGCATGGAGGGAATCATGGAAGGCATTGATGAGGCATGGAAGGCATAAATCCTACTATTTGTGGCATTTATGGCCTAAGGATGTCTTCCCAAGAAATGAGGTTACTTGATGATGTAGATATTCAATATTCATTTCCAAAACAAATTATTCAACAAGTTTCCATGGAATTTTTTATTAGGCCTTGATTTGGGTTAATTATCTCTTAAGCATGTTTAAGCACTTTGTGTAAAAATTACTTAATTTGATTAGAATGCGCTGTTATTGGTCCTAAATTTGACTAGATTGGAATTGGAAGTCCACATCAGATGTGTTGGATGTTTATTCCCATTTAGAATATTGCTAACAACAAATAATAAAGGCACAAGTCTTGTGTAAAAGATTTGATAGGAAAGAGCAGTCCAGAGGACGTAGGTGCAAATTTGGCATTTTGAATCAAAATGAACTAATCAATGTTAACTATCCCATAAATTGCATTGCCCCATTTAGGGATACCATGGCCAAAATTTGCACTTGAATATATCATTTTCATATCATTTTTCATGTTTTAGTGTTTTAGGCCAAATTGTGCATTTTGGGTAGAAACTAGCCAAAAACCTAATTAGAGGTTATTGACGGCTAGTTTTAGGTGTCTACAACATATTCATCCACATTACCCTTTTGCTTAAGATAATCCAAATCTCTAAATTGTTCTTTAGTATCCATTTTGTTGAATCTCTGAATCAACCTCTTATACAACTCATCATATGATCTGATTTGGTCATGATTCTTACTGACCAATCCATGGCACCACCAATCATGTGTAGCATCTTCAATATGAAGGGTGGAAAACCTAATATCCTACTCCCCTGACATGTGCTTGAGAGACAAATACGTATCCAATCTTTACAAACATGCTCTAGAAGTATATTTAATATTTACATTAAAAATGGAGAGAGTTATCTTACCAAAGGTATGCTCTAGATCCTTTGGCCTTTGCTAAAATCTATCCTCTTGCCTTGTTACTCCTCTGGTCTTCCTCAAAGAAATGTAACTTGATAGTTTTAGCATTTCATGGTTCTCATCTGAGAATGTTCTAGACTCCTCACAAATAAGAGAAACTTCTTATGGAAATATAACCTCCTCTTATGGAATCACTTATACTCTCTAACCTTGGGCTTTAGGGGCTTATTGATGAACCCCATTTTTGGATTTTAAGATTCCACCTCTTGGACCTTGCCCATATTTTTTTCTCTATAGGCTCTAGCTTCTCCATTGTTATTATTATTTGCTAGCTTGTTCTGCATTAAATGTAATATCTCACCAAACACATCAATAAGTTGTTTTTGACTTTGATCAATCATATCAGTAAGATGTATTTAGATTTTCACCATTTCATCAAACTTCCTTGCTAACATGGTTTCTCTACAATCTTATCTATCATGCATTATTTCTCTTGTCTATAATTTTTTCTACTATGTTCTTCAATGCCCGATTTCCCTATCACTCAAAATCATCAAACAAACAATACATATAGGCTGGAAAAATCACCAATTCTGATATCAATGTAATATCCCAAATGGGATATTTATGCAAACATGCTTATACTATGAAAAATCCACATTTAATAATTATGGAAAGAACATATTGAGATAAATATGGAAACACACACCAACTAATAATTTTGATTATTTATGATAGGAATATCAAATACATAAACAAAAATCTCTCACACACACATAGAGCTATAACTATAAACCACACTAAATCTACAAACTCTTTGAAGATCAATTGTAATCTTTGAATAAGTCATCTCCATGAATTACAAAGTTTTTTTCCTTTGATTCTTGCAATCACTAAGGGGTTTCATCCCTAAATTCCTAAATTTGAAGCATAAGTGCATCAAGCTATATATTAAATGGTTGATTGGAAAAATATAGATTATAATGAGAGTAACCCAAACTTAAAATAATTATAAATAGATAAGACAAATGGAAAAATAGTGAGGAGATATATGGGGTGTAAAATTCCACATGGGAGAAACAAATGGTCAAAGATGATAAGCCTTCACCATGTGCAACATTGATTACTTATCTCATGCCTTCATAATTTCACCTCCCTCTCCATGCAAATGGAATGAAATGATGGAGACTAAATTACAATTCACCCATGTGCTCATATGTGTCAAAGATGATCTCAACCACCCACTTTTTACTTCTCCACAAGATTCTAACATTTACCCACATAGAATTGTGCCAACTTAACCTTTTATACAACTCCACATGCTTCCAACATGAAGTCACAAAGAAATGTGCCAACCTTTCCTTTCCCATCAAGGACAACCCATGTGATGAAATAAAGCAAATCTAAATTGTCTAACAAGTGGAGTAGTATGCCCCACTCTAAGAACATGATCTTAATCCATAGGAGATTCTCCTATGGGTCATTCCACCTCATTCACAATTTGCCTCACTATTACATCACTCTCTATATCACTTGCCATGTCACCATGAATTGTGACAATGAATAGTGTTGGTGTATAGTAACAGATGAATAGTGACCCACACTACTATTCCCTTTCATTACCCAATTTATCCTATGGGAATGATAAAGGCTAAGGCTCCCCTCCACATGCCTTATTTGGAAGAAGGGGACATCACATCAGCTACAATTTCAATTTAAATTTTCACAGTCAAAGTCATATCTATTAATTAGTTCTAGCCATTTTTTAGTTGCACACAATCAGATCATAGACACTAAATTACTACATCTTTTTTATTGTTCATAATTAGTTTTATTTCATTCAATCATGGTATCTTGAATTAGGTACTTCAGTTTCACTCTACTTATCTCAAACTATTTTATAGCATTTGGTTTCTTTTAAATTAGGTTATCTTAATTAGGGTTAATACACTTATTAATTCTAAATTATGATAAAACATATTGGTGAACACACTTTTTATTCGAACATTGATTCATTTTTTATCTTATGGTTTATATATAATCATGATATATGAAAAGAAAATAACTTTTTTTTTATGTTGGATCTAATATTTGATACTAAAAGAACCTATTTTCAACCCTGGATTTGATTGTTGACACTAAATACACTGTATTCTGATATCAAATCTAAAATCTAACTAAAAGCACTTTATTTTCACCTTATATCTGATATCTAACACTAAAATCACTTTATTTTGACTTTGTATTTCATGGGATTTTATTAATCTCCATACACAAAAGTTTTCCCCTTTTTTAAAAATATAAGTTTCATTTTTATGTTACTTTTTAATTTGAAATAAAAATATGGCTACATTAGATGATTATTTATTATTTCAAGCTTTATTAGTTTCCATTACATGGTCTTCCCATAATAAGGAACATTGACAATAATTTAATAAAGTGCATCAAATATAATAAGGATTAAATGCTTAATGAACAATCTAAAGATATTCTAATGTCTTTTTATAATATGCAAAGTGTGTGCATGGCAATAACTACATGAAGGGGATGGATAATCCATTCCATTATACCAAACCTTTTTCAACCCCCTCCACCTCTCACAAATACAACCAAAGGGTATGGTATTTTGGATTAATTACAATATACCCATGCTAAGATTTATCTATTATATTTACTTTAGATAATGGCTATCTATAAAGATCTCCTTTATGAAACATTAAAATAAATTGTGGTATCAAGTGATGTTTAAGTTCATTATATTTATTCCATTGTTAATAAATTAAATGGATGGAATAAATAATATCATTTTAGATTAATCTAGGTCTCCTACACACATACTTGATGCACACTTTCCATTATATATTCATGTAGGAACTCATAAAAAGGTGGTGAAACAAGTTTTGGTTGGTAATGTATTAAGATTAAATATTTTAAATACATATTTATTCAAATTATTGGGTGTATAATGTAATGATCTCTTTAATTTTGATATTAACATCTATGGATTTGATAATACCCTAATGAAAGTATTAGAACAAATTACATTATGTAACGTAGTGGGTCCTATAATAATGGATACAGTTTTAAAAGCTATTGGTAGTGATATAATATATAACATACTACTGGTAATACCATGGATACATGAAATGTATGTCATGTTATATAATCTTCATGCATGTCCAATATCCATGATCAATGATACATTTATAAATGCTTATTTGATATAAAACCATTATTGTGTGATGACACAAACTAAGGATCATTATATTAATCATATGAAACTACATGCAAAATAATTAAAATTAATTGAAACAAAAAATTTATCTATTTATCTAATAACATCATCAACCAACTACAGTCAATATGGTTTTGGGTTTACATATCTACAAAAAAAAGATATATGATAAGGGCTTGAAACACATGTATAGGTATCACCCTATTCAATTACTTTAACAAGAAGGATGATAGGGATTGGATTCTTTAATATTCAGCCAATCAAAAAGGGAATCATCCACACCACTCATTATTTATACACATTTCCTCAAATCACAACCTAAGCCATCACAAAAATATCATCATATATATACATTAGAGTTGGTATAGCCATACATGATAGGTAATACAACTTCACCAATTTTTTTCCATTGGATTAATTTTATAATGATGAAGATATCATAGAATATTTGGGTGCATATGAAGATCTCCCTCTCTTCCACCATAGTAATATGTTTCTTCATACTACTTATGCTTATGCATATCTTGGAAAGGCTAATGAATCTAGTATACATGTCCAACTAGATGGTCTAATACTATTCCAATGGTACCTTAGGTCGAGGATAAATGCACTTTACCTAATGAATAAATAATAATATTCAATGTTGTAACAAATAATTATTCATGGCTAGTACTATTAGAAGATATATTATAAAACAAATAAGACATAGATTTGCATCATTTTTTAAAATATTATCCATATTTATTCACTTGGGCTTATTCAAATATGCTAGGCATAGATCCCAAATTATTAATGCATATTATATTATTATATCCATTTGCAAAACATGTCAGACAAAAATTATACATATCTAGCTAAATTATCTAGATATTATTCCAACTATACCTTATGTCGAGGATAAATGGACTTTACTTAATGAATAAATAATTAAATTAAATTTTGGAATAAATAGCAATCCATGGATAGCATTATTATCATCTAAATTTCAAAATAAATAAGATATAGATATATAAAATATTATCCATAATTAATCACTTAGGATTATTAAAATATTCCAGGCATACATCCCATGGTATCAATGCATATTATAGTATTATATCCAGATGCACAACTTGTTAGAAAAAATTCTAAAAGATGCATCCCAAAGTGGAGTTATTGGTTAAGAAATAAATTTAAAAATTAGTCAAGGTACAATTTATTCAAGATATTGAATATCCTTCATTGGTATCCAACATTCTCCCTATTTCTAAACCTAAAGGAGATATAAAATGTTGTACAAATTATTGAGAATTAAATAAAGCTTGTCCAAAAGATGACTTTCCTTTATGAAATATTGACATGATTGTAGATTTCATGCTAGACATGAGAAATTATCATTCATGGATGGATTTTTAAGATATAATCAAACCAAAATTAATCCCAAGGATCAAGAAAAAAAAAAAATTTATTACACCTCTAGGAACATTTTGCTATATCATCATTCCTTCTATATTAAATATCTTTTGAGATACTTATCAACATGTTATGACACACATTTTCCATGATTACATACATAACATATTGGAAGACTATGTAGATGATTTATTGGCTAAATCTAAACAATGATAGAATCATGCCATTGGTTTATGAAAAAAACTTAGAGTGCCTCTGCAAATACCATGTATTCTTAAATCCATATAAGTGTGTCTTTGGTGTCACTTTTGGAAAGCTATCAGGATACGTCATATTTCAATGAGGCATTAAAATGGATCATAAAAATGTAAAATATATTTTAGACATGCCTCCATAAAAAGGGTTAAAGCAATTATTATTTTTAAAAGGACAAATTTAGGCAATTAGATAGTTTATGGCTCAACTTATGGCACAATGGCACAATGTTTGAATGGGATAAAAATATTCATTTTTTTTATGATATCAAAGAATATTTATTGTAGCCATATATTCTAATGTGAGATATTCCTAATAGACCCTTATTATTATGCATCTCTAATATATATAATGACTTAGGTACTTTATTGGCACAATATGATGATGATCAAAGGGAACATGCAATATGTTATATGATTTGTATTTTGCTTGATTAAAAAAATAATTTTAGTACTATGGAAAAATTGTTTGTCATTATTTTTTTCAAAACAAAAATTATGACATTATATGTTCAATAATGAAACACATGTCATCACAAAAGTGGATTCCCTTAGATTTTTAATGTCTAAATCAAACTTATTATGACATATTTCTAAATGGGTCATGTTACTCATAAAATCAGATTTAAAATTTATTTAACATAAAACATCAATATGAAAATTTATCAAAGATCAACTAGCATTAATTCCATTAACAAATACACTAGCACTAAATGATGATTTTAGAGATTATTTCACTTCATATCATGTGCATGATGAGATTTAGATAATTTATTTCAATGGATATAAATACACCACAAGTGTTAGTGCTAGTATTATTTTTATTACACCTCAAGGAAAACATATGGTATTTCCATATTATTTGGAATTTTATTGCACAAATAATATAGAAGAGTATGAAACCTTAATATTGGGTTTATACATAGCATGCACATTAAAGATAAAATCCATAAGAGTATATAGATATTATCAAATAGTGGTTAATAAAGTATCATAGATACACCAAACAAAAGAAGAAAAGATAATTTCATATAAATAATTGGTACAATGGTTAATGGCACATTTTGAATATTTTCTCATAGAAATCATCCTTGGTAAATATAATCATCATGCATATGCTATGGATAGTGAGGTTTCATTATTTCATATCGATATAAATGACTATCATGTTATTTTTATGATATAATAGTTACAATACTCACCCATATCTACCACATAAGTAAAATCTTTAGAAGTAGTAATAGTTACTTGGAGTCTAGTTAATTAAAAATGTTACAATGATATCTATAATGTTTTATACAAAACAACAATACAGAGGAATTTTACACACAATGAAAAATGGAAATTACAATGTAAGGCTACCATATTATGTTCTTACTAGAGGGTATTTATTCAAAATATCACTTGATGGCCAATTAATTCAATGTTTAAATCATGAAGAAGCTAAATTAACAATGCTTGAAGTACATGATAGTGCATGTGGTGGTCGTTTTAGTGGAAAAACTATGTCCTATAAATTATTTATGACAAGGTTACTATTAGACTACAATGGAATAATAATTTCATGAATATGCAAAACAAATTCCACAATTTTAAAAGAATAACAATCTTAATCATGCTACATCATATGAATTACAACTCATTGTCTCACCTTAGCCATTTTCCCTCCAAGTCTTTCATTTAATTGTAAAAATAAATCTAGAATCATTAGATAGTCATAAATTGATCATTACTACCCCATATTACTTTAAAAAATTGGTTGAGGCCATACCATTATAGTTAAAATTATAAGTGAATATATCTATAAATTCTTAATGACACGTATTATTTCAAGGTTTGGACTCCCATCAACTATTGTTATAGATAATGAATTATATTTCAAAAATAAAATAGTTAAGTGATTTTGTGGAAATAAAAAATTCACTGCACATTTTCTATGCCATATTATCCTCAAGGAAGTGGTTAAACAGAAGCTAAAACTAAAACTCTTGTTAATATTTTAATTAAAACAACTATAAAGCATGGAACAAATTGTCAAAATGAAATTATTTATAAAATTTGGGAATATCATACAAGTGTATGCACACCAAGAAAGGCTACAACATATTCTCTTATTTATGTATAGAAGAAGTGTTTCCACTTGAAATGGAAATTCTTCCCTTGCGTATCTCTCTTAAGCATATAATCAAAGATAATAAATATTTGGAAAAGTGATTGCATGAATTAGAAATGCTTTATGACAAGCATATTCAAGTTATTGAACATCTTAAATTCTATCAGGCTCACATCAAGCGTGCATATGATAAAAAGGTTCACAACCAATAATTTCAATTGGGGGAACTAGTGTTAAAATAAAATTAGAATAATACAAATGTATATAAAGAAAATAATGTAAAATTCAAACCCAATTGGTTAGGTCCATTTTTTATTACCGATAAAATGGGTACATGGGCTTATCGGTTAGTTACACAAGAGGGAAAACCAATGAAAAATATGTGAACATCATGTACTTATGTAAATAATATAGTTAGTGTAACTAACCACTAATAAAATTAATTGTACATAGCTTCTTGTTTAACTCATCATGCCATTCTTCTACTTTTTGTACATGTGATCTATTTGATCAAATTCTTCTAGCCCTTGACTCTAATGTTTTGGCCACTTGGTTACTGTTTTTTAGTTTCAAATGATTGATATTTCTATCATCTACCATTTACCTTGTTTTTTACACATTTTAAACTAAAAAAATTGCATTTTCTATCAAGGATAATATCAACCATTATGGCTTAAAATCAACAACTAGTTTTATCTTGATATGGTCGATCATGTATTGTACCTTTCTTCATTGTAAAATAAAAAATATAACACAGAGCCTTAATACATTCATTTTTTTAATATTTCAATCAGTTCCAATATACACAATAATAGTTATTCATTCAAAATGTTTATTTTTCTATGCCACATTGGTCAAACATGCATATTACATACCTTAACTAGTGTACATTTGATGAAACTTTGATGTAAAAATATTCTTCGACATATTATTCAAAATTATACATGATTTTTTAGTTATATTTGCATAGAAAGTTGGGGAATATTTCTCATACATGGTTGTGCAATAAATTTTAATGAATACTTTACATTGACACATGTGATTTGTTCATATCTTTTTCCTTCGTTCTAATATCATACCCATGGTGTTCACTAGTTTATTTGGTTCTAGGTTAAAAAATTCAACAAGTACAACAAAATTCAAATATTTGAAAAATACAAAAACATTCTAAATATTCTTAAAACTCAAAAATAAGGACATGAGCATGATTAAATATCTATTTTATATCATTTTCATATGTTATTTATTCATGATTAGTAGATAACACATTCTTTTTTTTATCACTTTCATTGGTATTTATGAGTGTTATGTAGGACATACATATTTTACATGGACTAAGATGTCAGACTTGCCTCTAACTATAGGCCATTCCATTTGGGGGGAATATTATTCAAATATTATAGTATTTACAAGTGTCACCATTCTATGACTCTTATATTCTTTAACTATATACCTTTTACAAATGTCTTTCTAACATTTCTATCTTACGTTGTATATGTGGATATGTTATTGTCTAAAATATGATCACATTACATATTCACATGGTGTATAATATTATCTAATTATATGTTTTATTTATGGTATTATGTATACGTATTAGATTATATATGTTTTAGATATTGTGTTTGGATCCTGGCACTTGTATGTAATTGTTTGAACTTCTCTATGAGATCATTGTTTGGTATGTGCGACATTTGAACATGTCCATTGCTTGCAAACCTTGGCCCTTTGTTTTGGGTGAAATTTTAACATGTTTATTATTTGTGGTATTATTCATGTCCTTTTCATATTCCTTTATCCTTATTCATGTAATACCTATGTGACATTTTAACATGTATTTTGTATGTGTCCCTTGGCCTTATCGTATGACATTACAATTATTGTTTTTGTGTGTTTGTTGATATTGATAAGTTTGATGAGTGCCATGATCCGTGCCATGTAGTCACTAATGTGTATTCTTATTTTAAAATTATTTATTATGAACTTCATTAAATTTAATTATATAAACTTCATTGATACATTTCTATAGGCCTTGCCTCATATGTTACATACATGCTTTCAGTAATACATATCTTATTATGTTGACATACTTATCAGATATGCTATAATATTCAATGAATATATCTTGACACACATGATATAGATAAATATTTTTTTATATGAGTGAATTTTAGGTTACACATTCCATTGCCTCAAAATGGTGGCATTTTAATGAGATTTTCATACATAAGTTAAGCCTCTTCAATAAATACTAGTTTTTTGGTACAAATTATAGTTTCAGAGGTTTAAGAATAGTTCAAATTTAAAAAAATTGGTTGAGATTATTAGGGAATATGAAACACATATGCACTTACATTAAAGGAAAAAAATATAATATTCATACAATTTCAAGTGCATGATACAGATTCATGAATAAGCTTCAAACATAATTTACAAATGTGCACCTACATTGAGATACATATTTTACATTTATCAATGGGGGAATGATAAAAATTCATTATATCCTTTTAATACTAATTTTTATCTACATAAATTGTATAAGTATGGATTTACTCCATTTTATTTATATCATGCATATAGAAACTAAGGAACAAAGTGACAATTGAATATGGAATCCATTATAGTAGTTGGTTCAATTCCCTTTAGCATTATTATTTTTGAATCCATCATGGATCCCCCTCATTTCATGTGTTGGGGTTATAATGACCAATAAAAAAAATGGGGTTTTTATGTCCCTTAATGGGTTGTATTTTTTATTCATTTACGGAAACATAGTTACATCTAGGGACATCTAAATGTCACACCTATAAGATGGACAAAAAATCACAAATTAAGTCAAAAAAAATCATCAGTTAGAGGAACTCCAATGTCACCCTTAGAGAGGGAAAAAATTCAAGGATACAGTCATATTAATGTTTTAAAAAAATTCAAAATTATGTTTCCTAAGTAATATTTAAAAATTGCATCCAAAGACATAACAATGTCAGCTATTAAGTCATTGTAATATCATCAAGTAAAGATAATAATGTCAATGATAAATTCTAGATAACATGATATTTTAGTCTCTCTTATCATTTTCCAAAAACATTTAGATAATTTGAAAAGATCTAAATACAATCTAAAGTCATCATCTATAGATGCATCACACATGCAACTTTTAATATTACATTAAGGTTCAAATATTAACAAATGATAATTAAATGAGACTTTAGAATGAAGATGTAAATTGTATAAGTATTTAAGTGTCTAATTAATGTGTTATTTATTAATCACTTACATATCCTCTTTACCTTGGTATTTATATTTTAATAATTTAAGTAAGATCTTCCACTCTTATTCAAAAATATTATAGATTTTTATTCATTTGTGCATGACCTCATATTCTTACCATATTTATTTTCAAAAATATATTCTGAAAAATAAAAATTTGAACACAATTAAAATTCACACACAATATTACCTTTAATTTTATTCCTAGAGATAAGCCTTCTCCAATACCACTTGAAATATTCAAAAGTGCAAAAAATACCAAAAACATAGATTAAAAATTATATATATAATAACATTGAGCAATAAAAGAGAATTCTAATGCTTCATTATTATTTCCTAAAATAATACATATATGAGTATTTTAGGTGTAGACAAATAAATGATGTAGTATTTTTTTTATTTGATTAGGTAAAATACCTAGTTTTATAGGGACCAAGAATCAAAGTATAAGAAAAGTAATATAAAGTATAACAATCCCCATGGATTGAGAGCCAAAAATAAAAATATCAAAACCAATAGCTAATTATCATAGAAAAGGACAAAATAAATGGAAATTAAAAGGAGAAATTACTCCAAGAGGGAGGATCCCTCTATGAGTACCTTTATACCCTTAGTCTCCTTCACCTATTCAATCGATCTGTTCTTGGTGATTCTAGTGTATGTTCTGTTATTTGGGCCTTTAGCATCCTCCTTTGGCATTATTATTTTGGGTTTATTCTATGGATGTTCCTTATTTGGGGTCTTCTTGGAGGGGGATTTAAGGGGGAGCTTTGGGAGATGAATCTCTACCACCTCAATGACCTAATTCTATGGATTGCCTTTAGTCTTTACCAGGTGTGAAAAAGATTGAATCATTTTGGATGCCTCCTTATTAATGGAATTCCATTCCTATATCAAACCTACCAATCACATCCCTACCTCATGCAATTTATTATTAAACCCTTCCAGCTGATCCTTGTTGATTCTTATCACCTCTAACAGGGGGGCTTGCCTTTACCCACTACCTATATATAGTTCCCTTCCTCCAGCATAAGGGGTTTAGGCTTGACAACAATGAGTTTTATGGTAATATCCCTAGTATATATCTTAGATATGGGGCTTATGGAGAAAAAATTAGGAAATGTGTGATGGGAGACCAAGGTAGGATCTTCCTTAGGGGAGTCCTCCTCCAAAAAAGACCACCCCGATGGGACTTGCTTACCTCAAAGGGTATCACCATATTTCACCAGCAAGAGAATGAGGCCTTGGTGAATGATGGTGTTGGCTTCATTGATTTGGTATATGAGTGTTGTACACTCTAGGGATTTTTGAAGGAAATATGGTAGGATAATTTTGAAGCATTGAAAGTGGTTCATCAAAAAGAAATGATGAAAAAATATGAGGGTATACTTACCTTCGAGAGTGATATACTTCATTATTTACAAGCATACTTCAAGCTAGTATCGTGGAAGGTCCATGTGCAAGAAACCTTTTTCGTATATTTTAATGATCTCACTAGTTCTGAAAAACCTTTGCATGAGTTGTAACTTCTTTTACTAATCTTTGAAGGCTTTATCCCCTTTACATGACATTCGTATGACTTCACCTATCAAATCCTTAGTTATAAAAATTCTTATGCCTCTTATTTCTACAATTCTCTTGTTCCATGCCACCACAAATTCCTTTGAAATGTTTGCATTGTGTCCAGTGACCCTCTACATAAATTTAGTAAGACCCCCTCTGTGTAGCTTCCTCCAAACCTTTTTAATGCTCCAAACCTCTGATCAAGATGTTCGTTCTCATCTGTCCATGTCACCTCCCATGTTGTTCTTAATAGTGAACTAAAATATTGACGTAAAAATGGAATTCACTGAGCCCTAGTAGTGATTAGAACTAACAGCTTCAAATAAACTTGAAGTGAAAATTTTCCCCTACCCTTTGTTATTAACTCTCCACATGGTGATATGATGGCATAGTATAATTTTTTAATACCCTAGCTTTGGTTGTAAAATTTGTGTGTGTGACTATTGCATCATCATCCTATATAGTAATGGATTCATTTTAAATTGTCTAAATGATGTAGTATTTATTCACATCTAATATACTATTAAAAGAAAAATTAATCCTAGAGTTAACTACACATTTTATTTTTAGCAGATTTTTAAACTTAATATTTTGAGTAGTGTTACATCTGATCTCAGAAGATGCAACTATGTATCCCATATTTTATATATATCTAAATACATCTTGTGGGGGACATGCAACTACAAGTTCTTGACAAGTTACAAATAAAACTAAATTTTTAAATTTTTATGAAAACTGAAAAATAAACTAAAAATGTAATATTTAGCCTTCAAATGATTCTATTTAGGACTTAAAATAAGCTAAAAATACCACTAAGAAACTAACATGACTTATCATTTCATGAATATCTTCAAGATATTCATTTAAAAACACAAAGGATTAAATGGAGTCTTCATTCAAAGTTATGCCTTCCATAAAATATGATCATGCATCACATGCATACATTAGGATAAATTCACATGATACTTCATCATGATAATTATTTACCATGGTAAAATTTATTAAATGTATATTATCAAAAGTGGCTTCATTTATTTTTTTAGATATATTTTCTCTACCATTTCTTTAGAAACCATATTTTCCCAGCTTCGTCCATCAATAATAATTTTACATATGTTTTCTCATGATTATCACCTTTTTTGGAAAGCATTTTTACATGTAAATACTAAAATATAATTTTTTATGAAATAATAGTCTTGTAAATTTGACAAATACCAATCATATCTCAACCATTCCATTTATGACCTTTCTGCTACTGAAAGGCTCACATTTGCCATCTCATTGTGCCTAGCTTTTTATCTTATAGTCCAACCCTACTATTCTAATGAGACAGGCCACCTATAGCCTACATTCTACATAAAACTTAAATTCCATTCTATATAGATGTTACACATCCTCAACAACCTTTTACTCTAAAGATATTAACATCTATATTATGACACTAGCATTGATGATAGTATCCCAAATCTAACACTAGTTTCTTACCTTTAAAAGGATCAAATTTTCAAAAATCATATAATGTATAGATTAATGTATTTATCTTATTTAACCCTCCCGTAATATTATTTCAAAAGGTGTGGTATAAATAAAAATAAAAAGGGAATTCATTATCTATCAAGATAATCAAGCAAGCACCTCTCAAGCTCACACTACACTATTGAAAATCATTTACACAACTAAGTTATAATTCCCTATTATTCCATATTTAAAAATTAGTCATAAGAGTAGTATTCTTGTAGATCTGAACCATTCAAATAAAACCCCATGAGCATTATATGTGAAGTTAAAATATAGATCCATATATGTAATCATATATAACATATTTCATAATTGTTCACATGCAATCCCACATAAGGGATATAACTACATTGGTCTGAGGCCCTCTTCAGAGTATATGGATATATGAATTATGTTCATTGATAAAGGGGTCTTTGAGGTGAACTCAAATTCAATTGAGCCCACTAAACCCTATTTTTCAAGGTGGCATGCACTAATTAGAGGACATAGGGTTTTGAGAAAAATACTTATTTCAAGAACCTCTATATATGATCTAAATTGAGAACATGTAAGGTGACATTGAGAAACAATAGATATAGGTGGTCATTACATAAAAGGACTTATATTATATATCAGAAATAATCATAAAAATTGGGATGAAAGCATCAATGTTAGTGTCCAGATCCTGACGGTAGTGTCTAGACTAGTAGAGAGCTAATTTTCAAAATCTAATGAATAAAGGTAGAACACAATTTTTTATTTTTCTACACCTATACCTATTATATCTACCTGTGTATTAGTGAATAAGCTAAGTGTTATATATCTTTCACATTGTTACTTGCATAATATTTTTTAGCATTTTAGTTTTTTTATTTAGCATGTTCTTGGATTCATTATACTTATCATAAAATTCTAAATCTGAATTATTAAAATGGCCTTATTTAGAATAGATTATTCCATATATTGATTAGGCTATTCCCCATAACCATAATTTGAACTTAAATAAAAAAAGGTTAAACATTTGGTGAACCCACTTATTGTTGAACATTGAAATCCCTAGTTTTCATATGGTTTCCTTCTAAATTTGTGTCCTCCTAGGGTTTAAAATTCCATCTTAATTTTCCTAATAATTTTAGAGTGATTTTTATAATCTGTATGTCTCTTTTCTATTTTTCTCCTTCTAGCCTTTTGAAAAATGAAAATAGATAAAAAAATGAATATCTCCATCCTCCCAACCCTCAAGAGGGTTATAACTACTTTCACTATAACCAAGTCCATGATATCACTACTTTAAGGGGTAAGGTAGCCCGTCCTTTAGAGCCAAAATAAGCTAAACACCATCCCCTTCCTCAAATCCCTCCACCTCCCACACCTCCTACAGATGGTATGTGTATGCATATTTAATATGAAATACCTAAGTTCTGTGCTCGTGAATCCCTTAAATATCAAATCATATGGGAAGGACCCTAAAAGAGTTGAAAAATCAAAATCAATATTGTAGTTCAAAGATCACATCATTATAAAATTAGATTACATATATACATAATCCAAAATGTGTTAGTGTTAATTAACTATCTGTATATGCATCTATAAATTTTGTGCCCAAGTTTCATATTAAAAATAAGAACCTAAAAGAGAATTCATCAACAACCAGTGATTCAAAGATTGTGCAAAAGGATAATAAGAGTTAAAGTGAGATTCTAAAGGATTTTTTTAGAAACAAGTTGATCAAACTACCTCATCTATATTATTTAAGGAAATAAAAATACTATTGTGCATATCACAAAATGAATGGGCATAATAAATATAGTTTTTTATATTTTAAGAATAAAATAAAATAGATAATTGATAGTGGTGATTGTATACACTTCATTTTTATCACTTTCATGTGGAAGTAGAAAATAGAATTATTTATCACAATACCACACAAATCAATAAAACATCCAAATTTATCTTCACATTCTATGTACATAGTCTAAAATAAATCGGTGCATCTATGATTGGGACAATACACTATATCCAATCATTAGCTTCCTATAATTCATCCTAAGTTCAATTGTTACTTTTCTAGTGACCTTTTAGATCAGTTAAATAGAATAGTTAAGTGATTTTCAAAATTATAAAGATCATGCAAAATCAATCCAAGATTAATTAGATGATTAAATTAAATCAAATGTCTAATTAATACCTAAACAAAAAATCCATAGCTTTTTGGAATATCCATATTCAAATAAATCAAGAAAATCTAATTATGACATTAAATGGAAAGTGGTTGATTGAACTTGATTAGAATTACCCAAAGGTCAAATGTTACAAATATTATAATAAATACAACCCATGCTCCATGAATTCAACCCATGCCTCAATCAATATGAACTCAACCCAAATATTAATGCCATAAATCCTAAAAAATTGATTGAACCTCAAACACACATCTCAATCATCATCATGTGGTTTAAAGTAGTTTGAGAAATATATAAAAAGAAGGGTCATTTTCCATTATAAATGAGTTTTTTTATGCAAACTTACTCTACTAAAACTCTAAGAAAATATTAGCATACTTATTTTTTTGTTAATCAAAACATGCATTAGATAAGGGGAGATGTTGTTTGTATAACACCACGACATTGATGAATACTCCAATATCTATATCTAGGCCAATCAAACTTGCATGATGCTAAGATTGAGAGTTTCGATGCAAAGGTAAAATTGTATTATTTGTATTTTTTGTGTTTATTTATATCTTTGTTGTCCATGCCAAATCCAAATACATGTGCTTGGGTTTTAGGTTTTTATGTATTTTATTTTTTATTTCATACTAACATGAAACTAGTTCCCTCATAATTGTGTGTTTACATATGGCATGCTTGGTGGGACCTATCACCCCATAATCCCTTTGAAGAATTATATCCTCCTATAATTATGATTTTAGATCAAGTTTAATCCTAATTTCCCTTCCTTTTCCTTCCAAAATTTAATTTTTCCATCCCCTACTTATCGATGGAAATACCCATGTAATCAATAGAAATGATTTTGATAATAGGTGATATCAACCTGTGTATTGGTGATATCACTCTTCCCTTCTATGTATCGATGATAATGTACTATGGATCTACAAAAACACTCTTATCTTTATAAAAACTATTAATAGTGAGATTGAAAACCCTAATGATAAATTAAACCTTTGAAATAGTAGATTCAACCTATCAATGATATATTTGACCTACTTATTAGTGATATGAACTTGAAGAATGGTGGAATCATGAAGGTAATTTTCTACATTTTATTTCTATCTATATTTTTTTTAAATTAGGGGGAGGAAGCAATGGCATCATCCTACTAATCAATGATATCACCTTACTAATTGGCATAATCACCAATTTCTATTTCTTATTTCTATAGAATAGCATAATAGCCTTATTAAATGGTGGGATCACTCTATGTAATTTTCATGTGAGTTAAATAAATATCTCTCCTATTTCCTTTCGCTTGTCAAAGGCCACCTTAAAAATTTAACTTATTTTCTCTAGGTAATTTTATTCAAAGACAAGGTTTTATTCAAACAAATACTTTAGTAACACTTATTTTGGTGCAATTAAAAATAACCAACATTTAAATTTGGTGTTTTAAAACTTTTATTTTCATTACTTATGTGCTTGTGTTGGTTGTTTATTTATGATTAACCTATAATGCTTATGTTATTCAATTTCCCCCTTGATTGAGCTTGGGTGACCAAAAACATAGGTTATTATTGTATTTTTTGGAAGTGAACTAGAGTATGCTCTCTTCTTTCCCACTTGTGTGGTCTTGAGGATTAGAAATAGTGAAAATTCCATTTTTAATTTTCCCTATGTAGAGTGGATTTCATCAACTTATCATGAGTTTATGGGGCACAATGACTGGGATTTCATCTCCCAGCATATGTACCAACCCCATACATCTAATAGAGTATATAAATTGATGGAAATTGTCTCTAAAAACATATATAAGTTCCCCATGAAGAGTTTAATGAAATCAAGGGGTTTAACCCTAATACTACACTATTAGACATCACCCTTGGAATTCACATTTTTTAGCACTTTACTGAGGCATTTATGACTTAATTGGTCATCGAGGTGATAGATCCTCTTGTGAATTTCCTATTATTTTTTATTATTTGATGGATTTTGAGCCACAATTACCACAAGGTATAATAGGTACCATTTAGAAAATCCTTGACAAAAATTTAGAATAAGACAAATTGACCATAAATGATTTGTAGTGTGAGGGGAATGAATCACCCCCATGATCTCAAAATGTACCTCTTCAAGCAAGGGTTAATAAATTAAATTATTACCACTTTTTATGAGGTAGATATGTGAGCTAAGATTAAGTTGTGCATCCATTCTTACACTAAAAATAGGGCATGTATTGTATGCATATTATTTATTGATTATTGTCACATACCTTGTGTTCATGTTACATATTACACATCAAACAAATCAAATTATCCTAAGTCCAAAATTTGTCATTACACACTTACATGATGAGGCATTATTCTACCTAGTTTTTGGGTCATTTTATCTTGTGTTATCATTATGCTAATTGATTCAAAATAATTCAAATCAAGTCCATTTGGACCCAAATCTAATTTGAAACCAATAATCCAAATTAAATATATTTTGACCCCATTCGTATTTTGAGTCAAACATTCCAAATCTGGTCAACTTTGATTAAGCCAATTCAGCGAAATCATGTCAACTTTGACTAAATCAAATAAATTCACCATTCCAAATCAAGTCCAAATCTGGTCTAATTTTTCCAAATTAGACAATCTTTTAAAGTCAAAAATTAGGTCTAATTATGGTCTATTTTGACCGAGTCAAATAATTTTAGTCACATCATGGTCTATTTGGACCATGTCTAATTAATTCCATATTAATTAAACATCCAAATTCAATATCATATTATTTTCCTTCCATTTAATCTCTTGTGCCATTCAATTGACAATGAGGAAGTCATAACATTTATCCTTTCTCCCATTTAAATAAAGTAAAATAAATAACATTCAATCGTAGAAAATCCAACCTAATCAATCTACCCTCTTTGGGGCCAATTTCATAAAACCAATCTATTCTCTTAGGGGCCAAGTCAATGAAATCAATCAATTCTACATCAAATATTATTTAAACCCATATAATTCAATAATATTAGTTCTATTATAGAATTTCCATTCATTATTCAAAAAATGATAAACCAACTCTCCTAGTTTATATAATAGCTATCCCATATTGCATCTACTTTTGATGCTTCATTCACTAGTCCAAAATCCAATCCGGCCCTAGTGTCACAATAAATCCAATAGTACAATTATAGTATGGCATTGCCCCTCCAATGGTCATCATCTAATAAATACCTAAGTTTATCCAAATATGATAATCACTCGATGGGGATATGTCATGATCCCCTTCCCAAACATGATCAAACTCGTCCACTTCCAAGTCAAGGTCAAACTAGTCAACTCATCTTTGATGTTTTTGTTGAATCACCCATTCTTGATGACCTAAATTTTTATGAGTCACCCTTTGAACAAGGACCCCTCTTAGAATAAGTACCCATATTTTTTGAGCCCATATTCAATATGAACTTATTATTAACCAACATTCCATCTTTCATTCATTGGAAATTCATCCCCCATTTTAGAAAAATCCTTCATCCCAAAGCCTTTATTTCCATGTGAAAAGTGAAAAATATACTTGTGGACAAAGTAATGTACAGGACATCTTTATAGCCACACCTAAATTAGATTCAGGGTCCACTTAAAAATTAATATCACAATCAGGTTCCACTTTAGAACCAATACTAGATTTAGCATCAGAATCATAATCAGGATCAACATCGGCATCTGAATTAGATTTAGTAGCAACATTAACATGCTTGTCAACATCAACATTCTTATTAGAATTAGATCAATTAAAATCAAATTTACCATCAACATTAGCATTAATATTATAATTAGTCGAAGTCTCATTATATTTAGAATTAGCATCAATTTTAGAATTAGGATCTTATGAATTAGTTAAACACCTATAGATCAGATTAAATACATCAGTGATCCTTCCATGGTTGTCAATAAATTTTCCTTTGACATTGAATCAAGTTATCCTAGGATTCTCTATGATGATTATGTTACATTTAATCCATCCATTGATATTACCTACTCTTTTCACATTAGCCATCTTATCCATCACCTTGACATCTAATTTCCCTCACTTATCAATTAGGGATGATAAAACCACACATTATTGAACTTATTTTGTAGTGAGATATTAGTTGTACAATTTATGGGGATCTAAGACAACATTCAATCAAAATAAATATTCCCTTGTAAAACATTGTTTGAATCACTATGGGGCACTCAAAATCAATATCAAAGCAATCAAGAAGATTTTTTTTGGTGAAAACCTCTTTGAGGCACTAATAAATGAACAAATTAGTTATTTATTTATTTATGAAGACATCATTGAAGTCAATATTGAAAAGTATAGAATCTAAATATCATCTAGATTATAGTAACTCTCAGGCCTAAGGAGCATAAAAATATTGTCGCCCTATTGAAATAATTTTTAGAGGTATTTAGCCCCCCAACATTCAAAAACATGTCATAATTGGAACATCCAAAATTAGAAACAATGTGTGTAATTATTAATCTTAATTTCATCCAAATCTTATATCATACTATCACATAAGATCTTTCATCCAATGTCTATCACACTTTAACCTCCCTAGAAGCACTCTCTTTCATAGAGGCTATGAATATACCTTTTTTATAGGTTCAAAGTAAGTATAATAAACAACCAATGAAGATCATAATAGCATTAGTGTAGCTCACATTAGTAGTAGGATCCTAGTAGAGTAACTATTTAGAGTGATATGGGCTAGAAGTTCAAAGGGTCAACATTCTGCATCTCTTGATCCTTTATTGAGTTAAGATGTTAAAATATCAAAAGAATAAGTTGAGAAAGAGAAATGATTCATCCAATGGTGAAAACCATGTTTATGGTGCCTTTGGCAAGTACCATGATGAAAATCAGGTTTTTGGCATTATGCATAAATAATTGATTGTCTACAAGTACCTTAAAATTTTGAGGCATCCCCTTTCACATTGAGATCCATTACATTCAGGCCATTTTTTCATATAATATTATCTAAATATTCATATTATATTTATCTAAATCATTCCTATTGTGCCCATCAGTATTCACATTTTAACCTTATTAAAGAAGTGGAAGAAATATTGAGACCTATTTTGGAAACATCTTGGCATATCCTTAGCATGGTGATTCAATGACTAGACACATTGGTATCATGTGACATGGTCCTTGGAGATCCCTAATTTTATCCTTCAGTCATTATCACTTTCCACATCCCTAGTGATAAAATAGGTTTCTCTTTTGTTAGGACCACTTGTATGTACTTATTTAAAACATTTAGATAATGAAAAATCCTAAAAATTTATAAAATGTCACAAATCCCCAAAAGAGATATAAAACCTCAAAATTTAAACACATTTGTATTATACACAATACAATCAAAAATTCTTGATTATTCATTGATCCAATCATTTTAGCAACCATTTGGGATGTGTAATTCCAAAATCCACCATTTTTGGGGCAAAGTCATGAATTCAAGCCCAAAAATTTCACCCTCTTTATGGCAAATCAAAGTGTGCCACTTATTTTTGGGATATATTATCCTAATTATGTCCTATTTAATGCATCCTTGCTTTGGGGCACCATATAATTATCCTTATCATCAAGCCTTCACAAATGGATTTTAACAATGATTATGACAAGATGCTTTATGTTGCTTTTATTTTCATGTTTTTGTGTGTGTTTTCTTATATGCTTATTTGTTTTAGTTTTCTATGCCTTGAATTAGTATAGATGTGTCAAGGGGTAATCTTATTATTTCCATATCATTTTTATTTCCTATTTTTATATTCGAGTCCATCCATGGCATATAATAACAATGTCATATTGATTTTTTTGTATCATGGTGTGATTGTGTCATTTGCCTCTTAGATCGGAGGTCAGTCCTTACATACATTTTGACAAGGTCACCATGGTATTTTATATCATGGTGAATATCATTGTGTTCTAAATGAAAATTTAAGTGCTTGAAACTTATATACAATGTCATGCTACTATGGTAGTTTCTCTCCTTGAAAAATCATCTATTATCACATCAAATCATTTCGATTAGCTTTGACTTCATCCTTCATCTCATCCCTCTTTGAAAATTTTCAACATTAGATAATAAAATAAGGTCTTCTATTATTTCTCATTTCTCATCATAATTTATCCAATTTTGGAGAATTACATTAGCCTAAGGTCCACATAAAGTATGTAACCATCACTGGGTTACATGGGGTAGATTGGGTCAGCTTAGTCACTATCATTCTCATTTTCATTTCCCCCCTCTTTATCACTTATGATCTCACCATTTTATGATAAAATTGCATTACACTTTTTTCATTTTATGAGATAATTATATTATGATTTCACCATTTTATGAGTCACTTCAATATCTTTCTTATCTAATAGAGTCAATCCCAATCATTATCTCACTTTTATTCACTCCCATTTCTAGGAGAAATACAATGGCCTAAGATCGATTTGGACTATGTCAGAAATGCTCAGTCGAATGAAATTTTTGAGGTCGACTCAGCCACCCTTATTCTTATTCTTGTTCATCTATTCATCTTTATCATTTCCCATGCTCTTTTTGTCAATCTTCCACACATGTTGATTGGGATGAACCAAAAAATGAAAATTCATTTTTTATCCATCAAATTAATCATTATTACTTCAATATTTGCACTTCCTCATGTGATTGGTTTTTTTAATAAATTTTTCATTCTTTGAAAGTTCATTATACCATTACACATATGTTTACATCATTCATATCATTATTAATCGATGCAATAGGTTAAATCCTTGATCTATGCTTACCAATTAATCAATAACATAATTTAATTTCATTAGTGATAAAATTATCCCTACTTAAGAAAACCAACATATCATCATTCAAATCCTCTCTACTATTTAATTTTTAAATCCACCTTCTTGGGGGAAATTATTCAATCTTCACTTGCCACGTTTTTGGGATGTGTCCTTCTCGAATTAGCCCTCTTTGTGGAAAATCAAAGTGTGAAGCTCATTTTCTTAGGATGAATCCTTCCCAAGTATCCCTTTTTGGGGCACATTATTCTATCATCATTGGAAATCAATGCTTACAACCATTATTTGGGTGGTCTAATTTTACCCATAGATTAATTATCAATTTTCTTCCTCAAAGGCCTGTTTATGGATCTTTTGTCCATTTTTAGTCCCTTTTCTTCTATTTTTATATTTATCAACCTTTTTTTCATCATAATGCAACATTTTATTCATTTTGAGGCCCTAACCATCAAAAACAAATTGGCCAATCCCTCAAGGGGGCATCCTAGGCATCCCAAACATCATTTGGGGTATCATTTGAACTCATTTTTAATAAATTAAACAAGGATTAAAAAATGAACACATCCTTATTGGATCATTATTAAATCCTTTTAATGACTCTTCATTATTTTTTTAAAAAATTACTTCATTTGTGTCTCACAATACCCTTTCAAATAGAGTAAAAATGTAGGCACTCCACTTTGATCACTTTCATAATGAAACTGTAAATAAAATAATTTATTGTAATAATACACAAATAACTTAAACATCCAAATTTGTCTGTACATTCTACATGCATAATATGAAACACATTGGTGCATCTATGGATAGGTAAATGCACTATATCCAATCATTATCTCATTATAAGTCATATTGAGTCAAATTGCTACTTTACAACTGACCTTCTAAAACAATTATTAAATTTTCAACATTGCAAAAATCACACAAAATCAATCTATAACTAATTAGCAGATTAAATCAAATCAAATGGATAATATATCCTTTAAAAAAAATACATGACTTTTTAGAATGTCCATATTCAAATAAACCAATAAAATCCAATTATGACATCACATGGAAAGTGGTTAATTAAACTTGATTAGAATTACCCAAAGGTCAAACCTTACAAATATTAGTATAAATGTAACAAAATATCAGCATAAGTGTAACCCATGCTCCATAAATGAAACTTATGCCTCAATAAATATAAACTCAATCCCAAATAGTAATGTCATAAACCCTTGAAAATTCATTGAACCTCAACCACACATCTTGATCATCATCGAACTGTTGAAAGGATTTTGAGAAATCTATAAATATAAGGGTCATTTACCATTATAAATGATTTTTTGTACAAAATTACTCTACCAAAACTCTTAGAAAATTTTAAACTATTTATTCATTACTTAATCAAAACATGTATAGCACAAGGGGAGATGTTATCGACATAACACTATGACATTGATGAATACTCCAAGCTCTATCCCAGGGTAATCAAAACTGTATGCTAGTAAGATGGACAGATCCAAAGAGAAGGTAAAATTGTATAATTTGTCTTATTTTTTCTTGTTTATCTCTTCCTTGTCCTTTTCCAATCCGAGGACATACACTTGGGTTTTAGTTTTTTATGTATTTCATTTTTGATTTCATGCTAATAGGAAATTAACTCCCTTGTAATCATGTGTTTACAATGATCTTATCAGTGATACATCAATCAAGAAACCCACTCACATTATGAGTGCATATTCTAAATTAAAAGGGTAAAAAGAGCACATATGGATACCAATGGATAATTTAGAGCAAGAAAAGATTAAAAAATTTCAAATTTAGAGCAATAAATGTTGAAAAAAGATCAAGATGAAAAATAAAAATTATAAAAGACATAAGATGAAAAGGAACAATTACAAAAATAATCTATTGCAAAGGCAATGTTAAAAAAGATCAAGAATAAAAGTGTAAAAATAACACTCAAGATAAGCAAACAAGCATTCTAAAAAGAGGGTTTCTAATAAAGGAGTTTTCAAAGTAAGAGAAGCTTAAAAATTTTAATATTTAAAATGTGATTACAAATGGGGAAGTTACAAGTCTCTCCTCATATCAATAGCCTTTCACTATAAATACTAATATAGATGGAAAAAAATTATTTATATCAAGATTATGGATTATCCTAATTTTTGTTTTTTCTATAGATTTATTATATCTCTTGGAAATAATTATCAACACTTGGATCAAACTAGTGTATCTACCACATGTATGGAATAAATCAAGTTAAGAATTTATTTCTCCTCAAAATGGTGTTATATTAATTTTCATGTTATTTAAAATACAAGTTCATACAATGTTGTGTTTGGAAGAGTACACTTAAAATCAATAGGAGCAATGATTGATAAAATCAAGTTTGCATATCATTTGATAATGAAGGCAAGGTTGCATTCATTTCCAAAGAAGGAAGACATTTAGATCAAAATTAACAGAAAGAAAACATATCTTTAGCTAGTATACAAATAAATATAAGCAATGGTATATCAAGAAAGGAGGACACAATACATAGTGTAAAACAAAAATAAAAAAGGCCAACACCATAGTATGTGGCAATTTGTTATTCATATCTAGATAAAAAATTATATAAGATTAACATTCCATAACTTTAAAATCGATATAATGACACTCCATATTAGTATGCTCTCGATAATATTAATTATGTATAAAATTATTATGGTTATGATGATGTAGTGACTATACAGATGCATCCCCTTGATGATATATTTTCCTTATACTATAATTATCCATTTTCCATAGCTTGTTTGCTTATAATTATAATGTGTAAAGAATATATATATATATATATTCAAATGAAACAAAAATATAAAAACAACTTGGATACACATGCTTACTAGATTTTGCATATATGTTTTTTAGTTTATGTTAATATATAATATATCATTTCCTTTATATAACACATTTTTTTGAGGATTACTTGAGTATTATACAAGCATACACTAGATACATGATACATGAGCATCCAAATGTTGGACCTTTTCCTCCACCTACATGGCACACTACATTGGATGCATTTGCTTCTTTAATCAGGATTGATACATGTTACATTATTTTATGATCAAGTTACATTAACATGTTGAGCTTATATACTAAGGCTTATACATTTCTATATTCATGCTTACATCTTATACAATGTGTTATATATGATATGTTAAATAACATTTGGCTAACACATATATGTAGGGACTAGTATGATATGCTTATGCTAATTACTTTTATTTCACTTATTCATTTTATCACATGGATTACTTTAGTGTACTTATTATTTTCTACCTTATTTTGACTATGAAACATTTAAACATGTTTCTTTTTTGTTATTCACAGTGCCACCAAGTATTTTCTAGTTAGCGTGTGGACATTTGGATATGTCCTCCCCTTCAGTGTGTGGCATTTTAACATGCCCATTTTTTCATCTCATTAGACCCCATTTTGTGTGATATTGAGTGATATTGTGTGTGATGGATTATTTTTTTAGCTTGTGCTTGTTACTCCTAGGCATTTTCATGATCCATACCATGTATCTTAGGGCGTGTTTTAATTGGATATTGTGAGGTTCATTGATATATCTAATTAGACATGATATAATTATACACTTCATTACTACATGATTGATATATATATATATATATATATATATATATATATGACATGATTATCTTATCCATTTGAGATAATGTGACTACCAAGTTTTATTACCCTCACCTCAAAATGGGGGGCATATCAGTGGGGGCATGCTATAGGATACAAACATGACATGATTATCTTATTCTTTTGAGATAAGGTAACTACCAAGTTTCATTTTTCTCACCTAAAAATGTGGGGCATATCAGTTGAAGGCATGTTATAGAGACATGAGACCACACACACACACATTTTGTAGAATTGGTATAAGTTGATATAATTTAAATTATTTATATATACACTTGGGACAAAATATTATGCATTTGGAACCAATTTTCATAGATTTGGGATAGATGTTTTTAGATTTGAAACATATATAATATATAGTTTATAGAGTAGAGGTTAAATTTTGATAGATATTTAGTTTTAGACACATTGCAGGTTAATATACCATGTAAATTCACTAATTAATAGATACATATTCACATTAGACATCATTTATAGTAGATTTGATGAGGGGTCATGAACATGGTTCATTCCTTTCTCACCACACACTATTGCAACAAATTTTCCAAGACACACCAATTGATATTTGTATGTAGTAATTAGCTTTCTTTAGTAGTGCAATCAAGATTTGGTGGCCCCAATGGTCTTATCACTACTCCTATTTTTTAGGTTGATATGGTTATACCACTTTACCTTGGCTATATTGGCTATATTATGTTTACACTCTCAATGGCCTTGGCATAGCTCACCCTTGCACCAAATTGGGTACATGATCACCTTTCAATTCCTCTCTTCACATCTCCAAGGTTTATTTTTGAACCTCTCTCTCCAATGTTTCAACAAAGAAGTATCATCAATAAAGTAAAGTACCAAGGGGAAACATGGTTGCATTAACACATGTATTCATTTATTATTTTTACTTTGGATCATTTCAATTATTCATTTTTATATTATATGCACTATTTAAATTATAACATGATCTTGGTTATAGGTAATTCACAAATAACAAATTCAAATGTGGCTCAAGTAAAATCAAGGTGTGTTATACACACTAAGGTGCATATTTAATTCCTTTAACCTAGTAATTTCATACTAGTCTTGTACACTTGGAAAAGACCAATCATGGCTCAACCCTTCAGATTATGACCTTCCCACTACTAAAAGCCTCATATTTATCATCTCACTATGCCTAACTACTTATCCTATAGTATAAACCTAGTATTATGATGGCATAAACCACCTATAGCCTACAGTCTACATAAAACATGACTTCCATCCTACATAAATAGTTACAAATCCTTAGTATATTTTTACTCTATAGGACATTGACATCGAGGTTTGTGTCCCAAATCTTATGCTAACATCATTTCCTTAAAAACAATAAATATTTTAAATCTCATAATTTGTATGTGTTGGCCTATTTATCTTCTTTAACCCTCTCATGAGATTATTTCAAAAGGTGTGGTTTAGAAAAAAATTAAATGGTCACTCAGTATCCATCTAGGGAATCAAGTAATTACCTATCAAGCTCGCACTACCCTAATGAAAATAATTTTTATTACTAAGTTTTACTTCCATATTCTTCCCTAGTTTCAAATCAATCAATAGATGCACTTGCATCTAGTATATTGTACAATTATTCACACACAAGCCCATATAATAGGTAGAATTACATCGATTTGAGGCCCTCTTCAAAGTATGGGGTTATGTAGGTTGTGTTCATTGATAGAGGGATATTTGAGGTTAGTTTGACTTCATTTGAGACCACTAACCCTTGTTTTTCAAGGTGGCATGCCCTAATTTTATGATTTAGGGTTTTTAGAAAAATACTAATTTCATGAATCTTTACACATGATTTAAACTAAGACCCTACAAGGTGATAGAGAACCTTAACAAGTGCAGGTGGCCTTTCTATAAATGGGCATGTATTATGTGATAGATATAAGTGTCAAAACTAGGATAAAAGTGTTGATTTTAGTGTTTTGATCCCAACTATAGTGTCTTACCTTACAAAGAGATAATTTCCAAAATCTGATGAATCAACATAAAACATCAGTCTATATTATTTTTTACCTATACCTATTAGATTTTCTTGCACATCAGTGAATAAGATAAGTTTTATTTATCTTTAAAATTAATGTATTTTATAATTGTACTTTCTATATTTACCATATTCTTAGATTCAGTGTATTTATTATAATACTATAAATCTAAATTATTAAACTGACTTGTTTTAGAATAGCTTATTCCATAAATTGACTAGGCTATTCCCCCAAACCTTAATAAACTTAAATCTAAAAAGGTTTAAATAGTACAAAGTGATGATTCACCATTATACTTATCTTCCACATGCTCTTTTTTTGCAACAATCATTTTTATTTTTTATCACAAGAGTTTATACTACATTTGTTGGAAATTTTGCATTCTTTTCCTCTAAATCAACCTCAACCAAATTTACTATTAGTTTCTCCTCTTTCCCCTACTCTTATGCATGATAGTGGGGACATTCAAATTCTTAATGTATATATTTAACATTTTTTTTAAATAAAAGGTCTTAATAGGCTTTTCCATATTTTACCACCACCATAGCCTCTACTTATCTTAAATTCTCTTCCTATTTTTTTATTGTAAAACCCTTGTCTATCTTATTATTATCTCTCCCTCCTATGGGATGATTATTCTATTGTCTAATAAAATCCACCTTGTCCACTTAATGTAGATGATGGTCCTCTCTTCATCATAGGTAGCCTTATAAAATCCTACCTACCTTTCTTGTCTTCTTCCTTCAAACCTAACTTATAGGCATATTCAATACCTTTGATTCTATGCATGCTTATCTCATCTTTAATATAAAAAATTAAACCATTTGCATTAGGAAATTAAACTCTTACAAAGTCCCATAATTTTTGCTTTCTCAAAATATTTATCATTTCTTATGCTCCATGTAATTTGGTTTTATAGAGTAAAAGTATAAGCTCTAATATGAGATTCTCTTACAAATAGATGGATCAACAAATAAGACATATGACCCAAGATAAGGATACTTAAATAGAATTCACATAATAAATTTTGTAACAACCCCTCAATTTGTACTTAGAAAATGCAGTAGATGTTTTTTATTACCAATAAAAATTAACATTTGTTCCAAAAAATAAAAAATGCACTATACCATAACCATAGCAAAGAACAATAGTACTTCAAATTCAACAACTACATACCATATAAATCCTATACAACTCTACCAAATCCAAATATAATAGGACACAACTACAAGTGTTCTAAAAACATAACATCTACTAATCAAATATACAAGTACATAATATAATTACATTGCTTTAAGAATATGACTTAATACAATGGCAGATACCAAGCTCTCTAGAGCTTGAGTCGAATCGACTCATGTATCATTGATAATCTCAAGTGTTGTCTCCAAATAGTATTGTAGTAGAGGAGGGAGAGCATCATCCTAATTATTTACCACACCAACCATAGACCAATGATCCCCTATATAATCCCCTATTAGGAAATGGCCCTCAATTCATAGATAGATAGATAGAATGGTACAAGAAATCTAGTGAGATGTGCTAGTACCCCATGTGCTATAAGAATTCTAAAAACATGTAGTGTACCATAAATAAATCCATTCTAACATGATATTGCATAGCATGAAAATCAAACATATGAATGAAAATGTATATAACATTACTTAGGCCCAATTTTTCAAATAATATACGATAATTTAGATAGGTTAAATTCATAACACACCACTTGATTGGATTATCTATTGGTGGTATTACCCAAGGTAGTGAAATCCATCTCACTACCTATTAGTATCATCAATATATATTTCATAGTATGTAACTCAAAGACTCATACAGATTACATTCTCCTATCAGTAATATCACATCACAAGCTAAACAAGGAGAAAGCAAGATATTCACATAATCACCTACGCTCGAATGGGTCTTACATTAAAATCAACCCCAAACTATAAATAATGACCACTATTTATACCACATGAGCAAAACACATAATAAACTATAGATTATTTCAAACAATCCAAGTAACTACACCTCAAGACAACATATATGATCATAGTCTGGTATTCTTGGGCATGACTACTAGTTTATCCATAAAAAGTCATACAAAGCAATTATAAAAACATAAAAGCATATGCTCATATTCAAAAAAGCATAGATATAACCACTAATACATATAATTTTATCTTAGCTCATTTTCACTATTAATATGATATACACATCTAAATGATATCTTACCAAATGCTAAAACAACCAATACATCTATAATTATCCAAATGTGGGTCTAGATATCACAAATATAGTATGTACCATCTGAGTACCTTTTGTACTATAAAAATATATATAATTCTAACAATTCACATATACAATACTCTCACAAATACAATTTACAAATATAATGACTCCACCAATTCGCCGTTATCACTGTATTGCATAAAATGAGTTTATAAGCTTACTATTGGTATGCATATAAATAGTCTATACATATTCATACAATGAGGGCATTAAAACCACATATATACAATTTCAAATGCAAATAATCAAACTTTTGAAACAATTATGATAATAAAATGATCTTACATACTATTCAATCATATTCGAATTTGGTTCCAACAACATCAAATATAAAATAGGCTTTAATAAACAATCTTCCTCAATTTTAAACACAACTGAGTTAAAACAAGCAACCACCCAAATATTAAGATGAGTGAACCCAAAAAAATAATTGGTCTTTTCCAAGTTATCAACAACTTAAGCCTTGTACACTAAATCACAAAAGCATACTTAGTAACCTATATTTACTAATAAACAATTATTTATATCCTTATAGCTTCTTCATGATAATCATGATCACATGCAACTTGTTCAAGCTGTAAATCAGAAATCCAAGAAAAAAATAAATTTCCACCAAAAATTTGGTCTTTCATAAATAAATTCATATTTTATTTTATTTAAAATACTTGACAAAGTTAATAGCAAACATAGTGTTACCAATTAAAACCTTGACATTTAATTTCTAACTTGGCTTAATTTCAAACTCAACTCTTTAATTATATCTTTAGCTTTTTATTAAATATTCTATGATTAAAATATATATTTAGTGATATATAATAAATACATGGCATTTTTAATTATTTAACCTAACTTATTAATAGATAGACTTTGGCTTTTACTTGCATGGCTCAAAATTTTTTCTATTTACCCAACAATATTTTCCTTGACCTACTACGAACCAAACATATTTCTATTGGATGAACATGTAGAAAACTATTTATATTAAATTATATAGAAATTTCATGAAGGTTTAGTGCTTTTAATTCAGCACTTTATTTTAAAGTTTCTTTTTCTTTTAAACACAAACCTACAAAAGACGCTAGCTAAAAAAATAGCACTTAGTTATACAAAAATGCGATGTTTCTCTTGACCAAATCCAATGTAGTTATATAATTTTTAACACTAATATAGAGTTAATATATAGGATAGGATAATAAAACACATGCTTATAAATTAAATATGACCATCATTGAATTATTTATAGGCTTGAACACTAACATAGTTTACCAAATTTCAGCACTTCCATGCAAGATTTCAATACATGGATACAAGATTTCAATGCAGGGATAAAAGAATACCACACATGCATACACAGTTATAAAAACATGCTAGTAGAAGGTAAATACAAAGGGTTCTTCAAACATATTATATTCCACATATAGGAAATATAGACCATTAAACATAGTCCAAGCTAGTATTATTCAATGTTATTTATTTAGAATCACTATATGGGTCTCATATTTCAAACACATCTTCCAACATAGTTATTTTAAAGCACATAGATACTTATTTAGAAGGAAATGAAAGACATAATAAGATATTAAATGAAGGCTTTAAATAATTTAATACCTCATTTTGGAATGATGTAAAAATCATTGCAACTTACCTAGTAATCATGCCTCTCTCTTTGCTTCACTCTCTCTCTCTCCCCAATACTTTTGTTTCTTTTCCTTTCTCTATTATTGTATACCCTCCTAATTCCCAAGGTTCCTCCTTTATTTATAAATCAATCTCCCTTCAAAATTTTGTGCTTCCTCCCTCTTGCATGAAAACTTTCTAATTTTATTTAGCCATGCATGTTAATTTCTAACAATCTAGTTTTTATCTTTATTAAATGAAAACATGTTAATTTAAAAATAATAATAAAATCATTTTTCTAATTTTAAACCAAATTATTGCATGGTGCCCAAACTCAAGTTCTATTTTTCTTTTATATTAAAAAATATGTTATTTTTACTTATCACACCCTTTTCCCCTTGTTTTCTAAATTTAAACTTAAGTTGAAAACTAAAACTTTTTCTTAATTTGTTAGTATTTTCCTACATGAAATTTTAAGATTTTCTTAACATAACTTTTGAATTTAAAATTTTTCTTTTTCCATGAAAATTATCTATTTCACTTAATGGATAATTATGTCATTTATTGACTATTTATTTTCATTATAATTATTTCCATAATAATTATATTATTAGCACTAATATTCATTTTTTCAGATTTAAAATCAAAAACCAAATCAATTAGGCTTAATAAATTAAATTCACACTAAAACTCAATTCCACCCACACAAAGATAATCATAAGAAATAATTCACAATTACACACTACCATTTATGCCTATCATTTAAAATCTATTATGTGTGTGGGGGGTCACTAGCATTTTCCACTAGTATTTCGCCCAATCATTCCATATAGCCAACCCTCTCTAATGATTCTCTCCCTCATTAATTTATGAGGGTAGGACCTATCATGTATCCACCTCGCAACAAATAGGTAGTTAGTCTAACTCATCATAAACCAATGATGCAAAACTAACAATTATATATTCTCAATGTATAGAATAATCAAAATATAATTGTTACACAATGCATACTAATCACTAATACTACTATCCTATACTAATATATGTCAAAATACTAAAATCAAATCAATTGTAATCAAATATGACCATACTAGTCAAGTATTAAAGTTTTATTTGGCATACAATGAAATCAGGATGTGACATCCTTCCCCCCTAAAATTGGTCATCACCCTGATGACTCTTATTCAAATAAAAGTTTTGATTAACAAATAGAGTCTCATAGCATAAAAACATAGTATGAATTATCATATCATGCAATTAAATACAAAATTTACCTAAAAAACTTATACTAGATCTCCTAATTAGCACTATTTTTAGAGAATTGATCTCACAAGACTCTACTATTTTACATTTCCTATTATGAAAACAAGTTTCATGAAAGTCACTTTATGCTAATTAGATATATCATGACCACTTTAGGGTCTAAAAATGTAAGAAAATTCTAATAAATAACTTGGTAAAAGTTTCACTAATATCTCAAAAACATATGAGTTCATCATAAAACTCAAAAAAATTGATCATACAACTGAATTCGGCAAGTTCTGCTTGTCAAGTTATAGATTCATTAAGTACATCTATCAGATCTAACTTAGTATCAACCAAGTCAATATGAGGCTAAGTAGGATACCTTCCTATTGCTTATATTCACCTTCCTCTTTCACTAATCATCTCTCAGGTCTCCATGACTGGATGATCTTCAAAAGGTGTATAAGGTTCACATATCTATTCTAATAGATCATAAAAAGCAAAACTACATGCTAAAATATTCCATACTTACTAACATACACACAAGAGAAACCATACAATCATCTTGAATGTGTTAAGTAGCTACTAATCAATCATAACTAGTATTATATCCTACAACTTAATCTAAAGTGTTATATTCATAGTAAAAAGAAATAGTATCATAACTAATATAGCATACAAAGGCTAAGGATTATGTCATCCTTAACACCTTATAAATGAGACAATGTATCCTTACTTATATAATAATGAAAAAATTTATATCAACCCTTAGGCTACCAAGATGTTCTACATGTCTTATACCATACTTTCTCTTGGAAAAAAAAAGGTACACATATAACTCTTCAAAATAAAATGCCTCAAGAAGAGAATAATATCAATCTATATAAAGATATACAATAGTATAATAATTGTAATCAAATAGAATTAATATAAATTCGATGTTAGCCACTCCTCGTGGTCAAGAATATAAGTTAGATAAAATGATGACTCTAAAATCCACAATTAGAAAGTAGAGAACTAGTATCTCATAAACCAAAACTTCCTACATACCCTCACATGGTAGAAGGAATTGTTAGCCATTTTTCACTCCCAATTTTTTCATCTTTTTTTTTGGCTAAGTGCAGCATTCTATTTGTTTATCCCCAAGAAGCTTAAAAGTGTCAAATGTTTTTTCCCTTCAAAGCCTTTGGTTTAGTCTTTTTGCAAGTATTATTTTGGTCTCTTTTCACATTTGTTTATTTCTTTTGGCAAAGTTTTCTTCATGTTTTTTATTCAAGTCTCAAAGGAATTTTTTTAGACTTTTTGTCTAAAACAAAAAGGTTGAAAGAATTATTTCAGACTTTTTGTTTCAGATAAAAAGTCCAAAATAATTAATCTTTGAAACTTTTCTAAAGGAAATGTCTCTTAAGACTTTTCTGAAGGAATTATTTTGGACTTTTGTCTGAAACAATATTTCCAAAGGGTACATTACAAATTGTCAAAGGGTCTTTTTTTTAAAAGTGTCCTTCAGAAAAAGAGTGAAGGGAACAGTTCATTTCTTCAAAAAGCATCTTCCAAATTTCAAAGGGTATTTCTCAAAAATTGGCCACTTCCAAAAGTATAAAGGGTCTTTTTGTTATAAAAGTGTCCTTCAAAAAAGTTCGAAGGGACATTTTCAAAAGTTTGAAGGGTCACTTGGAAAAATCTCAAAGGGCCCTTTCAAAAGCTCTAAAGGGTCACCTTTCAGACAAAGTGCCCTAAACCCAAGGTCCCAAAGGGCATTTTCATGCCAAAGTATCCTTAAAAAAGAGTCCAAAGGGTATATAAAGTTGTATAGAGTCCATAGAAGGATTGTCGAAGGGCATGTTGAGCAATCTGAAAGGACATTTTCAAAAAGTCCATAGAAAGATACTTGTAGAAGTTTATAGAGAGATGGTTTCAAAGAAAAGGGACACCTATAGAGTCCATATAAATATAGGTCCAAAGAAAAAAAAAGAGATCCCATAGAAAGATTATGTTTTCTAAGAAATAAAAGGGTCCATGGGGAAAGAGTCTGAAGGAATGGTCCCAATAGAGTGATAGTTGCACGATCGTCAACTTCAGGGTAATGGATTAGCTGTTGGAATTCAAAATAATGGGTCCTAGGTATATCAATGGTCCTCACTTAATTGCTCATATAGATTCAAGGGCTCACATTCTTCATCTACCAAAGCCCATCAGAAGGTTTATCTCACCATTGATCAAACCATGATTGACATCATTTGTGATGGCTAATCAAAAGGAACAAAAGACTTGGTCAAGCTAGAATGAGTTTCAAAGGATTTTGACAAATTCCATGGAGGCACACATGTAGACTGGAGGCCAAATAGGATGAAAGTGACTCTTCTCCATGCCATTGCATAAATTAGTGAGCCAATGGGAAGCTATTAGGCATCAAGAAAAATCTATAACAAGTGGACTCTCATTTCCTTAACCAATTGATGTTATTACCCAACTCAAAAATATCTATTTTTACAAGTGAAACCATTGAGAAAGCA
Source organism: Torreya grandis (assembly GCA_037957365.1). Taxonomy (NCBI): domain Eukaryota; kingdom Viridiplantae; phylum Streptophyta; class Pinopsida; order Cupressales; family Taxaceae; genus Torreya; species Torreya grandis. The sequence goes on along the minus strand of JARHVA010000665.1, from coordinate 4,103,302 downwards.
TATTTGAGAGAGAAATCTAGTTGTGTAACCACTGGAGGTGACATGGATTGATCAAATGGCCTAAATGAGCATTATTTGTAAAGATGGTTGTAACTAAATATGAATACTTATAATAGATTGATTCCTTCTCTTAGAGCCAAAGGCCTCATCCTCTCTCTTCCTCACTACTATAAATACAACCCTTAGGCTAGTGTAAAAGGAGATCATATAGAGTATGGTTAAGCCCTACTAAAATGATATCATGCCTTTAAGCATTATTACAAGTCTTTTTCTTTGAAGTTTTGAGCAATTACCTAAGTGTGTAAGTGATGTATAGTGAGAACAAGTGATGGTTTTCATCCTTCTATCCTTTGTCCTTCATACCTAAAAAAGGGTTTTGGGTCTAACATGTCATTTAGAGTGCGTCTAAGTGTGTTAAATTTGTGCATGTGTATAACTATTCTTGGAATGTACAGATTATTTTTCAATTCATTTGCCTTGTGTCATTTCTTAAATCTTTCCTCTATATTAAAATACTTATGTTAGAATCTTTAGATCTTGAATAAAGTCTATGTATCTTGTTGTATCAGGAAATAGGGTATGATATTCATGTGGAAGATAATCTTGGTGCATCACCATTCTTATAATAGGCTTTCCTTATGTGATTTCTAACTCTTTTCCCTTCAATCAAAATGGTTTAGACAGAGGTTATTTTTCATAGATACATTCAAGGATCTATCCCTTTAAATCTAGAGGTTCATTTCCTCTATAGGTATACCCACATGCAGGGAAATGTTCCAATGTTGTCCAAATCTAGAGTAGGATTGAACACTCTCTTCTAGGGTGCAAGATTTAGAGACAATAGTTACAGCATGCCTGGTGGGACTAATTATTTACATGTCAAGGTGAATGTTGGTCTTGACAAGCCTAAGGTTGTATAAATATCCTTAACCCAACATTTAGTGACTCCAAAAGGTGAGAATATTTAGTTGTAGATCAAGTTTCCCATATTATACTTCATTGTCCTCACTAGATCATCAAGGAATTCTGATCAAGCCCCTCTAGATGAAGCTCTTCTTGAAGAATAATTCCCTAAACCATTCCTAGCACTTAGAGATCCTTGAAAAGGATGTTTGGGAGAAGAAGAAGAAGTTGAGGAAGTTACAAAAATAGGAGATCAAGAGGAAAGAATAAAAATGGAGAGGCATCCACCTTTCCTAACCTTCAACACCTAGAATCCAATTGACCTCCTGCATACGACCCTATTCCTCCCAATGCTACCAAGAGTCTCCCTAGTTTCAATAATGAGGGTCCTATTACCCCATCTGAGCATATTAGAGACATTTCAAATTTATGTAACTTCCATAATGTCACCCAAGCCATCATAGACATTAGATTTCTCGTTATGTCTCTAAAAGGCAAGGCACTTGACTAGTATAGGACTTTGGAAGGTGGTTGCATTATAAGTTGGGATGGCTTTGGGGAATTTTTAGTAACTATATTTGAGAATAATATTGACCATACCTCATTGATCCATCAGTTGAACATGATAAAGAGAAGTCCTAATGAATCCATGGGATATTTTAATAAAATATTTCAATAGACCTAGCATAGGTTTCCACCTGTCATGAGACCTCCTCCTAGCTTTGTGTTCCCCACTTATCTCAAGGGTATTGGTATTGATGTGGTGGTGATGTTATATTCAATGGGAGGATTCACTCTACTAGATGTATATGAGATAGCTATTGAAGCTGATAATAGCTTAATATAAGATGGAAAGCTACCTCTAAGAGTTTCCATGCCTTTGATGTCTCATAGTTTAGTTGAATCTCCAATTGTAGTACAAGTTCCTAATGCCAATGTCAAGATGAGAAACTTTCCCAAGAAGATAGATAATTTTGTGGATAAAGATGAAGATATTTGGTCATTACGAGCTTAACCAAGCAAGCTCAGTGCTAAACAAGTACTCCACCTAACCATTAATACTATCCTCAACAAGGCTATAAAACCCCACCCCAGTACAACTACCAAGGAAGAGGACATGGTCATCAAGGTTTTAATAGGTATCCCAATGCCTATATCCTAATCCCAGTCCTTCCATGAAGGATATTTTTCCAATACATGCTAACTTGGTCTAAGGGGAGGATCACTTGGAACAATGGGGACAACATCAAGGTCATTTTATACATGATGGTAGAGAATATAGCCAAGATTTAGTGCCACAAGAATAAACTACTCCTTACATGACATCAAAAGAAGTGAATCCTAGCCAAAGGGATATTCATGGAGAAGGTAGCAGCCCAAGTGTAGGTATGATGAACTTTCAAGTTAAGGATGATTATGTGTTAAATCAAAGTGCATCAATTGAATCCAACACAAGATCCAAGAAGAGATCTCTAGGAAATGTTCGAGAAGTACTTGTGAATCTAAGTGATGCCTCTCTAAGGATAGAAAGTGTGAATCCTAGTGCAATACGTACTACTAGTCATGCCCCTCAACAAAGTTAGAATGCAAGTAGGGTTGTCAAGCCTACAATGTAATAGGTTTAAACTCCCTGACTACCTTCAAGAATATAATAAAAGGTGAATAATTCCCCTTTAAACATTGTTGATTATTTGAATAATACCAAGACAAATATATCTCTTTGGGGAGTCTTGCATATGCCTACTCAAAAGGAGTTGTTACAAGAACAGATAGCGAACATTCATGCAGCCCCTCAAACATCAAAGCATAATAGTGTGGCCATTATCAATTCTCCAAGTCATGTCTTAGAGCCCTCCACTAAATATGAAAATCATCCACCCTTCTACCTCACACTCAAAATGGGATACAAATTGGTTCATAATTGTATTATAAATAATGGAGCTAGTACCACTGTCATGCCTAAGGTGGTGGCTAATAAATTGGGATTCAAGTATAAACTACATAGTAAAGGTGTGTTGCAGCTTGATGGGACTCCAACCAAGATAATGGTATTGGTTAGATGTCTAAAAATTTTCCTTCATGATTGCCCAAGTTTCCCCATTTTACAATACGTTGTGGTGGTAGACCTTCCAGCTCATTTTGATATCTGTTTGTCAAGGGACTTCACGGCTAAGATAGGAGGATACCTTTCTAATGATTGGTATCTTCTATATTTCAAAATAACATATGTAACCAAGGTGACTATAAAGACTCAGTCCTTAGCAAGGTTTCATATTGAGCCATACATGGACACAAACTCAAATCAGAATTATCTAATTAGTAAAAAAGAAGAAGGTGTCATGGATGGTGAAGCATCCTCCCCCCTTGAAGGTATTTTTGATATTTTCCTTGATAAGTATAGAACTAAAATACATGTACTTGATCCATATACTTTCATAGAAGAAACTAATTTGGGAGTTTATTGTATACACAAAAAAGATGTTTCAATCTCTTCACTCACAAATGAAGACCATGAACTTGATGGGATATGGGAAATGTTTTTTGATGGCTCAAGAAGCAAAGTAGGTGTAGGAGATAGCATAATGTTAGTTTCTCCATCAAATAATTGATACTAATCCTCATGTATATTTCACTTCAGTTGCACCTACAATGTGGTAGAATATGAAGGCCTAGTTCATGACCTCCAATGGGAAAAGAAGAGAGGGATCAAGAATTTGAAATTTTATGGGGATAGTGAATTGGTCATCCATCAAGTGAAAAATAAAATTTAATTCAAGAATACCTTGCTTAAATCCTATAATCATAGTGTAGAGTAAAAAATACTCTATGTTTCAGTAGCATGATCCAAATCGTTGTCCCCGTACACTTTGGTTCGGGATGATGAAGTTTTGAAACAGAGGGCTCTAATTTCCTTTTGATTCATTTTTCTCTGAGTGTTAAAGTCAGGCGGAAGCTTCCAAGTGTCATCATCTAAGGCACCTTTCATATTTTCTATAAGTTGGTTGGGACGTGCCACGTCTCCTATAGTAACTCAGTAGAACGTGACAAGTGTCAGCATCCGCGTTTCATTTCAGCATTCATGTTTCAAATCTCTTTTGAGCGGAAGGTTTCAACAAGCTAAGAGTCAGGATCAGGCAGAAAGCGCCAAGTGGAAATCACAAAAGTTTTCAATTTGCTTTTCTAAAAGTGACATAAGATGCCATGTATCCCAGCTAAAGAAAGTGGAAGTCACCACATGTCGAGATCCGAATCATCTTCATTTTGCTTCACCGATATAGAAAAGATTGTGGTGGGTCTCAGGTTTGGTTTCTAAAGCAAGCGAAAGCTGCCAAGTGTCACTATTCATGTAAATATGAAATGAGGCCTAATTGCCTATATAATATAAATATATTAAAGTGGAGAACAACACGTGTCACCTTCTACAAGTTTCTCAAAAGGTAGTTAAAAGTAGTGGAGATCGCCACATATCCCCAGTTAAGTAAAGCGGAGATTGCCACATGTCCTTTATTGAGGCAAGCAAAAATCACCACCTATCTCCATGTATTTTAAAAGTTGCTTGGGTGATAAATGCTATGAGTCTTATTTTCCATTTAAGTTGTTAAAGTTTTGAAGAAGCGGATTGCGATAGGTGTCAAAGGCGGAACACTCCTGAGCAAAGACACAAGAGAGTATAAGTTACGTGGAAAGTGTCGTGTGTCTTTAGTAAGTGTTGAAAAACATGACAAGTGTCTTTCTCCAATAATAAGAAGGATTTTAAGGAATTGGCCAAGTGCCCTCTTTTGTTTAAAATAAGGGAACATCATGTGATCTGTTTCAGCCAATGAACTGTTGGAAGACAGAGCGTTTCAGAATCTATGAAAGATCTTCTATTAGACACTTTCAGTTCGGTTATATTTCAATTTCGCCATTAGATTGGGAATAGATAGACAATTCAGAGTGAATCCAAGGCTATAAATAGATGTGTAGAGATCACTAAATAATGATCAGATACTAGAGAGAATTTTCTGAGAGAATTATTTTTAAGAGTTTAGACTTTCTAGAGTTGTGACTAGGAATATCATTTGCCTTTGTTCTATCTTCTTAAGTTGGAAAGTTTATGTAACTATGCATGTTTTTTTGCCTCTTATATGACTAGAGAATTAATAAGAAGATTGAATCTTGTGCCTTTGTTGATATTTTTTGTGTCATTACAAAAATAGTCTAGGTTGTGTTGTCAAGAGTTTTAGACTTTTTAGAGTTGTGATTAGTAATATCATTTGCCTTTATTCTATTTTCTTGAGTTGGAAGGTTTATGTAACTATGCATGTTTTTGTGCCTCTTATGTGACTAGAGAATTCAAATAAGAAGATTGAATCCTATGCCTTTATTGATATTTTTTGTATTGCTACAAAAGTAGTCTAAGCTATGAGCCTCTGTTTCTATTATTTTCATCTTTTACATTGATCATGCACTTGTTTGCTCTTAAATGTAATTGAATCTTACATAAAGTCTCATTGTGCTCAAGATTAAGGTCGAATTACATTAAGGTGCATCTCCATAGTTAGATTTTATTTCTTGCATTTGTGTTTCTGTTAAAATTCCTATCTCTTTTCCCAGTATACACTTGATATAAAGAAGAGACTAGCTTCTTAAAAATCTGGAGGTTGTTTCAAGTCGCAAGTCCCACATCTTGAAACTTCCCATTATTGGTGTTAGAAACAAGTGCAATTTTAACCATCAATAGTTTTTGGCATGCCCGGTGGGACAAATCTTGAAGTTTCTTTCAAGATCGTATGAACTAGAGAGCTATGACGAGTCAGAGCTATGGACCAGTAACCAGATCACAATATGCTATAAATCCAGGTATTCTTTTGCCACCTTTGGTAACTAGTACAAGAAGAAGAGTCAACCAATTTATACCAATACCAAGAGTAAATATGGGAGCCCCTATACCCCCAAGAAATTATGCAAGTTGGAACACTGGTAGTCCATTGATTCTCCCAATACCACCAGCCACTTGGGACCCTATCCTAGTGAATGCCCTAAAAGCTCTACCCAAATTCAGTGGGCAAGACTTCAAAACACCTGAAGAACATCTGCATGATGTATCAGATGTATGTGTTATACATGTTGTCACATAGAAAAATGTGGCCATAAGACTATTAGCAGCTTCTTTTTAAGGGAAGGCTCTAGAATGGTATCGGTCTTTGACCCCAAATACCATATCTACATGGGATCAGCTTGGAGATCTTTTCTTTGAAAGATTTGAAGAGAAGGGTGATAAGTCTTCTTTGTTATAGCAATTGATTACAATCCAAAGGGCACCACAAGAATCGATGACTGACTTCAATTCCAGATTTCAAAAGACTTGGGAAAGAATCCCTGCTACAGCTAGACTGTTACCAGGTATGGCTATAGTGTTTTATCTTAAGGCTTTAAATTTGGACATATCTGTTATGATGCATTCACTTGGAGGTCAGACTCTACTAGAGACTTATGACTATGCAGTCAGAGCTAAAAACAGTTTGATAGATGCTGGAAAATTGTCTCCAAGGCCTCCCATGCCCATGTTCCCAAAAATTTCCTTACCATTACCTAGAAGCCCCTAAATCCATAGCCCCACCTATGTCTATGTACACATATCCTCAACCACCTACTAAAGAAATTGTCCCTACTCAGTCATCTGAGCTGGATGATATCAAGAATATCTTGAGGACATTTTCTAATGAGCTAATTAATATAAAAAGATAGCAAAATACTTATACTAAACCCCAATACCAGGGCTATCAAGGAAATAGATTTTCATCTCAGCCAAACCAATACCAAGGTCCTCTAAGGCAAAATAACCCTCAGCCAGCAAACCAATTAGTTACAGTCCCTACACCCTCACAGACTATTCCTCCCAATTCAAATAGGGAGATTGTTCCAAGGCAAAATAATTATGTGGATAACACTAATTCCTAGTGTTTCCCTTGCAATAATGCTCATACACCTAGAAATTGTCCCATGGGTAATCTACAACAAAAGGTGGAAAATCAAAGAAGGATGGATGAACAATTTACAAGTACTAGTGATAATCAAACCTACCAATTTCATGGTATGCAAAATTTAGTCCTAATAGCTCAAATGCAAGGGATGTCTTTGCAAAAAGAAGAAGAAATAGCTCCAGAATATGCTTTGTTCTCATGGGTTGAAGAGGAAGAATCGATATTTTTGAATGAATTTTCTACTTTCAAGGAACCAATGGTGCAAATAGACTACTATACTAGATCAAAAAAAAGAATGATGGAACAGCCTAAAGTTATAAACAATGAAGTTATGGAGAATCCTTCATTTCAATGTCATCAAAACACAGCTGTTAGACAAGAAATGCTTTAGCCAGTGTAGAATCAATAAGTTCCTAGACAAGTTCAAAAAAAGACCAGGTATCCTAATCTTCCAAGAATTCAAACTTTGGGATCAATGAATGTGGTTGATCAACTGAAGATGACTCCAGCACAAGTATCAATTTGGGACATCCTAGCTATTCCTAAATAGAGGACACTATTATAAGAAGCTCTTCAAAGCCAAGCAATGCCCAAATGTACTGGTATCAAAGGACCTACTAATAAAAGAAAGCTCAAAGACACAGTGCATCTGTAGACAACAGCCTTAGTGAACAATGCACCAGAGGTAAGCAAATACAAACTAGATCCCTTCTATTTAACTTTGATAGTTGGTAAGAAACTGGTACATAATGCAATGATAGATTCAGAGGCTAGTACTATAGTAATGCCAAAGCAAATAGCAGAGGCTTTAAATATAAAATATGAGCCACTCACTAAAGGAGTTATGCAGTTAAATGGAAAATTAGTGCAAATAATAGAGAGAATTAAAAAACTACCATTACAATTATATACTTGTTCAAATATAATTGTAAATCAAGATGTAGTAGTTATAGATATACCTCCTGTATTTGGCCTATGTTTATCAAGAGACTTTACAGCCAAGATAGGAGGAGATATGTCTCTTGATTGGTCTCATTTAATTCTAAAAACTAAATATGGTTCAAAGATGAAAATTCTATCTGAACCACTATCAAAATATCACATCACAAATGAACCAACATCAAAATTAGAGGCAAATTAGGCTATGATAAATAAGGAAGAAAGAGGTTTTGTTGAAAAGTTAGGCGACTGGACTAAGCATCATCAAGGAAAAAATAACCAGTTGTTAGCTACAATGCAAAGTGACCCATATGGAAATTATGACTCTACTGGTCTAGGAACTTATGTTATTTTCTATGAAGACCATGAAATCCCAAATGTTTTAAGGGAAGAAATGCCAACTAATCAAAAATTTGAAAAGATTCAAAAATTTGGACATTAAATTTTGATGGGCCTAGAAGTAAAAATGGTGCTAGAGCAGGAATTTGTCTTACTGCTCCAAATGGTGAAAAAAATTTAAGAGCTATCCATTTTCAATTTGCTTGTACTAATAATGATGTTGAGTGTGAATCTTTAGTACATGGGCTCCTGTTAGCCAAGAAAAAGGGGATAAAGAATGTAATAGTAAAAGGAGATTCAGAACTAGTAGTAAAGCAAATTAGAGAAAAGGAAATAGCAAAGAATGTAAGGATGAAATCCTATAAGCACGAAATTTGGGACTTAATAGAAGATTTTGAATCTTTTAATATTGAAGTAGTTCCCAAGAGTCAAAATTCTGAAGCTAATAGGATGGCATAGATTGGTTCACAATTTGATCCAACAATTGGCCTGTTAGTTAACAATTAGTCAGTAAAGGTTATAGTAAGGCCAACTATTCCAAATAATGATGAGAATTGGTAAGTATTTGAGAATGATTTTCAAGTACTCTCATTCTTGAAACAATCAGGGGAATTCACCAATCAATTGCAACCAAAGATTGAAGAGGCATATGGGGATCAAATTATACAATTAAAGAATAATAAGCTTCCCAAAGGTTTAATCATTTTAGAGAACCTTTTTGATCTAGAAGATATAAGCTTGGAGAATAAAAGGTTCCAAGCAAACAAAGTAGATTATTCTGAAATAGAGGTGAGTGAAGGGAAAAAATTAAAAGTGGGAAATTCTACAACTCAAGTAGAAAAGGAAAGGCTAATTGAATTATGGAAAAAATATGACAGAGTCATAGCCTGGAGCTATGAATACCTTCATGGATATAATAGAGACATCATTCAGCACACAATAGAACTGACTGAAGGATCTAAGCCCGTCAAATAGAAACAAAGGCCAGTGAATCCAAGGATTGAGCCTATAATGGTGGATGAGTTGCAGAAACTTTTAGATTCTAAAATAATTTTTCCAATCAAACACTCAACCTGTGTATCAAATCTAGTACCAGTTAGAAAAAAGAATGGTGATATAAGACTATGAGTAGATTTTAGAGATCTAAACAAAGCATCTTTGAAGGATCACTATCCCTTACCCTCCATGGAACAATTTCTACAAACTGTGGCTAGATCAGAGAGATTCTCTCTACTAGATGGTTTCTCTAGATATAATTAGATTTGGTTGGCTAAAGAAGACCAATATAAGACTGCTTTTACTACTAAATGGGGAACATTTACATATGCTAAGATGCCATTTGTCTTATCAAATGATGGAGCCACTTTTCAGAGAGCTATGGATGTTGCATTTGGGGAACTGATAAATAAAATCATCCTGATTTATCTTGATCTTACTATTGTTTCAAAAAATGTTGATGATCATTTTGATCATTTAGAAGCTATGTTTAAAAAATGTCAAGAATTTGGAATATCCTTGAATCCTAAGAAATGTATCTTTGTTGTCTTTCAAGGCAAATTATTGGGACATTTTGTATCTAAAGAAGGAGTCTCCATAGACCCAAAAAGAGTGTCAGCTATAATGAACTTACCTCTTCCAGTATAAGAAAGTAATTCAATTTTTCTTGGGAAAGATTAATTTCATCAGTCGGTTTATATTTGACTTTGTAGGCTTAGTAAGATCAGTGACACTCTTGCTGAAAAAAGATCTAATTTTCAAGTGGACTATGGAAGGAAGGCAAGCCTTTGAAGAGGTCAAGAAAGCTATCTCAATAGCTCCAGTACTTATAAACCTAGATTTTTCTAAGCATTTTGTAATGTATGTATATGGAGGAGAGCTCAGTATTGCTACTGTCTTAACATAAAAAGATGATAGACAGGAGGGAGAGCATCCAATATTCTTTTTCTCAAGAACTCTTAGGGAATATGAAACCAGATATAGCTTTGTGGAAAAACAAGCATATGCTATGGTAAAAGCCTTCAAAAAATTTAGGCATATAGTATCAGGAAGTAAAATTATGATACTTGTAGCTCATCCAAGTGTTAGAGAATATATCATGGAGGGTGAAATTATTGAAAAAAGAGCAAACTGGATAACTAAGATTCTTGAATATGATGTAGAAGTCAAACCCACTAAATTAGTTAGAGGTAGGGGTTTGTGCCAATATATGACTCAAGAGCTTGAAAAGATGATACCTGAAGAGACAAATTCGGGAACAGAAGAAGAAATTGTATTGAGAATACAAGAAGTTGATCAGGAATCCTGGGTCACAAGTAGGATTCATTTTATGAAAAATGGGATTTACCCAAGAGAACTCCCTCAAAATAAGAGAAGATACTATAGGATGCAAGGAGTTCAATTTATTATAATTGAACAGGTTCTTTTTAGAAGAAATTATGATGGCAAATTATTAAAATGTGTAGAAAAGGATGAGGCCAAGAAAATATTACATGAAATACATCATGGAGTATCAGGTGGACATTTTTCTGCAAAGACCACAGCTATAAAGATAAGTGAGGTAGGTTATTTCTGGCCTACTTTATTTACAAATTATTATCATCTGGTTAAAAAATGTCAATCTTGTCAATATTATGTGGGGATGAGAAGGAATGCAGTAATGCCTCTTAGTCCTATAATTGTGGATGAACCTTTTGCTCAATGGGGTCTTGACTTCATTGGAATGATAAATCTAGTGTCTAGCATGGGTCACAAATGGATATTAACTACCATAGATTATTTCACCAAATGGACTGAGGTTGTGCCACTTAAAGAAGCAACAAAAAATGTGATCCTAGATTTTCTAGGTAGTATCACTACTCATTTTGGGGCTCCTCGCACCATAATTTCAAATAATGCTAAAGCATTTTTAGGGTCTAAAGTATCTAACTTTACATTAAATCATGGAATATATTTGAAAACTTCATCTAACTATTACTCTCAAGGTAATGGTTTGGTAGAATCAACTAACAAGACCCTGATTAGACTCATCAAAAGAATAGGGGTTGATCATCACAAAGAATGGCATAAAGTGCTTAATTTAGCACTGTGGGCTGATAGAATCATGCCTAAATAGGTGATCAAAATATCCCCATATGAATTGGTATATGGGAAATCTATTGTAATTCCCCTAAGCTTGGAGATTCCTACCCTCCAGCTGATCAAACAAATTGAAATCGAAGAAAATGGCCCCATGCAGGTCAGACTTGTAGAACTTTTGGAAGTTCAAGAAAAGAGAGATGCAGCCCATGATTCATTGGTAAAACATCAAAAAATAGTTAAATAATATTTTGATCAAATAACTTCTAATCCTTAGTTCAAAATAGGCTCAATTGTTTTGAAATGGGATGCAAGAGCCGCCAAGTCAGGTCAACACACTAAGTTTGAAGCATTATGGACTGGCCCTTATAGAATTTGTGCATGTAAACAGCAAAATTCTTTTGAGCTAGAAACAATGGAAGGTGAACCTGAAGAGATTCTTGTGAATGAAATCTATTTGAAACATTTTAGTTAAGCTATGTTTTTTAGCAAATTTTGATTATGCGGGAGTTGTAGGTTCTTTTTGAGCAGGCTCAAAAGTCCTTGAGGTCACCAATAACTGTAGAGTAAAAAATACTCTATGTTTCAATAGCATGATCTAAATCACTGTCCCTGCACACTTTGGTTGGGATGGTGAAGTTTTGAAATAGAGGGCTCTAATTTCCTTTTGATTCATTTTTCTCTAAGTGTTGAAGTCAGGCAGAAGCTTCCAAGTGTCATCGTCTGAGGCACCTTTCATATTTTACAAAAGTTGGTTGGGACATGCCATGTCTCCTATAATAACTTAGTGGAATGCAACAAGTGTCAACATCCACATTTCATTTCAGTGTTCGCATTTCAAATCTCTTTTGAGTGGAAGGTTTCAACAAGCTAAGAGTCAGGATCAGGTAGAAAGCGCCAAGTGGCAATCACAGAAGGTTTCAATTTGATTTTTTAAAAGTGACGGAAGATGCCATGTATCCCAACTAAAGCAAGTGGAAGCCACCATGTGTCGAGATCCAAATCATCTTCATTTTGCTTCACTGATATAGGAAAGACTGTGGTGGGTCTAAGGTTTGGTTTCTAAAGCAAGCAGAAGCTGCCAAGTGTCGTTGTCCATATAAATATGAAATGAGGCCCGATTGCCTCTATCATATAAATAGAGTAAATTAGAGACCATCACGTGTCACCTTCCATAGGTTTCTCAAAAGGTAGTTAAAAGCAGTGGAGATTGCCACATATCCCTAGTTAAGTAAAGCAAAGATTGCCACATGTCCTTTGTTAAGGCAAGCAAAAATCACCACCTATCTCTATGTCTTTTAAAATTTGCTTGGGTGAGAAATGCTATGAGTCTTATTTTCTATTTAAGTTGTTAAAGTTTTGAAGAAGTGGATTGTGATAGGTGTCAAAGGCAGAACACTCCTGAGCAAAGACACAAGAGAGTATAAGTTATGCGAAAAGTGCCGCATGTCTTTAGTAAGTGTTGCGGAACATGTCAAGTGTCGTTCTCTAGTAATAAGAAGGATTTTAAGGAATTGGCCAAGTGTCCTCTTCTGTTTAAAATAAGGGAATGTCATGTGATCTATTTCAGCCAATGAACTACCAAAAGATAGAGCGTTTCAAAATCTATGAAATATCTTCTATTAGACACTTCCAGTTCAGTTAGATTTCAGTTGGGCCATTAGATTGGGAATAGACAGACAATCCGAAGTGAATCCAAGGCTATAAATAGATGTGTAGAGATCACTAAATAATGATCAGATACCAGAGAGAATTTTCTAAGAGAATTATTGTCAAGAGTTTAGACTTTCTAGAGTTGTGACTAGGAATATCATTTGCCTTTGTTCTATCTTCTTAAGTTGGAAAGTTTATGTAACTATGTGTGTTTATGTGCCTCTTATATGACTAGAGAATTAATAAGAAGTTTGAATCTTGTGCCTTTGTTGATATTTTCTGTGTCATTGCAAAAGTATTCTAGGCTGTGTTGTCAAGAGTTTTAGACTTTCTAGAGCTGTGATTAGTAATATCATTTGCCTTTGTTCTATTTTCTTGAGTTGGAAGGTTTATGTAACTGTGCATGTTTTTGTGCCTCTTATGTGATTAGATAATTCAAATAATAAGATTGAATCCTATGCCTTTGTTGATATTTTTTGTATTTCTGCAAAAGTAGTCTAAGCTGTGAGCCTCTGTTTCTATTGTTTTCATCTTTTACATTGATCATGCACTTGTTCGCTCTTAAATGTAATTGAATCTTACATATAGTCTCACTGTGCTCAGGATTAAGGTCAAATTACATTCAGGTGCATCTCCATAGTTATATTTTCTTTCTTTTATTTGTGTTTTTGTTAAAATTCATATCCCTTTTCCTAGTATACTCTTGATATAAATAAAAGACTAGCTTCTTAAAAATATGGAGGTTGTTTCAAGTCGCAAGTCCCACATCTTGAAACTTCCCATTGTTGGTGTTAGAAACAAGTGCAATTTTAACCATCAACACATAGGATATGGGACCTACTTGAAGACTTTGATGCCTTCAACATACAACCCATACTAAGGGATTCAAATAAATATGTTGATAGATTGGCTATCATAGAAGCACAGTTTGATGTAGTTGTTGATGTATAAAAGGAGAAAGATCATTCTCATATCAAGGTCATTTTGAGGCCTTCTATTATATATAATTAAGTGTCATGTCAATTGTTTGAAAGTGATGAACACATTGCACACTTATTACAAAATGAGGTAGGTTCCTCCTTAAGGAACCAAAAGAGACTGCATGATCAATATGGAAAACAAGTTATTCAGCTAAAGACAAACAAGATACCTAAAGGGCTGATTATTTTTAAGAGTGTTTTCAATGATTATGATTAGAAGAAGAAAGAAAGATTGATCATGTGAAACATCTAAGGTAGGTGTTTGAGAAGTGTAGGGAGTATGGAATACCCCTTAATCCAAAAAAGTACATCTTTATTGTCCATGAAGGTAAGCTATTGGGTCACATTGTCACGAAATAAGGCTTGTCTATTGACCCCGAGAGGATTGAGGCTATTTTAGGCTTGTCTTTGCCTCAACACAAGAAAGGAATAAAAAGCTTCGTGGGGAAAATAAATGTTTTAAGAAGGTTTATTCTAGGCTTTGCAATTGTGGTAGAGCCTATCACAACCATACTCAAGAAGAACCAAGCTTTTATTTGGACAAAGGAAGGTAAGAATAACTTTGAGGCAATCAAGCAAGCAATTATAGAATCTCCTACTCTCTTGAACCCAAACTTTGCCAAAAATTTCATACTCTATACATTTTCTAACCTTGATACAATATCAGCTATGCTTATGCAAAAGAGTGACGAAGAAGTAGAACAGCCAATTGCATTCTTCATCTAAGGATTGGAAGATTATGAGGTCAGATATACATTTATTGAGAAGCAAGTTCTAACAGTGATAATAGGATTAAATAAATTTAGCCACATTATTTCAAACAACAATATACATGTCATGGTTTCTCATCCTAGCACCAAGGAGTTTCTCCTAAGCAAAGACCTTAATGAAAAGAGAGTTGGGAGGGTTAAAAAGGTGGAGTATGATGTGGATATTAAGGTTATAAAATTGGTAAGATGAAAAGGGTTATGTGAGAATTTAGATTCAAATTTCCAAGAGCTAAAGGAGGAAGTCTTGATCAACTAGATTCAACCCCAGCCAGTTGATCACATCCAGGTTCAAAGTTAGACACAAGACATCATTAGTTTTCTTCAAAATGGTGGGTGTCCTAATGGCTTGAACAAGTCTCAAAGGAGATATTTAGGAAAGATGTGAATGGTGTGTTGTTAAGGTGTTTTAACAGTGATCAATTTAATATTCTATTGGAAAAGTTTCACAATGGTGTAGATGGAGGTCATTTCTCTCTTAAGATGACTACTACAAAGATAATGAGGGCTGGTTATCATTGGCCTAGTCTTTTTAAGGAGTGTTACCATTGGGATAAGATGTGTCATAAATGTGCCTTCTTTTTAGGCAAATAGAAACTTGTAGCCCTTCCATTGAATCCTATCCAAGTAGACCAGCCTTTTATATAATGGGGTCTTGATTTCATTGGTGTGATCAACCCTTTATCAGGTGCCAGACACAAATGGATATTGATTGTTATGGACTACTTCACAAGGTAGGTATAGGTTGTTGATTTGAAGGAGGTAGGTGAAAATGCAATCTTGGAGTTTTATGAGAGCATTATAACAAGATTTGGGGTTCCCCATGTTATCATTTTTGATAATGTACTTACTTTCATAAGTACTAAAAATTTTGATTAGGAAAATAGGAATGGAGTTTACTTGAGTACCTCATCCAATTATTAACCTCAAGGTAATGGATTGGCTGAGTCTACTAACAATAATCTCATCAAGATCATCAAGAGGAAATTAGAGAATAATGAAAGATCATGGCACAACAAGTTGAAGATAACCTTATGGGTTGACAGAATTACTCCTAAGAGATCAGTTGGTAATTCTCCCTTTATGCTTGTTTATGGGAGAGAGGCTAGGTTGTCCATATCTCAAGAACTCCCTATCCTAGAACTTGCACAAGACTTAAAACTGATTGAGAATATTCTAATGGAAATCAAATTGACAAAACTAATGCAGCTATAAGAAATAAGAGACAATGCACACAAGACCATGGAACACCACCAAGGACTCATGAAGAATTACTTTGACAAAAGAGCGAGTGTTCAAGGAAGGTGACTTATTATTAAAATGGGATGAGGACAAAGCAAAATTGGGTAGACATACAAAGTTTGACACGTTGTGGAGTGGCCCTTACATCATTAGCAGGTACAAGTAAAACAACTCTTTGCATCTAACCAATATGAATGGAGAAGAATTTCCTATCCTTGTGAATTAGATACATCTGAAGTTTTTTAATTATTCCTTGAAAGTCTATTTTTTAAATAGTAGTTTAGGTGTGCGTTTCCTTTGGTTTATTGTTATGTTCACTAAGTGCCTTGTAGTAAAAGTGTGTTTCCTTCCTTTTATTTGGTGTGTGTCTCTTCCTTGTGCATGTGAATAAATTCAACTTGTGTTTTTTGAGCCAAGGGTATGTTTAAGTCATTTTTTGGGTGCCTATATGCATGACTCCATGCCCAATGGAAGGATTTAGGCAACTAGTCTTAGGCATAGCATGCATGCCTCCATTTGGAATTACCAAGGATGTTAGTTATTTGTCACTCCCAGATTTTACATATTTTATTTTGGCTAAGTTTAGCATTTTATTTGTTTATCCCCAAGAATCTTAAAAGTGTCAAATGTTTTTTCCCTTCAAAGCCTTTGGTTCAGTCTTTTTGCAAGTGTTATTTTGGTCTCTTTTCTCATTTGTTTATTTCTTTTGGTGAAGTTTTCTTTGAGTTTTTGTCCAAGTCTCAAATGAATTATTTCAAACTTTTTGTCTAAAATAAAAAGTCTGAAGGAATTCTTTCAGAATTTTTGTTTCAGACAAAAAGTCTGAAAGAATTGATCTTTGCAACTTTTCTAAAGGAAATATCTCTTACAACTTTTCTAAAGGAATTGTTTTAGACTTTTGTCCAGAATAATATTTTTGAAGGGTACATTACAAATTGTCAAAGGGTATTTTTTATTCAAAAGTGTCCTTTAGAAAAAGAGTGAAGGAAACAATTCATTTATCCGAAAGGCATCTTCCAAAAGTTTGAAGGGTCTTTTTTAGAAATTGGTCCACTTTTTGTTGTAAAAGTGTCCTTTAGAAAAATTCTGAAGGGATATTTTCAAAAGTCTAAAGGGTCACTTGGGAAAAGTCTAAAGGGATTTTTCAAAAGATCTGAAGGGTCACCTTTCAAACAAAGTGCCCTAAACCCAAGGTGTTGAAGGGTATATCCATGCCAAAGTGTCTTCCAAAAAAATTCTAAAGGGTATAGACACTTTGTAGAGTCCACAGAAGGATTGTCAAAGGGAATGTTGAGCAATCTAAAGGGACACTTTTAGAAAGTCTGTAGAAAAACACTTGCAAAAGTCCATAGAGACATAGTTTCAAAGAAAAGGGACACCTCCAAAGTCCATAGAAATATGGGTCTAAAGAAAAAAAGAAGAGAATCCATAGAAATATGATGGTTTTGAATAAATAAAAGGGTCCACTAGGAAAGAGTCTGAAGAAATTGTCCTAGTAGAGTGATAGTTGTACGACCATCAACTTTAGGGTCATGGACTAGCTGTTGGCATTCAAAGCAATGGGTCCCAAGTAGATCAATGGTCCTCACTTGATCACTAATATAGATCTAAGGGCTTAGATTATTCATCCACCAAATCCCATCAGAAGGTTCATCTCACCGTTGATCAAACCATGATCCACATCATTTATGATGGCCAATTAAAAAGAGCAAAAGACTTGGTTAAGTTAGAATGAGTTTCAAAGGATTTTGATAAATGCCATGGAGGTATACATGTAGACTTTAGGTGACACCTCTCCAAGGCTAAATATAATGAAATTGAGTCATCTCCATGCCATTTCACACCTCAACGAGCTAGTGGGAAGCTGTTAGGCATCAGACAAATTTACAAGTGGACTCTCATTTACATAATCGATTGATGCCATTACCCAGCTCAAAAATATCTATTTTTGTGAGTGAAACCATTGGGAAAGCAACTTTGAGAGAGAAATATAGTTGTGTATCCACTGGAGGTGACATGGATCAATCAAATGGCCTGAATGAGCATCATTTGCAAAGATGGTTGTAGCTGAAGATGAAGACTTCTAACAGATTGATTCCTTCTCTTGGCACCAAAGGCCTCCTCCTCTCTCTTCCTCTCTACTAAAATACAACCCTTAGACTAGTGTAAAGGGAGAACATATAGACTATGATGAAGCCCTACTAAAATTATATCCTACCTCTAAGCATTAATACAAGCCTTTTTCTTTGAAGTTCTAAGCAATTTCCTGAGTGTGTGACATATAGTGACAACAAGTGATGGTTTTCATCCTTCTATACTTTGTCCTTCATGCCTAAGAAAGGGTTATAGGTCTAACATGTCATAAATAATATGTCCAAGTGTGTTAAATTTCTTCATGTGTATAACTATTCTTGGAATGTATAGGTTATCTTTTAGTCCATTTACCTTGTGTCATTTCATATATCTCACCTCTATACTAAAATACTTACGTTATAATATTTAGAGCTTGTAAATACTTATGTATATTGTTGTATCATGAAATAGGGTATGATATTCATGTGGAATATAATCTTGGTGCATCACCATTCTTAGAATAGGTTTTCTTTATGAAATTTCTAACTCTTTTCCCTTTAATCAAACTGGTTTAGATAAAGGTTATTTTTCATAGATACATTTAGGGAGCTAGCTCTTTAATATAGAGGTTCACTTCCTCTATAGGTATACCCAAATTCCTATAAATGTTCCATTATTGTAAAAATATAGAAGAGTATTGAACACTCTCTTCTAGTGTGCAATATTTGGAGACAATAGGAACAACACATCCAAGTTGCCAAATCACTATCACTTGCCATCTTGTAAGTGTAGTATCATAAACTACTTCTACAATTGGGAATAAAATATGATCCATAAGGTTGCATCATCAAGAAATAGAAATGTTATCCCACAAAATTAAGGGAATAAGATCAAGTAACAATTCAGAAACAAGTTTTCTACCAAAGGAAACTCTATATCAACATCCTAAAAATATAAATCTTCTCAGTAGCTTGAAATGATGTAAGAGGAGAGTGAAAACATAATAATTTAACTCTAATCCAACTAAGATAGATTACTCCTCTTCACAAGTCTATACAAATACACTAATCCAAAATTAACTCCTAACACAAAGGAATATCAAACAAGACATCTACACTCAACTACAGGGAATTTCCACCGCACTAGGTGGTGCCAATATAGAATGGTCTCATAATATTCCTACTCCTAGAATCTGTGTAAATAAGACAAAAAAATAATGCATAAATACTTAAGTGAGAAGCACCCCATGCTTTTAAAAAACTCACAACATAAAACACAAATAGTGAAGGTGATTCAAGGAAGACATAATCAAACTTGAGGTGTTCAATCTAAGATAAAAAATATGGTAATATTTTTTTGTTCACAACTCAAGAACTAAGCTAAGTACTCTCCTACCTAACATTGTATACAAACACCACCAATGAGACACTCGATGTACCAACCCATTAGCAACTCTAAGGGAGTATGAATGCTCTAAGACTACACACTCAATGTACCACATACACATTCTCAATTCTCCTTTATGATAAGTAGAGGGATATGAAAATGCTAATGGATGCATTAGGTCATAGAGTTCAAACCACAACTCTGATACCAAAATATAAAAACCCCTCAAGTTTTACTTAGAAAATGTAGTAGATTTTTTTTAACAATAATAATTAACATTCATTCCACAAAATAAACAATACAATATACCATAACCATAACAAAGAAAAATAGTACTTCAAATTCAACAACTACATACCATATAAATCTTATACAACTCTATCAAAATCCAAATACAAAAGGACACAGATACATCTAGTCTAACAATACAACATCTTCTAATCAAATATATAAGTACATAATACAATTACATTGCTTCAAGCATACAACCTAATATAATGATAGATACCAATCTCTCTATAGCTTGAGTCAAATTGACTCATCTATCACTGATAATCTCAAGTGTCATCTCTAGGTAGTACTGCAATGGAGGAGGGAGATCATTATTCGAGCACTTTACCACACCAACCATAGACCAAGGATCCCCTGTATAATCCCCTATTAGGAAATGGCTCTCATTTTGTGAATAGGTAGATAGAACGGTGCGATAAATCTAGTGAGATGTGTTAGTACCCCATATGTTGTAATATTTCTAAAACATGTAGTATATCATAAAGAAATATGTTTTAACATGATATCACATAGCATGAAAATCAAACATATGAATGACAATGTATATAACATTACTTAGGCCCAATTTTTCAAATAAGATATGATCATTTGACTGGTCAAATTCATAACACACCACTTGATCAGATTATCTATTAGTGGTACTACCTAGGCTAGTGAAATCTATCTCACTACCTATTAATATCATCAATATATATGTCATAGTATGTAACTCAGAAACTTATACAGATTATATTCTCCTAACAGTAATATCACATCACAAGCTAAACAAGGAGAAAGGAAGATATTCACACAATAACCTATGTTCTAATGGGTCTTACCTTAAAATCAATCCCAAACTAGAAACAATGACCATTATTTATGCCACCCAGACAAAACACATAATAAATTATATATTATTTCAAATAGATCTAAAAACTACACCTCAAGACAACATATATGTTCATAGTTTAGTATTCTTGGGCATGACTACTAGTTTATCCATAAACAATCATACAAAGCAATCATAGAAACATAGAAGCATATGCTCATACTCAAGCAAGCATAACTATAACCATAGTCATACAATACATATAATTTTATCCTAACAATCATTTACACTATCAAGATGGTATACCCACCTAAATGATATCTTATCATATGCTACAATAACCAATGCATATGTAATTATCCAAATGTGGGTCTAGATATCATAAATACAGTATGTACCATCTAGGTACCTTTCATATTGTAAAACTCTATATAAGTCTAACCATTTGCACATACAATACTCTCATAAATACAATGTACACAAGATTCATCAAAACATGACTCCACCAATTTGAACCTGTTTCTATATTGCATAAAATGAGTTTATAAGCTTACTATTGTTATGTATATAAACAGTCTGTATATATTCATACCATCTAGGCATTAAAAACAACATATATAAAATTTCAAATGCAAATAAGCATAGTTTTGAAACAAGTATGATAATAAAATGATCTTACATACTATTTAATCATATTTGAATTTGGTTCCAACACCATCAAATTTAAAATAGGCTTTAATAAACAATCTTCCTTGGTTTTAAACACAACTGAGTTTAAACAAGCAACCACCCAAATAATAAGATGAGTAAACCCAAAAAATAATCAGTCTTGTTCAAGTTATCAACTACTTAAGCCTTCTACACTAAAACCCAAAAGCATACTTAGTAACTTATATTTACTAATAAACAACTATTTATATCCTTATATCATCTTCATGATAATCATGATCACATGCAACTTGTTCAAGCCATAATTTAGAAATCTGAGGCAAAAATAAAGTTCCACCAAACATTCGGTCTTACATAAAGAAATTTATGTTTTATTTTATTTAAAAGACTTGGTAAAGTTAATAGCAAACATAGTGCTACCAATGAAAACCTCAACATTTAATTTCTAACTCGACTTAATTTCAAACTCAGCTATTTAATTATATCTTTAAATTTTTATTAAATATTCTATTATTAATATATATATTTAGCGTTATATAATAAAGACCTAGTGTTTATAATTATTTAACATAACCTATTAATAGATAGACTTTGTCTTTTACTTACATCGTTCAACATTTTAGCTATTTCCCTAGTAATATTTTCCTTGACTTGATGCAAATGAAACATATGTCTATTGGATGAACATGCAGACAATTGTTTATATTAAATTATATAGCAATTTGTTGAAGGTTTAGCACTTTTAATTCAGCACTTTATTTTAAATTTCCCTTTTTTTAAACACAAACCTATGAAAGATGCAGGCTAAAAGAATAACACTTAGTTATACAAAAAATGGACGTTGCTCTTCACCAAATCCAATGTATCTATATAAATTTTAATTTTGCTATAGATTTAATACACAAGCTAGGATAATTAAACACATGCTTATCAATGAAATACGGCCATCATTACATTATCTATAAGCTTGAACACTAACACAGATTACAAAAGTTTAACACATCCATGGAAGATTTCAATGCAAGGATACAAGATTTCAATGCAAGGATAAAATAATACCACTTAGACATATAGGGTTCTAAAGCTATGCTGGCCGAAGGGAAATACAAAGGGTTCTTAAAACAAATTATATGCTACCTATAGGAAACACAGACTATTAAACGTAGTCCAAGCCAATATTATTCAATGTTATTTATTTAGAATCACTACGTGGGTCTCATATTTCAAACACAGCGTCCAACATAGCTATTTTGAAACACACGTAGACTTATTTAGAAGGAAACGCAAGCCATAATAATATATTAAATGTAGGCTTGAAATAATTAAATGTCTCATTTTGGAATGATGAAAAAATCATTGCAACCTTACCTGGTAATCATGCCTCTCTCTCTTTGCTTCACTTTCTCTCTCTCTCCAATACTTTTGCTTCTTTTCCTTTCTATATTCTTGTATATCCTCCTAATTCCTAAGATTCCTCCCTTATTTATAAAACAATATCCCTTCTAAATTTTGTGCTTCTCCCACCCTTGCATGGAAAATTTTTAATTTTATTTAGCCATGCATGTTAATTTCTAACAATCTAGTTTTTATCTTTATTATATAAAAACATGTTAAATTTAAAAATAATAATAAAATCATTATTCTAATTTTAAACTAAATTCCTGCATGCTTCCCAAACTCAAATTCTAGTTTTATTTATAGTCAAAAAGATGCTATTTTTACTTATCACGCCCTTTACCCCTTGTTTTCTAGTTGAAAACTATAACTTGTTCTTAATTTTCTAGTATTTTCCTGCATGAAATTTTAAGATTGTCTTAACATAACTTTAGACTTTAAAATAATTATTTTTCTATGAAAGTTATTTATTTCACTTAATGGATAATTATGTCATTTATTGCCTTTTTGTTTGCATGATAATTATTTCCATAATAATTATATCATTAGCACTAATATTCATTTTTTTGGATTTAAAATTAAAAACCAAATCAATTAGGCTAAATAAATTAAATGCACGCTAAAATTTAATTCCACACACACAAAGATATCACAAGTAATAATTCACAATTACACACTACCATTTATGACTATCATTTAAAATCTATTATGTGTTTGTGGATTCACTAGCTTTTTCCATTGGTATTTCCCCCAATCACTCCATCTAGCTGACCCTTTCCGATGATGCTTTCCCTCATCAAGTTCTAAGGGTGGGACCTATCCTACATCTATCTTGTAACAAATAGGTAGTTAGTCTAATTCATCATAAACCAATGATGTAAAACTAGTAATTATATATACTCAATACACAGAATAATCAAAATATAATTATTACATGATGTATACCAATCAATAATACTACTATCCCATACCATTATATGTCAAAATACTCAAATAAAAGCAATGGTAATTAGATATGATCATACTAATCAACGATTAAAGGTTTATTTGGCATAGGGTGAAATCGAGATGTGATAAATTTTGATGATCTAGGGAAGTGGTCTAATAAGCTTCTATGAATTAATTTTTGTCCTCTAAGTCATGAGGTATTCCATAGAAATTTCTATCTAAAAAAGTGTTTATGGAGAAAAAGACTATAGGTTGAGATAGGTCTCTTGCAGGCTAAAAGTTTCTCTCCTATCTCACAAGGTACTTTGAGGGTGGACCCTAGTTTTTATTTCTTCTTCAATATATATACTAAATTTCTTTTTTTTTTTATCTTGATCCTTTCTAACTCTTGACAAGCTTCATTCCAAGTGGTCATGATGTCATGATAAGACAACTATGTTTGAACCACTAGGTCTTCTTCTGTTTTTAGCCTAACCATTTTTTCTTTTGAGGAAACAATTTCATTATCTTTATTCAAATATTGAATCTTAGTTTATTATAATTCCTTTTTTAAATATGAGATAATGTCTTCTTTACCTTGTATCTTCATTCTAAGGAAGGCAATATCTTCATCTTGTTTCCTTATATTAGCTTCAACTTTGAATAAGATCAGAACTTATTATACTTATTCTTCTTTATCATGGTTGGAGGAGTGAGTTTCCTCTATCTCTATTATCTGAGCTTTTCCTTTATTTTTATTTGAGATGAAGATGTAGGGAGTTCTTCCACAACTTCCACAAATGCTTCTGCCATGGTTGCCAATTTTGCAATATTGAATGAGGGTTCATCTCTTATTTATTCTTCTATAGATATTTATTCAATCCTTAGAGTCTTAATAATATGTCCTTGATTTAGACTACCAAGGATACCTATAGCATCCATCTCTTAATCACTCATCCTTATGAAATATAATTCTTCTTCTTATTGTTAAGGATAACTAGGTTAGTGATCATTTTTATGGTGAACAATAGTATTTAGATTAGTAATAAAATCATGAAAGTGATTATTACATTATCTAATAATCACATAGGTTAGTTATATTAGGAGAAAATAAAACAATAATGTAATTGAGTTGATAATACAACTCACATAGATATATTAGCATGTGAGAGATTATAGGTATGAGGGGATATAGGTTGTTAGAACAGCCTATTTAAATTAGTTTTTGGAAGGTTAATAGTCAAACCACCTCTTAAATAATAGGGGATGCAAAATTATATATAATGTAATGTCTTCTATTAATAAAATATGGTGTTTGATCCCCAAAATTATTTTTGCTTTTACACTTTTGAGCTTCAACTCTTCATCACAATGGATTAATTTTCAATAGTGGTATCAGAGCAGGTGGTCCACACCTCTCTGTATTTTTCATTCATTTTTTCCACATCAAAATGGATTATTGATTAGCATTGCACTACAGACCATGTATAACAATTCTTGGTTATCCATCCACCTTGATTTCACACTGCCAATGGTTGAACAGTGCAAACCACATGAGATGATGTTGGCTCCAACATCCATGTGCACAAATCCTCTCAAGCTTCCACTCTATCTATCCTGTGTTCACAATTTGAACACCCATCTTATCCTCAGTGAGCATTCTAAAAAATCAAAAAAAATATAGTTTTTTATTTTTATTTTTATCTATAAGTTTTATTGTAGACTTATATATAAGCTCCTATCTATTATTTTCATGGAGTTTTATTTTGTTATATATATATATATATATATATATATATATATAAAATAATGATGTAGAAAAAAATTGAAATAGCTTCACAAAAATAGTCATAACTTTTTCATTATTTGACAAAATTGAACAATTTAAATTTCCATGGAAAGCTGAATATTAGGAGAAGAAAACCCAGAAATGGTGTAGAAAAATTTTACAAATACAGAGAGATGTTCACAATTTAAAAGTGACATTTTGCATCTATTCGAACCCTACGCCTTGGATCCGAACACAAATAGCATTTAATACTTCGCACTCCATGACATCCAGCAGTCACACAAGCTCTTGCATACAATGGCAAACCTGATCCATCATTCCACATCCTACTCACGGTTGAAAAGAATGAGATTTTAGTTTTTTGTTTTAAGTTTGTTATATTTTATTATATCTTTTTTAATTTTTGTTTTGTTTTTTTTTTAAGGTCGTAGTTTGACATTTATGTAAGTGGTAGTTCTGTGTTTTTAATTATTTGTTTGATAATAGTTATGAGTCAAGTTTTATTTTAGGGGTCTTAAAAGTCACATTTTTATTTTATTATGTATTTAAATTTTTAGAGTTTAGTTTCATGTCTTTATTTTTAAATTTTTAGATTATTATTTTAGTTTAAGTTATTTTTGAGATATGTGTTT
This sequence comes from Torreya grandis, assembly GCA_037957365.1. Taxonomy (NCBI): domain Eukaryota; kingdom Viridiplantae; phylum Streptophyta; class Pinopsida; order Cupressales; family Taxaceae; genus Torreya; species Torreya grandis. The sequence goes on along the minus strand of JARHVA010000665.1, from coordinate 4,077,468 downwards.
TATATTTAATTTTAATTTGTTTATTTTTTATTTTTAAGTGATCGGTTATTTATTAAAAAAAATTATTTATGTTTAGAGTCAATTTTTTGTCATTTTGATTAAGTGTGTATTATTTGTCATTGTTTAGAGTTATTTTTTAGTTAAGTCAAGTCTATTGTAAAATTTGTGTGCTTCAAATAAGTTTATTAAGGCAATTGATTCTCTCCAATGTAATAATTTTTTCAATCGGACGTATTATCGGGAGTACCGATGTTTGTAAGATAAAATTTAGAGGGGGCAATATAGTCATATGATTCCTCTCCCCATATGAGCACTAGGGAGAATGTTAAGGATAATTAGGTTTGTGCTCATTTGTATGGTGAGAAATAGTATTTATATTAGCAATAAAGTCATGTAAGTGATTATTACATGATTTAATAATCACATAGATTAGTTATATTATGAGAAAATAAAACAATAATGTAATTGAGTTGATAATACAATTCACATAGAGATATTAGTGTGTGAGAGATTATGGGTGTGAGGGAATATAGGTTTTTAGAATAACATATCTAAATTAATGTTTGAAAGGTCAATAGTCAAAATACCTCTTAAATAATAGGAGATGCAAAATTCTATATAATGTAATGTCTTCTATTAATAAAATATGTTGTTTGACTGCCAAAATTATTTGGCAGAGGTATTGGCCTAGACTCCTTCTTTGGATTCTTTCTTCTTGAACTTCTTCTCAAGATCCTGGATGGTGATACCCTGAGGGATGGTCTCTCTTTATTAGAGGTCTCCAAGACATGATCTTGTGTTAGGATATATAATGCAGAATTATATCCTCATAAATTATAAATGTGAGAAGCTATGTAAAATGGAAATAAATAAATTGCACAATAAATCAAACCATGCACAAAATGAGATACCAATATAACATGGTTTACCCAATGGGATATATACACCAAAGAAATTTGCTTAAACTTTTATTACCAAAAATAAAAGGGAGAATTAGGCGTGAATTCACTATTCATGAACACTATCCACAATCACTATTCATGGTCACTATTCTTGGTGATGTCCCATGTGGGTGATGTGGCATGTTGAGATGGCATCTTGGTGATGTGGAATGTAGGTGATGTGATAGGTAGGTGATGTCACATATCCCACAAATAATATTCCATGTGGAAAGTTGATGTGAATGAGTGGGGCATACCACTCCACTAAAGGAAAGGGTTTTTATATCTTTAATGATTCACATTTTTCATCGTTTAGTGTAAAATACAAAGATAATTTTTGTTTTCTTGTGGTCAAGTGTGAGTTTTATCTTCTAGTTTCCAAGTGGGGGACAAATACAAATATGAGCTTTATCTTCTTGTGGTCAAGTGGGATTTTTGTCTTCTAGTGGCCATGTGGGAGATAAAGACAAAAAAGGGCATGATTTTGGTCCATTATTTTGGTGGTTTTGGTACACATGGTTTTGGAGGCACATTGAGGCGATCATTGAGAATCATTAAGATACTCTTCTTTTGTCTTATTCCTCCAAGTGGATTATGGTACCATAGTTTCTATCCCATATTTGATTCTCTCTTGTGTCTCTTCTCTCATGTAAATATTATAAAAGCACAACTCTCTCATTGTGTTTATAAAAAAACCAAAAAAAGGAATTAATTATTACATTCATTCTATACTCCTTGTAATCCTTGTAAAGGCCTTAAAGACTTGTGAAGTCTTATATTCAAGCTTGGTAGAGAGCTTATGTCAAACTTTGTTGAGAGCTTGGGAGTAAGCTTGATTTTTAGCTTATGAAAGCTCAAGGAGTGATAAAGATATGTGAATTATTTGTTGCAAGCTTGGTAGAGAGATTATTTAAAGCTTAGTTTTAATCTTGTGTGTAAGCTTAGTTATTAGCTTACAAAGATGCAAGGAGAGGTGAAGACTAGTTAAGTCTTCTGTTATAAGATTGGTTAAAAGCTTGTATGCAAGCTTGGCTTAAATATTGTGGAACCTTGGTTTATAACTTTGATTGTAATCTTGGTTTTAACTTACATATGTGCATAGAAGAAATGAGAGGAGAGAAAGGAGAGATATGCGTGATAAGGTCTTGTCATAGATAATTTTCCCTATTAATACTGGTAATAAATGGCTGAGATTTTTTTTTTGATGGATGTAATCCCATTGGGTAAACCATGCTATATTAGTGTCTCCTTTTATGCAGGGTTTGATTTATTGTGAAAATTTTTATTTTTATTTTGCATAGCTTCTCTCATTTTCAATTTATTTGGATATAATTTTTCATTGTTGGGTGCAAAGTCACTATTTATAGTGACATGGCATATTGGTGATGTGTCATTTAGGTGATGTGGCTTATTGGTGATGTGTCATGGTTAATGGATAATCTTCCATGTGAAAATTTGAGTGAATAACGAGTGGGGCATAGCACTCTACTAAAGGATAGGGTTTTCCTGTCTTTAGTGATTCACATGTTTTTTATCTTTTGGTGTAAAATACAAAGATGAGTTTTATCTTCTTGTGGTCAAGTGGGAGTAGTGAGTGGTTCATGGTAGATTCCTAGAATGGAATATTGGCCTATGCTAAAGTTTTTGAGAGGCATTTTAGGTGAAGTGGTGAACCATTTTAGGTGCTACAATCTACTATGGAAGAGTAGATGTTGATAAAGTTAGTCAGTGCAGATGAATTTTAATAGTGCAACAAAAATTATATTGGGCTTGTGGAAGATATGATATGGGCATCAATGGGTATGAATGGAAAATAGATGAAATAATACTTAGGTGTGGTAAATCATATGTATATTGATTTCAAGAGGAATATTCTCAGGTGTGAAGTCACTATTCATGAACATTATTCAAGGTCACTATTCTTGGTGATGTGGCATGTGCATGATGTGGCATGCTAATATGACAACTTGATGATGTGGTATTTAGGTGATGTGACATACATGTGATGTGGTAGGTAGGTGATGTGGCATAGCCCATGAAAAATCTACCATATCAAAAGTTGATATGAATAAGGAGTTGAGCATAGTACTCCACTAAAAGATAGGATTTTTTTGTCTTTAGTGATTCACATGTTTTTTGTCCTTTAGTGTAAAAGAAAAAACTCATCTTTGTCTTGTACACCAAAGGATAAAAAACATGTGAATCACTAAATATATAAAAACCCTATCCTTTAGTGGAGCGTTATTCCCCACTCCTTATTCACATCAACTTTTCAAATGGAATAATCTCCATGGGCTATACTACATCACCTACCTACCACATCACCTACATGCATACAACTACTCCTTGTACTTTCATAAGCTAACAACCAAGCTTACTCCCAAGCTCTCAACCAAGCTTGACATAATCTCTCTACCAATATTGCATACTAAGACTTCATAAGTCTTTAAGGCCTTTACAAAGCTTACAAGGAGTATAGAATGAATGAAATAATTCAATTTTTTCTTTCATTTTTTAAATATAATGAGAGAATTATAATTTTATAACATTTACATGAGAGAAGAGAGAAAAGAAGAGAATCAAAGATGGGATAGAAACTATGGTTCCATAATCCTCTTGGAGGAATAGTATAAAAGAAGAGCATCATCATGATTCTCCATGATCACCTCCATGTGCCTCCAAAACCATGGGCACCAATCCCATGGGTCCCAAAACTGTAGGCCAAAACCATGGACCAAAACCATGACCGCAAAACCAAAAGAAGATAAAACTCATATTTGTCCTTGTCCCCCACTTGGCCACTAAAATATGAAACTCCCACTTGACCACAAGTAGATAAAACTCATCTTTATATTTTACACCAAAGGACAAAAAACATGTGAATCACTAAATATAGGAAAACCATGTCTTTTAGTGGAGTATTACACCCCACTCATTATTCACATCCACTTTTCACATAAAATATTTTTCATGGGCCATGTCACATCACCAACAAGCCACAGCACCTTCCTACCACATCACCTAAAAGTCACATCACCAATATTCCATGTCACTATGAATAGTTACTTCACACCCAACATCTTAGATAGTGGCTAGTTTTGAGGTTTCCTCAGAGCTAGGTTTAGGTGCCCCTATTTTCAAGTTATTTTCCTTCCTTACCTTTGGGGTTGGATATTTACTATAATTTCCTTATTTAAACCCAAATATTGGTTTAAAGGATGAATAGAGAGGTTTTATTTTTATTCCATATTTTATTTTTAGCTTATTTCATAGGAATGCTTCCTAAGCATCTTCTGCATCTTATGTCTTCATAAATGATGTTGGAAAATGAGCTGAATAAGCCCCTAATGATCAATGAAAGTTATTTATTTCCCATTAATTTATGTCATGAATTGAATGAATCCATGTAAAAATTCATGCAAATTCACTCACCATTTTGGTGTATGAAGTCTTTGTCTAAGGTGAGTAAGGATTTTCATTGCATTATATCTAAGAGAACTATATTACCCATCACAAGTAAAATATTTTATCACCCAAAATGTATTTATAATCTAGGGATCTAGAAAACTCTCTTTTCATTCCCTTAAAAACTCCTTTAGGACTAACAATTATCTCAGGAATAGCTTCCCCTTATTCATGAAATATTTGAATCAAGTCCTTTAAGGTAGACTTGCCTATAATCCTAATCCCTTAACTTGGAATCCTTGAAATCTCACTAATAGCTTGAATGCTCACTATAATTTTTAACCCTCTCACCTTGGTGTGAACACTCTTGATATTGATGGTGAATTATTTTATAAGCCACTCATCATGTCTTTTTAGTTTCTTCAAAAACTCCATCCCTCCTACTTTTTCAAAAATGGTAGCCACTGTTTCATCCTCAAGTAACAAATATGTATAATTTATCTCATATTTCTTATTTTATCCCATCTTCATTAGCTCATTATTTGAATAATTTTTTGTCACTTTAATAATACTATTAAGTTCTCTTTAAAAAGGTGGAATTAGGTTTTAGGTATAATAAGAGGTCTCTTGTTATGAACAGATATTTAAAAAAAGTGTGGAATGCTTACATTATCTATGCAATTAATTCTATTTGGATTTGAGCATATTATAATCTCCAAGCAATCATTAGATATGATTTTTTTGGGGAGGAAATTCAATCATTGATTCATGTGTGGATATTTAAAATCACATCAAATCCCTACATGTCCTTTTCTTCGTGTGATCTTGTGTTTTCATCTTCTGCTAATATATTTTGGCATGTGCCTTGTGTTGATATACTCATCATTGATATTTCCAAAAATATCTTCCCCACATGATTGATTGATTCATGTCCTCATGGAAACATTATGTCACTTTTCTCACTTAAGAGACATATCACAATTCATATTTTTCCTTGCAAAAGACATTTTTTCTTTATGAAATGACCTTTTAATGAACCCATTTTAATGTCATATTTAAATTTTGGAAAAATCTCTTTTCAAAAATTGATAGATTTGAAATTTTGATAACTTAATTTTAATCCAATATATAGAAAAATAAAGTAAAAAATACCTCAACTCAGTTGAGATGGTATCTCTATTCGCCCGGCTACCACATGTCCTGTGCAAAAGACCACATTAGTGAGTTGAAAGAACATACACAACATACTATAAGCATGAATTTTATTGCTTTATTCCTTGAAAATTTGTCATTTTTAGTTTTCAAATTTTCATCCTTTTTTTATTTTTATTTTTTTACTTTTCTATTTTTTGGTAGGAGGATTACCACTTACTCATTTTCAATTCTCTTCATTTATTAAGCTTTAAAATATCATTATTTGATTATAATGTAATAACAAGGTTCTCTCATATATAAAAATGCATCTTAACACTGAATTTGATTATAAAATTCCTCTTTGTTTAGAGGTTTATGATAAAGTCTTAGCCTATGTCCATTAACTAAAATTATTCTTTTATTCTCATCAATTGGTAGAAGTTGAACTAATCCATTGTTAAAGATCTTTTCTACTTGATAGGGTCCCAACCATATAGTACAAAGCTTTCCTTTAAATTGTTGCTACTTTGAATTAAATAATAAAGCCCAATCTCCTTCCTTGAATTTTCTTTATTTGATGTGAGTGTCATGCCATTTTTTCCTCTAATGTTTCAAAAGCTCAATTTGTTATAAATCCTCTAACCTCATCTCATCAAGTTCATTGAATTTAAGAAACATGTCTCTTTTTGCTTCATCCAAATTCATGCCCACTTATGTTGATGTTCTCAAGGTGTGCAATTCAAACTCAATTGGAAGTAAGGGATTATTTCCAAACATAAACTCATATGGTGAGAAACATGTGGTGTCTTTCTATATGGTACTATAATACCATACTACATCAATTAACTTTCTTTCCCAATCCTTTCCATTGATGCTAAGTATATTGGTCAATATGTTCTCTATCTCCCTATTAGTAACCTCAACTTGACCATTAGCTTTTGGATGGTATGGTGATTATTTATCATGGGTGATCTAATAGTAATCTATGAAGGATTTAATTATATTAGATATAAAATGAGGCCTTTGATCAGATAATATGGCTCTTGGTGCTTCAAATCACTGTATGATCTTGTATGATAAAAAACAACAACTAATTCCTCCCTTGAAAAGGGTAGAGATTGGACTTATTCCCATTTAATGACATAGTCTATGTATACAAGGAGGAACTCCTTTCTCTAAGATGGTGGATCAATAAAAATAACAAAATTAAACCTCCATTTCTCAAAAGGTCCAAAAACCACTTAAGGATAGAAAGGCAATTCATTAGACATAATAGTTTTCCCCATCCTTTGGCAAAGATCGCATTGCTATACATATTTTTTCACATATCTATGAAGTGAAGTGTAGTAGTATCCAGCCCTAAGGATCTTGTGAATAATCCTTTTATCTAAATAGTGGCCTCCTCTTGGTTCATCATGAAAAACTTTTATCATGTCATAGATCTCATCCTTTCTTACACATCTATAAATTACTGAATCATACATACATTTAAACAAAATGTCGTTGAACCATTTAAATTGAGCAAATTCTTAACCAAACATTTTCTTTATTCACTAGTAAAATCACAAGAAATTTTTTTTGTGGCTAGGTAGTTTGTCATATCAATAAACCATGGTGAGTGTGTTGAAATTATGAATAGTTTCTCATTTTTATAGTTATCTTCAACTATTTCATATTCACTTGAATCATTTAACCTTGATAAAAAATAAGAAAACATATTAAATTTACTTGAATTATCAATAATTATAATGAGAAATTCATACAAGATGAGTAGCCATATAATAACCCTACATCTTACCACTAGTTTATTCATTAATTATCTTAGGGATGAATGGTTTATGTAAACAAAAATATATATTCAGTGATATAGTGATGAAACTTGTTCATGGTATATATGACATCTAATAATTATTTTTTAGTAGTGGTATAATTTATTTCAGTGGGAGTCAGATTTATTAGTATAGTAAATGGCATACATCCTTCCTTTCTCATCTTTTTATCCAAGTACTACCCTCATAACATTATTATAGGAATGTGTGTGTCGGGTGGAGGTGGGAAGGGTTTCTCCCAATTAGGACCTCTAAGAATTGGAATAGAGATTAGTTTCTCTTTTATTGATTTAAAAGCTTGTTGACACTTGTCAATCCATAAAAAAACATTGTCTTTAGTAAGCAAAGAAAACATAGGTACAACAATTTTACTAAAGTCCTATATAAAATGTCTATAGCACCCCGCATGTCCTAGAAAACTATTGATATCAATTTGATTTTTAGATACAAGCAGGTTATATATGAATTTAATCTTTTGGGATCAACTTGTATTCCATGGGCTAAGATGTGATGGCTTAGGACAATCTCTTGATCAACCATTATCAAGCAATTCTCATGGCTCAATGACAATTGATGTCACTCACACCTAATTAGTACCACATCTAAATTATTTAAGGATTCATCAAGTAATTACCATGCACTATAAAATCATCCATATAAACTTCTACATAGTCATTGGTTAAATCAGTAAAAATATCTAAAACTACCATTTGAAAAGTAGTTAGTGCATTACATAGACCAAAGAGTAACCCTCTATATGTAAATGTTCCCCGAGGATATGCAAAATTTGTTTTATCTTTATCTTCTAGAGATACTATTATATGATTATAACCATTAAACCCATCTAAGAAGGAGTGCTTATTTCCATCCAAGTTATCTATAACTTGGTCTATGAAAGGCAACGAGAAATAGTCTTTCATGGTGGCCTCTCATTATGCTCTTTATAATCTAAGCATATTCTCCACTTAAAATTTTTACTTTTTACTATCATGAATGATGAGACCCACTAACTATATCATGTTGGGTAAATTAATCCCACCTATAATAGTTTAACTATCTATGTTTTAACCATGCCTCTTAATGTTGGGTTGATTCTCCTTTATGGTTGTCTAACTAGTTCAATGTTTTTTATGTATATGTGATGGGTGAATATAATCGAATGAATTACCTTCATGTCATTGTATTCCTATTAAAATGATTTTTTATGGTTCCTTAATATATCAAGTATATTTGTTTCTTGTTCATTTTTTAGCCAATAATTTATACTTAGCATTTTTCCTAGTTGGACATTTATTTTCTTAGTTTAAAGATAAATAGAACTAACCTACCTATATTCACTCATCAAAGAGTTTTAAATGCATGGATGTGATGAGGTCATATAAGAGTTGGTTATGTTTTTGATAAAAGACTCACTTTTTGAAATTACCATGATAATGGGTTGTAGTCATATAAAATGTGAAAATTGGTAGCTTGAGTGTGGCTTATGTGTCATGTCCCCTTTTTAGGTGACATGTTCTGAGTTCATGGTTAGCCTATTATGAGACCTTCGTAGGCTAATAGGATGGATAGAGGGTCATAATGGAGCTTGGCTTGACTTTGATTCACAGGATTTCTACATTTGATTTTCATTCAGGGTATCTCAAACATATTTGGCCAGGGCTCCTACTTTTTAGGGATATTTGATATGCAGCGGAGCGCCTTTATTATGGAATGGTTATGTGCGGAATCACTCCCTGATTCACTAGCTTCGATCGGTTCGTCGATCCGACATGTATTGAGGGAGATATTAATATTTGATTGATTTAATCAAATATTAATTATTTAGCCTATTTTTAATTAGAAACCCTAATTATAATTTGAGAAAACCCTAATTAGGGCAAGCATATCTTTTTGAGGGTATAAGGGTTTCTCATGGAGGCCATTGTTGAGTATGCTATTGATTATTGATATTGATTTTGGAGAATTTCTTCTGTGAAGACTGAGCCTAGGGTTCAAGGATTCCATTTGCATTGGAGAACGTTCCCTCTTCAGTGTGTGCAATTAAGAGGCTGTGGAATATCAGCTGATCTATTGCCAAAGTGTGAGATAGCTTCACCCAGAAGTTATCACAGAATTTCAAGTTTGAGAGATAACTTCACACAGAAGTTATTACAGATATTCCAGGTATTTCTTTATTCTTGTTTGATTTAATAAATTATACAGCTAGAGATCTTCTGTGCTAAAAAGGTATATTTCTAGATCAGGGGTGAAACAGGGAAGTTGTGCTCAATTGGCGGCCGTACAGAGTCCGTACAGGTCCGTACAGATCAGCTCAGGAACCGACCTCGGCAGACAGAGGGTTTCCAGTGACCGACATCGGTCGACTGAAGACCGACGTCGGTAGAAAGTCGACCTGAAGTGACCGACGTCGGCAGTTTATCGACCGACGCCGGCGACTGTGTGTTTGACACAGCAGGCTGAGACCGTCCAGAATCCGATTTTCACTCCCAGTTTTGCTAAGACAGGGTTTTTAAGTCTGTATTTCACATTTATATGCATAAGAAAGGACTACAATTGTAATGGTTTATAAGGACAAGTGATACAATCTGTAATTTGTTATTTAGAGACTATATTATTGTGATCATTCTAAATTTATTCAACATAAGTTATATCTTGTTCAGAGTTTTTTTATGTTGCTATATTTCCTGTTTGAAGGGGATATTACATTATGGCACCCAACCTATAGGTCCCTCTTCCATGCACTTATATACACTTTTTTCTTATTCCCAATCATACATAGACTTTTAGGACCTAATTATAGCTCAATCAGGCTATATTTCCTTTGATAATTCTATCACCCCAAGTCTTGTACCTTTAGGACAATAATGCCCAACTTGGACTATAGCATCAGACCCTAAGATGTCCATTTTAGGCACTCCTATCCAATTCAATTTTTAGCTCTAATGATCACTTTATTTCAGTTCCTATCCTTCTTCTTGTCGACCTAACACAAATACATTCGACCCATGACCAACACATCTCTATAAAAACCCATTTAAAGTTCATTTAGAAGGTTGTTGGTAAATATCACAAAGCAAACAAGAATACAAGCTAGACTACTCAGGCATATTTCTTTATTCTATGTATTTTTCATCTTCATACACACTATTACACAAAGCACATCAAGTGGGAAAACTACATACGGCTTGATCCCTCTTCGAAGTATTGGTATGTAGGCAATATGCCCACATAAGGGGTGTGGATACACATTCAGTGCATCTTACACACACTAACCCCCCCTCTTTCTCAAAGTTTTTCAAAATCATAATAGAGTCTAGGGTTTGAAGACTAAATCAATATTAAAGGGAATTTCACAGACATCTAGCAATCTAAAATTTCATAGGCAGACTCACACAAAGAAAATAAAACTTAGAAAGCTCAGACCTCTAGGATAACAACATAAGAAAAGGACTATAGCACTAGACCTTAGGGCATCCTATTTCAATGCTCCTATGCTTTCATAAAATGAAGGCCTCCTGATTCATGACACTGTCATAGTCCTACACAATAGATTTTAGACCCTATTTCAGCCATCTCAATCTAGTTTAAGATAAGTTACATTTATCCTTAATTATTACTATTTTTATAAAGGTTTAAATTACAACTAAATTATACAAATTAGTAGCTTAATTATCCCAATATTATTTATTAATTTAATTGACTCAAACCCTTAACTAAATTAGGAATAAGACTCCAATATTCCCAAAACTGTTAAATCATTTGGTGAACCTAAATTACTTCATTTGCTCATAAAAAACCTATAAACCCTAGGTTAAAATCCTTATTGATTTTTATAATATTTTTTTATTTTTTTATGAGAATATTTAAATAAGAAATTCACTTTAATTTTTAAAATTCCATAGTAATTTTGAAAAAAAAAACCTTCAAAACCCTAGTTGCATATATTAGGTCCCTTTAAATCAAGATTTTTTCAAGAATTTTTTAATTTTTTTACATATTTAAATCATAAATTCACATTAAATTTTAAAATTTCATATTAATTTTTTTTTTTAAATATTTTTTGCAAAAACCCTAGTTGTATATACTAGGTCCCTTTAAATCAAGAATTTTCCAATAATTTTTTGATTTTTTACCTGCATATTTAAATCATAAATTCACATCAAATTATAAAATTCCATAGTAATTTTAAAATTATTATTTTCTTACAAACCCTAGTTGCATATACTAGGTCCCATTGCTTTTGAGGTATTACCTTACATGTTTGTGAGTTTCGTATCCTTTTTATGCATATTCCAGTTCATTATTTAGATTACCTTTGTTTATTTTTTTCATCCATTATTTAAGTTGTTTTCCTTATGCCACCTAAGCTCCTTGCATCTCTTCTTTTGAGATGAAGTGCAATACTTAGTGGAAACCCTCCTCAATTCACCCAAATTCCTTCAACTTGACCATATACCATGGATAAACAACCAACTCAGATTCTTGTTATAGATCCTACACATCCAAATTATACCAATTCACATGAGGACAATTTTGACAATGAGTAGTATGAGAATAACAGTGATGATACAAACACCAATGTTCATGGCCCACTACATTAGACTCTTGATCCAATTCCACCTATTATTGATAATGAAGTTGTCCTCAACAAAGATTTGATCTTACAAAGTTTTTGAGAAAGACTCAGGGAACAACGTTGAGATTATACTATTATCTTACAATCTATCATGAAAATTAAAAAGGCTAAACAAGTTGAGTCTTCCATTCCTTTATAGCAACTAGTTACAAATGACACTACGGGGATAACTATGTCTCAAAAAACCCCTATAGTAGCCCAACCTTCCTTTAAGGTACCACCAACTACAGCTAGTACATCTTTTTCTCTTGATGTGGCAACCCTAGTGTAAGAGATAAAATCTCTTCAATCCAAGGTGCTACATCTTGAGCAAGGTGCCTCAAGACCTACACAAGCCTTAGATTCTTTTGTTCTACTGCATACACCATTGGTAAGTCATATTGCTTTGGCACTAATGTCGCAAGGTTTTGTTCAACCCAAGATCATCCTATATGATGGCAAGGGTCATCTAGAGACATGTTTGAGAGATTTTCATGTAGCATGCTTGGACTATGTGCTAAATGACTAGTTACTAACCAATTTAATTCCACATAGTCTAAAGGATTATGCTTTATGATGATTTTATAGTCTACCGAATCAGTCGATCAATGCATTCAATCCTTTAGTAGACATATTCCTAGCTCATTTGAACATTAACATTGGTGATAAGGTTTCTTATGCCTAAGTTGCATAATAGAAACAAAGGTCAAATGAGCATCTCACAGATTATGTTCTTCGATATAAGACTATCTTGGCTAAGATGACTAGCCCCATGGTCGGTCAATAGTTACAAGATCTCTTTAAATAGATTCTTCTACCAACTTTGCATGAATCAATAATGTTTAAAAGGTTCTCTTCCTTCACTGAGTTATATCATTAACTAAAGGAAAGGGAAGTCAAATTAATTTCAATGGGAAAACTCAAATACATAAGTATATTAGAAACAATAAATAAGATTAAAAGCAAAGTCCCATATAAAGTAAAGGTTAGTGATATCAAGAATCAAAATCAACCTACAATCAATGAGGCTTAAAATCCCCCTCTATGAGTGGTTTTATCAGTACCTCCTCGGTGAACTTTTACCAATCTACCAGTATCTCTATCAAAAGTCTTACAATAGTTATTAGAATGTAATATCATATCTCTACCTCCTATTCAGTAAGTTGATCTAACAAATCCTCTTCCATGGGGATATGATCAAAATGTATTTTTCAACTTTTATAGGGCACTAGGCCACATAACAAATAGATGCATTAGTTTGAAACACAAGATACAGGACTTGATAGATGGCAACATTATTGATCTTGGCACTCCAGTTGAGCTTGCTCAGGCAAAGAAAACATAGGATAAAGCTTTAAAATTATTTTTAGATCCTTTCCCACAGCATTCTAAACAAGAGATAGGGGACACATCAATTGTTCACCATGATTATCATGCACATCCTCCACCATCTACAAACCAATCACTTTTAGTTGAGTCACATCTTTTGAGCAATATGATTGGTGTATACAATTACAGAGTTCCATCTAGACCTTCCATCTCCTTCTTAAAGAAGGATATAGTTGAGGATGATTTGGATTACCATGCACTCTTTATCAGAGCTTACATTCATAATCATCTTATTCATAGTGTTCTCATAGATAATGGATACAATGTGAACATGTGCATTATGACATTACTGCAAAATTTGAGATATTCATAGCAGGATATTACCTCAATGGACATAGTTATCATCATATTCAGTGGGTATATATAGAGTTCATTGGGTGATATTGTACTTACTCTGCAGTTTGGTCCAACACATGTGGCCACACCATTTACTAGTGTTCCTAGTGTAGGAGTTTTTGATATGTTACTTGGTCAACCATGGATTCAAAAAATTTGATTAGAACCTTCTAAAGTTCATAGATACATGAAATTCATTCATGTTAATTAGGTTGTTATAGTTGGTAGAGTTTCATATGAGCTAACACTCCCCACTTCAGATCCATCTCCTATTTTTCAATCACCAATTTCAGCTTCTCCACTAGTTACATTTCTTCCCCTAGTTTAGATTTAAACACAGTTGAGGCCTCCATCACCAGCACAGAGAGTTCATACACAACCATAGAGTCCTCTTTTAAAGCAGCCATAGATTTAGGACTCTATATAGTTTCCATCTATATTGTTCACACCTAGGTTAGTATCATTGAGGTCTCAAGTCTCTACTCATAGAGCACATGTTCAAAGATCTTCTCTTACTACCAAATGGGTCCCTAAGATCCCTATAGTTACATCCATTTCTCCAAGTTGTAAGAGAACCCCATAATTGTTTTTTACTTCAAATATTTTAGATAATTTACAGTATACACAACTTTTAGAGCCACAGTCTTAGCCCCTCTATCATGTTTCATGATCACGCACAATCCCTCTTTTTGATACAAGATATCATGATAAGGAGTCTCTCATGAGACTCATCGATTAGTATCATTTATTTTCAGTCTTACTTGTACATAATCTCCTTATGATTGATTTTACATATCTTATTATAAAATTTCAAAAATCCAAAAACATTCAAATATTTCAAAATCTAAAAACATTCAAATATATCAAAAATCTAAAAACATTAAAATATTTAAAAATCCAAAAACATTCAAATAACTCAAAATACCAAAAATATTTCAATTGTATGCATCATCCATGCTTTACAATTATATTACCATGCTATACTTACATTTTTTTATTTTATGCTATTGTTTCTCAATTTAACTACATTACCATACTTCACTTAATCTTCTTTGAGTGTGTGCAATGACTTCCAAATCCTTGATTTCTCACTTTACCCATTGAGGGGGCATCCTACTTCATACATTAGAGACACATATCAATATATCTACCCATTGGGGGCATATTCTACATGACTACATCATCTAAATTATGTCATTCCTACACCAGACACTCTAATTATCATGGTGCTGTACATTATTTACTAGCTTACACAAATTACTCTATTAACACTCACTAGTATATATCACTTCTATATTTCTTAGTATATAGCTAGTCGTTTACTACATATCTTTCATACTTTCACTTCTTACTTTGATTAGTTAGATGTGATTGTATTTCTAGTATTTACATGCTTTCCTTCCTTGCTTTGTGTAGCTAGATGTGATTACATTTCTCAGTTTCTATTGTGTCTCTTTTATAATCCTTAGGACATTTTCCAATGTCCTTTGCTTCTATTCTTGTATGTGTCTTAAGACATTTGCTAGTGTCCTTTACCTGTACTCTTCTCTATGATTATGGATTTCACACCACCTTACGTGTTTCAATTATATGTGTATGTGGCATTTAAACATGACTTGTCTGTTTCATTTCTAGTTTGAGTGACATGTGCTCATGCCCCTTATGTTATTGGCCCTTTGGACACTCTTGTATGCTTATTCCTTCTTACCTTGCATGCTTGTTACTTGTTTACTTCTCAAAGGTTTGTAATGTCATGATCCACATTATGCATTATCTTGCTTTCTTAGATGCCATGATGGGCATCATGCTCCATCCTTCCTTGAAAACTAACAACTAACCAAAATTTCAATTCTATTTCATTATATTTTACATGCTATTACATTTTTATATCTATCTAGGCATACCTCTGTTGATCTAACAATTTCCATTACAAACCATGTTATATCTTGAGATATATTGTTGATTATAATTGCTATATAATGTGTGTTTACAGCATAACACACTTATAGGGCTCTTTCTTATGAAGATATCATTGCAGGTTATTCATTCCTACCCTCAGAAAAGGGGGCAATAAACAAGGGTTTTATCATAGAGATTAGAGCTCCTACCAATCAAAAAATCAGCTTTTAGAACACCTAGAATAGTATCCAAACTTTAATCCAGGCAAACAGTGATAATTACATAACAGTCTTCAAAATTAGCATAGAACAATAGCACCAAGATTGGAATATAGTTCTAGATAAAAGGGTGTCTGATTTCAATGTTTCTATCCAAACAACAAAAAAACTAGATTTTCCAAAAATAGATAAAAAGGTAAGACTAGTTACAATTTTGTCAACAATAGTTCAGTTTAGATTCAACAGTTTTAGTACAGTTTTTCTTAGAGAATCCAGATATAGGGGGAATCATACATGACATGATATCTCTCACTTCTAATTTTAGATTAGGTAGTTGATATAACTTCTAGATCATAATCCATGTTTTAGACACCAATGATTGGGGGTAATATGCATGGCACATTTGACTTCTTTCCTTTCTGAGATCAATATATTACCCAAGTATCCTTAGTAGTTGCATGCCCTATTCCATCTATAGGTGGTTGGTATCATTTTAAAGTGGCACCCACATAAACCTATTGCCTAATTTTAGAGTGGATTTCATACAATCCTAATCTTAACTTTTTTCAAATGGCCAAGAGTGGCCTAGTTTCCAGCACACATTCGACTATCCACACCATATTTTCATATTATAAAAAATTCATGGGATTCAAGAGACATATCATATGACACACATTTCATACTGATATCAGTTCATAGCTTCACTTCATAGAGTAAATATGGAGCCAAAAAACTAGCTAGTCTTTGAATTTTTGAGTCACCTACTCAGAGGGATTAGACATAATCCAAACATCGATTAGCACATGCATGATTACATAGCTTCACTTAGTGTGCAATGATGGATCCAAAGGGCTAGCCTTTACATTATTTAGAAATTTTGGTGAATTTATCACTTAGCTCCATTCACAATATTACTCTTAATACAACATCATTCAACACATACCTAGCACCATCTAGCATCACTCAAGATCACAATAGGTTTTGTATTGGTTCATGTACTTGATGAGGTGTATTCATTACTTTCTCTTTCTCTCTCTTTTACCTAGCTTTGTATGTTCTTATTTTAGATATAGAATATCTAGTAACAACTGATCTACTCTTTGTTTTTCTCTTACAAATTTACACTTCATGACATGTTCTATCTATGCACACCTAGCATCACACAACTTTATGAGCTTCACCCTTACAAGTAAGTTCAGGTATGCTTTATAATTTTTCTATCTTAGTATTTCACTTTGTTACATCACTATAATAAAAGAGGGTAAATGTAGTCATAAAATATGAAAACTGGTAGCTTGACTGTGGCTTGTGACACCCAACCCATAGGTCCCTCTTCCATGCTCTCATGACCCTTCTAGATACCGTTTTGCTTATTTATAGTCATCCATAGACTTTTGGGACCAGATTTTAGCTCAGCCAAGGTATATTTTCTATGATAATTCCATCCCCCCAAGTCGTGTACCTTCAAAACAATAGCACCCAACTTGGACTATAGCAATGGACCCTAGGGTGTCCATTTTCAATGCTCATATCCAATTGCATTTTTATCTCCAATGGCCACTTTATTTTGGTTCCTATCCTTCTTATCAACCTAACACAAATACATTCAACCCATTATCAATAGATCCCTATAAAATCCCATTCAAAGTTAATTTAGAAGGTTGTTGGTAAATATCATAAAACAAGCAAGAATACAAGCTAGACTACTTAGGAATATTTCCCTATTCTCTGCATACAACCATCTGATACATCCACAAGCTTATTAAAACCCTTACACTAGTCCTTAGCCACTTCAAAGCACCCCTATTTTTAGCATTTTGCATCTTCATGCATACTATTACACAAAGCACATCAAGTGGGATAACTACATATGGCTTGATCCCTCTTTAAAGTATTGGTATGTAGGCAGCATGCCCACACAAGAGGTGTAAATACATGTTTAGTGCATCTTACACACACTAAGCCCCCCTCTTTCTCAAAGTTTTTAAAAATCATAATGTATTCTAGGGTTTAAATACTAAATCATCTCTACAAAGAGTTCTATTGACATCTAATATCCAAAATTTCACAAGCAGGCTCACACAGAGATAGCAGACAAAAATCACAAAGCTCAAGCCTCTAGGATAATAAAGGTAGAAGAGGACTATAATAATGGACTCTAGGGTGTCCTATTTCAATTATTTTGTCCTTTCATGAAATGAAGGCTAGATCATGATTCAAGACATTATCACAGTCCTGCACAATAGATTTTAGACATTGTCTTAGTCATCTTGATCTAGTTTAAACTAAGTTACATTTCTCCTCATTTATTACTATTTTTAGAAAGGTTTAAATTATAATTAAACTATACAAACTAGTAGCTTAATTATCCCAATATTATTTACTAATTTAATTAACTCAAACCCTTAACTAAATTAAGAATAAGACTCTAATATTCCCAAAACTATTAAATCATGGGTACTAGAAGACTATAAAAAATGTGTCTTGAATATCTTGTGCCCATTTAATAATGATTTTTTCAAAGGGTGTGTGATGTTAACTTTCATTAGGAGTGACTTCTAAATTAATTGGGTGACCTTCACAATATGGTGTAGTATACTCCAAATCTAGACTAACAGACTCCAAGACAGATTGGCAAACTTTGGAGCCAAATTGGTGGACTCTAGATCTAGATTAGTGGACTCCATAACTAGTATAATGGACTATAGAGCTAGACTGGTGGATTTCAGAGTTAGATTGGGATCTTCAATATGTCTTTTTAGTTCCTCTTCTATCTCATTTACGTGGTTTCTAACTGCTACCATGGCCAATGAGGATAGGTTATTACTATTTTATTTTGGTTCATCTACACATACATGATCTAAAGATTCTAGAGATGACTTGGTATGTAGGTACAAGGAAATTCATTTTGATTTTACCCCATTTTAAATGGTCATGTTTCCTACCTTATAATTTATAAGGGTTGTTACTGTAGCCAGCCATGGTCTTCTAAAGATCAATGGATATCCTAAATTTTTACTCTTAAGTTAGAGTATAATGAAACATACAGGGTGTTCCCATGATTCCACTATTATAGAGATGTCCTATATGGTTCCTTCTAGTTTGGTAATGGATTGGTCTACCATTTGAATGATTATATAATTAGGTTATAGCCCTGTAAGGGAAAATGCTTTTAAAGTGTTTGTTGTCATTATATTTATGGAAATTCCAAGGTCTACTATCATATTAGGTGTTTTTTTATTTCCCACAATCATAGTGATGATTGGAATTACAGGGTCTCTATACTTAGGTAGAATTAATTTCCTTGTTAATAAATCAACAAGTTTACCATCAACTTATATAATTTTAGGTATTTCTTTATTCTCCTTATATTTCTTATACACGCTCCTTGTATGACATTATTTAGTTATATAATGTCTCTTATAGCTTGAAATAATGGTATTTAAATATTTAGTTTTCTCAATTCTTGGACTAAATCAAATTTGATTTTATTTATAGCCTCCTAGAGTCATTCTAAAAAAGGAATGGCTGGAGGAATTTTACTAGTTTCTTGTAACCTTTCCTTTTTATCATTAGGTTTTTATTTTTCCTCATTCGATTTTATTCTTCCTCATTAAGTTTTTTTAATTGGATCAACATGGAGATCTAGTTTTTCATTTAGGACTTCAGTTGTGGTAACTAAGGGGTTATTCAGTGTCTTACATGATCTCAACTAGACACTTTTATAGTCAATGGCACAAAACCCTAAGGTTACTTCTTGCTCAACCTCACAGACAAAAGTTACTTATCTATTTTTTAGATTTTTTATTGGTTATGCAGATAGTTGGGGTTGAGTTATTTATTTTATGGAGGTTGATTGATATGGGGAGGCTTCAACACTTGTTATTGTGGAAACCTCCTCTATTGATTAAAAGTTTGTTGGGGTACACATTATTGGTTTTCCCATGGTTATTTATTAGATTGGAGCATACATGTTTGTTTATGAAGCTAGAACATCTATTATTATGGCATCCACTCTAATGGACCCTATGTTGGTGGTCCCTATGCCTATGGAGGTGCTTGTTCAGCCTATGGAATCATTCATGGGTTAAAAGAAGCTCGTAGGATGAAATGATTCCAGTTTTGATTATGGGAAAACTATTTCTTTTTGTCTTTGATATAGTTTAGCTCTTCTATTTTTTAGGTAACCTATTTTAGTTAGTTTTTTAGATCAGGTAGAGTGCGCATTTTTTAGTATCATGATCATTTGTATCACAAATGCCACACATGTATGTCCAGTCAAGAGGGCAATCTTTATGTGCATGTTTTATTCTACATTTTAGACAATACATAACTAGTGGTTCAGTAATGTCATTAGATTTTGATTTTAATCCATATATTGTGGTTTTTAATTGGGATAAAATGACTATTTTAAGATTTGAAAATTCTTTCATGAATTGCCTTACATCATTGTTTCATTTTCTTAATTTTATTTTTTTGATACTAGCCCTCGTTCTTGAATAATTCATGCATAGTTTAATTATATCATTGAGACCAAGTTTGTTTATGTCTCTTTTTTCGCTTAATTTCAAAGATTCCCTAGTATCATCATAAAATCCTTTTAAAAAAAAATTTACTCAAATTTTCCTCTAACTCATACCCACATCTTCTATCTGCAAAGAAGAAGCGGTCAAGATAGTTTTTCATATTTTCATATTCATTTTGTTTTATGCAGAAGAATTATTTTTTTATATCCATTACTCTACAATAGTCTTGATATTTATCCAAGAATACATTTTTCATTTCATCCCATGTACGAATGGAATTTGATCGTAAACCCATTAACCATCTCATGGCTAAATCTTAAAGTGTAGAAGGGAAAAATTTCAGTTTGTGATTATCATGTTTGTAGTCATAATTTTGATCAAGGTCCTATGTAGATAATCTCATGAAAGTATGCAATATCGATAAGTATATATTCTTAATTTTTGCATTTTAATCTTGATCTAGAACAATATGACAGGTGAATGTTCTACTTGGTGGTTGAGCTCTACATCCTACAGCTATTTAGTGGATTATTATCATGGTTTCCCAAAAGATGTTGTAGATAATTCTCCTAGAAGGTGTTTAATTTTCATAAGTTGGTGAAAGTTTACTTTATTGAGATTCAAAACTATGGATTATACTATGTTTTATCCTTAATTACTTCATTTTAAAGGACACACCTACTTCTGGGGAATGATCCCAAAGTTTAGGTGAGGCTATAAATCGTTTCTCGTCAACAGTTTGAAGTTATTTTATTAGAAGGTCCTCTAGGGAACTTTATTATTATGTTTTACCACATTTGTGATTTATTGAAGGATATTTGGAATATATCTTCCCTTTGAATCTCTTTGTCTATTCATACATTTCTTTGATCTGTGGGAAGTTTTTCTTAATCAATTATCAATTTTAAGGTTTACACCCTATTAACACCTAGAAAATCCCCAACAACGGTGCCAAAAATGATGAGTGTCATTAATCTCTTCATTTAGATCAAATCAACTTCATTGATGTCATATCATACTAGGATCAGTGTCTAATGGTAGTCAGTAGTAAGGTGTCAAAAATAGCTACTAACAATTATTTACTTGGGAGGAGTTGTGGATCATTTATCTTTGAAGATCTATTCTAACTAGCTCAAATTGAAATTTATCTAATTACTTGAAAAGAAAACACTTTATGTAAATTTGAAACGCTGACGAGAAAAGTAAACACGCTTGTTGATAAAGGAAAACACACATTAATCTATGTACTAAATTGAAATAGTGCCTTGAAGTAAATACATTTGTTGATAAAGAAAAACATGCATTAATCTATTTGTTGAATTGAAATGGTTCTTGAAAGTAAATACTTAGAAAGGAAATGATAGAACTCAAAATATAAAGTGTCTTAAAATAGAAACATACACACACAAAGACCTTGTTAAAAATTTAACCTTATTTGGGTCCTTATAATTTTTAATCTTATCTTAAGTCTTAAGATGTGTGTGAAAATTTTATTTATATGAATTATAAATTCATATAAATCTGGATTCCATGAGGTGTCACTCACCTCTTTGTTCCCCTTTAAGATTTGGAAGTTACTTTCACAAGTAACTCCTTCCCCTACTTGGCACACACTTCCCTCCACTCTATAAGGGAATAAGCCACTTGTCACACACAAAGGAATCTTGTAAGGTAATCATGGGATTACTTGTAACTCTCATTTTCTTCTTCTTGCTCTATTAAAAGAGCCTTCCTCTCTCATTCTTAAACACTCTCAACACACAATTCATTCTTGTTGTTCTAAGTCTTGCTCCTGCATCTTTGTGATGTTCTTTGATCTAAACTCATTCCTTTTTATTATAGCTTCTTCATGTTATTGTAATTGGAGTTAATTATTTGCAAGCTTCCCATAGATTATGGGGTTTTTTCATTGTTCAACAATTTTCTCCACTTATCAAATCTTTCGTCTCAACTTGTGGTTGTGCTTTTTTCAAGTAATCTTGTTTAAATATTTTATTCTCTTGCTTTTCAACATTCATTATTTCAAACCTATATAAATATTTTGTCATCGTATCATCTCTCTCTATATATATATATATATATTCCTTGATTTTTTTCCTGCTCTTTCACTTTCCTAGTTTTATTCTTTATGCATAATCAATTTGGTAATGCTTTAGATTTATCAGGTGTTCTAATTGTTGTTCTTATTTCTTAAAGCACACAATTATCAGTTATTACTTTGCATTTTATTTTTAGCCTTCTCATTTGGCATCCCCCATTGGCGCTTTAATATGTATTTGCATTTTTATCTGATCAGATTGGTGCTTTAAGTTTTTTAATCCTTTTTTCCAGGTGCCTTAATTTGTGATGTAGCCTACTGTCACAATTTTTTTGCTCTCTATCTACACTTTGGCATCTCAATTTTCCACTTCAGGGTTTTTCTCCGAGTCTGCATTCTATTTTGACTCTCATCTTTTTTACAATTTGTTATTGCCTTCGGGGAGCAGTTGTGTCCCATCTGGCTAGGAGCTATTCATTTTTTTCATATGCTTTATTTTTTCTCATAATGCCTTGATAACGATTTGCTTGTCTTTTATTTCAACCAGTCTTATTTCATTTATGTTTTCGTAGTCTCTTAGCATATACTAAGATCTTAACATCTCTCTTTTACCTCTTAACACTTTTCCATCCATACTTTCTAATATCTATGCACTTCTTTTTTGCGCACAGTTGTTCCCTCTTCTTTGTGTTCGCCTTTTTTTATTCTCAAAGTTTTTTTTTTAAAATGCCTTCTTTTACTTATCTTTTATCTTGGAGATTTTGTGTTTTATTTATTCTCGTTTTTTTTCTTAGCATAGTCGACTAAAGTTTTACAAAATTATTTCTCTTGACTGCAATGTGTGGATTTTTCGTTGTCATCTTTAATTTTCGTGACTTAGCACTATGATATCCCTTCTAATTGTTTTTCACCCATAATGACATATAAAACATCTTATGCAAAGTTTTTTAAATTCAACTATGCTCTTGTATTCCAAATGATGAGCAAAGTTGTTAACTTATCAATGCACATTTTAGTTAATTCCACCTAAAATAAGAAAAAAGTTCTTTTTACCCTCTCTTTATTTAAATCAAAAGTTTACGTGGAATTAGACCCATGTTTTTTATGTACAATCAAATTAATCAAAAGGACTTTTCCCACATGGTTAAAGCTTTTTCATCTAAATTTAGTTTTTTTCAAAAGAAATTAAAAACTTTTGTTTATTGTACTTTAAAACAATTGTCTAGTCAATCAATGACATGTCATTTTTTATTGTGACATATGTCATTTTAAAGGTATGAGATTTTTTTTAAATCCAATTCCTTTTTTTTAAATATGCTTAATTCATTTTTATTTTTATTTTTTTAAATTAAGGAATTTATTTGACCAATCAAATTTCTTAAGTTTGTTTTAAGATTTTTTTTACAAATTAAAATATTTTTCAAACTCAATTTGATTTTTTTTATAAATCTATTGTTTAAATTGTAAGAGGAATTTGGTGTGGACTTACATTTACAAGATAATTTCTCTAACACCTTTAGTAATTAAATAAGTAATATTATTTTAAGCTTCATTGGTTTAATTTGCAAAGTTCAACACTTATTATTCACATTATTTTTATCGTGAGATTTTTTTTAAATAAATATTTTCAAATGTTTTGTGGATCATTTAATTTTTCTTGTTGTTGATTGTTTTTCAATGCTAACATAATTTGGGTCATTTATTCTTATAACTCATAAATTGGCCATATTTTCAGTTTTTAAGCTCACTATGCACACTATTTTTTTTTAAATGATGACATAGTTGCTCTTAAACAACAAATTATGCTTCAAAATGATACTATTACTTATTTGCATCATTCTATTAATGCACTTCAAAATATATGTCAAAAAATAATAATAATATGCAACCTTCTATTAACATTCTAAATAAAAAATTGGCATCTTTTGGACAGATAATGGGTCTACTGATTTTCATATACCAAACACGCTTTTGAAGACTTCTTTTACCAACCCCATATTAAAAATCATGTAAAGTATGGGCTATTCAGGTGATACACTTGGTAAGTGCGACAATGGTATTGTTCAACCTATTTTGCCTACTTATAATGCAAATTGTAATGGTCTTGGTTTTAATGATTCCCCTACTTTTAATACAAATTCAAAATCTTATTGTCCTCCTTATCAAATGACTTATAATGCAACTTCTTTTGATTATACTGCTGCTAATGCTCATGCTTTAATTTAAACTAATAAACTTTGTGCACATTATGGAAAACATAGGTATCACATATCTTACTATTGAAAATTACACCCATATAAATCTTTTGGTAAATTCATGCATGACACTTTGTATTGTTGGAAAATGATTAAATATCCTAACTCTAAGAGTAAAACTATTTAGATTCTTTAAAAAAATGAAACTTCTAGAGCGTTTGATATGTTTTCTTGTAATAATTCTTCTAATACTCCATGCAGAATATCTTTTATAAGTGACATACCTTCTTTGTCTCTATTTTGATTAATTAAATATCTTTTTTTAATCTTTGATTATTGTATAGGATATATGCTTTGATTATTTTGACTAACGTCTTTTCATACAAGTTTACACACTTTATGATAGAAGTTATCTTTTCTTAAATTTATCTAGTTGTACATCTATTTTTAGTATATTATGTATGTAGATTATATTTTTGGCATATTGATTATTTAACTTGAAATATTGGTGTTAGCTTGTTTGTTTTGCAAGTTTGTAGATCATTACTCCTTGTTGGTCTTGACCACATTGTTTTAAAAGGATTCTTGAAAGTT
Source organism: Torreya grandis (assembly GCA_037957365.1). Lineage (NCBI taxonomy): Eukaryota > Viridiplantae > Streptophyta > Pinopsida > Cupressales > Taxaceae > Torreya > Torreya grandis. Next base: position 4,052,349 of record JARHVA010000665.1, on the reverse strand, counting down.
CTTTCACACTTTTCTTCTTATAAATTTTAGGGCACTTTATCTTCTTTTTTATCTCTACACATTTATAATTCTTCTTGAAAAAAGTTTCTATTAATGAAAAGTATTATGCAATTTCAACTCTCTCTCTCTCTCTCTCTCTCTCTCTCTCTCTCTCTCTCTCTATATATATATATATATATATATATATATATATATATATATATATATATATATATATATATATATATATATATATATATATATAAGGGGTAGTGTTTGAGAATTAACTTTATTTGAGTCCATATAGTTTTTAAGCTTATCCTAAGTCTCAATATATGTGTGTATTTTTTATTTATATAGATTATAAATTCACATAAATATGGATTATATGAGGTGTCACTCACTTTATTCATTTTTAAGATTTAGGAGTTACTTTCACAAATATCTCCTTCCTTCAATTGACACACATTTCTCTCCACTCTCTAATGGAATAAGTCACTTGACACATACAAAAGAAGCTTATAAAATAATCATGAGATTCCTTGTTACTCTCATTTTTTTCTTCTTATTTTTTAAAATAACCGTCCTCTCTCATTCTTAAACACTCTCAACATATAACTCCTTTTTGTTGTTCTAAGTCTTGCTCTTGCATCCTTGTGATGCTCTTTGGTCTAAAACTATTTTCTCTCTCTTCTAGATTCCTCATGCTATTATACTTAGAGTTTATTATTTGTAAGCTTCAAATAGATTATGGATTTTTTTCACCGTTTGATAGTTTTTTTCACTTATCAAATATTTCATCTTAACTTGTAGTTGTACTCTTTTCAAAGTAATTTTTTTTAAGTATTTTATTTGCTTGATTTTCAACATTCATTATTTTTATCTTTGGTAAATATTATGTCAGGCCTACAGGTTATATCAATCATATTTTTAACATAAAGATGTAGAAGATTAAATAACAGTAATACAAAACATAAAATACCATAAAATAATTTTATGTTCTTGATTGAGTGGGTTCTTTCTCTCCCTTGGAATAAGATGTAGATCATAATTAGTTTTTCAATAACATCAAATCTTCATTAACTCAAAAGAAAAGTTTATAATTTGAAAAATACTTCAACATCTATGTTTTATTTTAATGTTTATTCCTTTCTGACACACTAGCTAATTATAAATAAACTAAGATATATTGGTTATATTTCTCAATGCTTCTACAATAACTGACTATAATAGTTAATCTCTAACAATATTTTTAATTATATATAGTTTATTGAAAAATAGAAAATAAGTTACAACCTCCTTCCACATTTCAAGATGAAATGGTGGAAGTGATGCATAGGTTTACATGTAGATATCCTTAACTATTGATATTTATAATATCTTTAGTTGTAGTCATGTATGATCTAATAACTAAATTTTACAATATTCATAGTGATGCCTTTATAAAATATTACTATAAATATAATGTCTATAAGTAAGAATACTATTTGTGATAAGTTTTCTCATGAATTTGTAATTGACTCAAAATGGTATAAAAGGTTCATGATAAAGCTTGCATGATGTATTCATCTGTGGATCAATGCTAAAACATCTTTAAATGAGCTTTGTGTCCAATCTAAGTGACTTCAAAACTAGATTGAGACACTCTAGATCTTGACTAATGTACTCTAGGGCCAAATTGGTGGACTCTAGATTTAGACTGGTGGACTCCGTGGTCAAATTGGTAGACCCTAGAGCTAGATTGGTAGAGTCCAAATATGGTTTGAGTTTCTCAATAGTGTTCTTCAATGGTCTACTTATTTTTTTAAATCATAGTATTTGATCATAGTATATTTATGAAACCTATACATATAAAACTAATGGTTTTTCTGTATAAAGGGTTAGAACTTAATGGTAAAAATAAGCAACATTGACTCTGATTTAACTATTAAAAGATTATGGAATGTAAACCATAGGTTGTTAAAGGGTGTGGGTATAATAAATTAGGAGAAAGATATGCAATAACTATAACCATTAATTTATGTAAAAATTGATCTAATCTAATATTTATAAAAATAGTAATAAATGACATAAATAAGTGCATCATTGGAAAATAACTAAGATGGATGATTTAGAGGCTAAAAAACTCACACATAAGCTAATCAGGGTGTCGTGAATAGGATCCAAGTGTCGTAAACCCTCTTTTATAATAATTTGGTACCTTGGATAATAACACATCATGTTATTGTCCTCTTATTTCACACTAGTATCTTTCTGCATGGAATGATGTGAACTTTTAAGAGAAGTTATGTCTGAGTCTGATAGGCATGTTCCTATGTGGATGAAAATTATTTTTTTGTTTGTGACTTATTTTGGATTGATTTTATATGCAAACCCTAGATCTCCATGTTGTTAGGGTATTTGAGAAGCACAAATAGTAAAAGTGTGATGTTTGTTAGGTAGGTTGGATGTCCTCAACACCCTATTGTGTTTAAATTTATCAACATACCAATACCTCAAGAGGGGATCAGGCTTGATGTAGTTCTTCTAGTCTAAGTGCTAGTACAAGTGTAAGTGAATGCTAGTATAAGTATCGAATTGATATTATAATTATGATTAATTTGAGATCTAGGTTATTGTAGATGGGTGTATAAATAATTAAGGTAGAATAGGGATTAATAACTTTGATTTTACACAAATTTTTCTAAGCTTGTTTATGTATTTGGTATCTAATTTCCATTTTGTGGATAAAGAGCTAAAAGTCATGTATTTATATTGATCTAGTGCTTTTGTAGAGTGTGAAATAGATCTAGGCTGACCCTAGCTACCTTAGAAATTGAAAACATATCTTTTGGAGCTAAAGTTAGGAAAAGGACATTAGTATGGTCCCTTAGTCACTAGTATAGTGTGTTGTTGTCCAAAGAACCTCAAGCATTAGGAGCTTAAATCCCTAGGGGAAGGTCTAGGACTAATTTTGGTATGTAAGGTGGTGTGTAATATCCACACAAAATTTGGATAAAAGGGCCCTAAGATAGGTCTAGGGATAACCTAGGGATGGGTGGTCTCAAGTGACACTCATTACATTCAAGTGACATTTTATATGACTACGTTTTCCCCTTTTATTCTAGAAATTTAGTAAAGCAAAATAACTAGGATTAAAAAAAGAAGCATACCTAGACTTAACTATGAGGTGAAGCCCATGAATTTGGGTCTAAGTATGTGAAGCATGCTCCATTATGTATCTTGAAAATGAAACATGTGTGAATCAATCCTTGCTTAAGGAATATCAAAATCAAAGACAAATTTGAGTAAAGAGATAATAGAGATTAAAGGAACAAATACACCTCATTGGGTATGTGAACCAATGTAAAAATTTAGTGATATCCTATGTGTGTGTAACTAGTGATCGAATGATGAATAACTTAGATTAAGCTGATTTCTTTCTCAATCCCCATGTGTGGGTGGCTTAATAACTCAATCTAATTTTGATTCTATCATTTTCTACCCTTGCTTAGTGGATCATACACTATGAATAACTTGGATTGGATTGATGGTTTATCTAACCCTCTTATGTAGGTGGCTTAAGAATTCAAGTAGGATATGAATCCATCATTACCTACCCATGTATAGTAGATGCATCTATGACTAAAATTATATGATATAACTCAAAATATGTAGGATGGATCTAGTGCCACTTGGAAATTTATAAAATGTAAAATGGCCAAGGGGCCTCTCAAGCACTCGAGAATGTAGTTTAGGGACTATACAAAAATGTCAACTGCTACAGATAAAATAAGGCATCAATCTAGTGTAAAACCTTATGTAAATTGTGTTTAAAGTATAAAACATAGATAATGACATGGATTTGTCATTCCATATGAGATGATTTGGTGTAAAATTGATCATGTGGAAATAATATGTCATGTACATTCCCCCAATATATATATATATATATATATATATATATATATATATATATATATATATATATATATATATATATATATATATATATATATATATATTCTAAACTAAGTTGTAGCAATCTATGTTTATGTATATCTAAACCTTAAATGGGAGTGATCATGTTATGTATGGTGCCTCTAATATGAATAAACCTTGTATGATTTTATGCAAAATTGAGCATAAACTAATCGAATCTAACAACCTATGACTAAAATTATGTAAATCTAGACTATAATTGATGTATTTTTCTATCAAATCTAGATTTTCCTATTTTTTGGGCTACTTGATAGTAGTGTGATTCCTTGGATAGTGGCACACCATGCTATTGTCCTCTATGCCATGCTAGTGTCATTTGTGTTCTTTGTCCACCAAATTAACTCTAATCTATGTCTAACTATTTTCTACTATGTTTTCTTCATTCTAAGTTTTATAATTATGTCTGCATGCTTAAAGTTTTACTCTAAGTACACTCAGATGGCCTACTCTTTATGAAAAACCCTTGTGAATGCCCCCTATTATAATGAGAATTATTTTAACTATGCAATAACTATCATAAAAAATCTCTACATAATGTGTGTTCGGCTAAAAACATATGATATATATGTGATAAACCAATATAATGTGTATACATGACATCAAAATGTAAGATAATCTAAGAATAAATTGGTAATATATGATGTTTGTTAGATATAGCATTCACAAGGTTATCAAGATATATATAAACATGTAAGCATGTTTATGAATAATAAATCTGAGTAATAATTTGTGTAAACTACATAAGGGGGATGAGGCATGATGTTCATCAAGTCACCAAAAGAGAAAGGGAAGATGCATGAGGTCCATCATGGCATCAAAAACTGAGTGTAAATATAACAAGAAATAGATAAGTGGCATGGCCATGATGCATCCATGAAAGTATACAAACAAGTAGGCTAAGGGGCCACAATACAATAGACATGGGCACATGTCACTAAGTCTAAGAAATGATTACATATAAGGACATGTTCAAATATCTGCATACATAAACAGAAAGCAAAGTTGGCTTAGAGACACATGGAAGGACATGTTTAAATGTTCTCATACACAAGTAATGAATCATGCACAAGGACATGAGAACATGTCCAATGCATACATATAATGAAAATAAATGGATTAAAGCCTTGGAATAATGGCATATTCAAATTCCCTTGAATAGATACATAAACAAGGAGACACAATAAAATATAAAGTAAGAAAGTTATAAATGAAAGTATGCATGAACATGTGGTACAAATATATATAAGAGAAAAGATGTACATAAACTGAGTCTATAGTAATATTAGTTAGAAATAAATTTTAGTATAGAAAGATATAACTTGGTATAATGAAATTTGTGTATAGGATGCTTCCAATGGGTGAATGCATCGATTTTAAATCAGTGTATCTATGTATGTGCCCCCATTAGGTAGCTAGTAGTAAATTTGGATCAGTGTATTGGACCTGAGTCATCTAAGAATATACAAACACTCAAAAACAATAAGTGAAGCATGTATGATAAAATTGACTATACTAAGATAGCTAGCATATGTAGTTTCTAGAAAGTATAAAGAATGCAAACATGGATATTCAAATAATTTAAATTTTATGTTTTTGAGCAATATTTGAATGTTTTTGTATTTTGAACGTATTATATTATTTTTGTATTTTTAGAGTATATAAGTTGTAGAGAGGATTACAAATCAAGTTAGTCAAACATTAGTCCATAAATAATGAAAAAAAGCATAAAGAACTAACTAACTAAGCCTATCTATTCCTATGGGAATTACAAATGAGTATATCATGAGCCTAGGTTTTGCAAAGTCTTCTTGAGAATCATTTATCGGAGTTGATTTTGATGTTAAGACTTTAAGACCTAAGCACAAAGTGCTTGCTATAGAAAAATAAATTAGGCATCATATGTATGAAGAACTTAGAATGACATAAGATTCTAATTGCATTGAGCCCGTTTAAATGTGAATACTTATAACTAAGGATAATGGTAACACAATGACCAAAACCAAAGTTATAATGATTTGCATTTAAATTAAAAAGCAAAGACAAAGAAAAAGATAAACATAAAAGAACCTAAGTTGAAATCAAGATATGATCAATCAAGACTTAAGTAGGAATTAAAATGTTTAAAAACAAAAGGCAAGAACATCTTAATGACATGAGACCAAGATATAAATAATCAAGATCCATGTAGACCATCAAGATATACTTGGATAAATAAAACAAAGAAGAAAGAATAATCTGGAAAACAAAAGACTAGACAACAAACAATAATCAATTAAACACACAAAATATTTGATTTTTTGAATGGTTTTATGAATATTTTTGGAATTTTCTAAGTATCTCAACTCGATTGAGGATTAAGAGATATAGAATGGTCTAGCTCATGAAATGGTGAGAGCACACCAACCTAAAATGCTCATAATATGATGAGAGCATATGATAAGAGGGGTTGAGTTGACCTTGACATGAATTAAGCATGGCCTATATAACCCCAAAATAATCCCAAGTCACAGTAATTCTGTCCACACAAAAGGTGATGAAAAACTGACTAGGTCACAACAAGTTCACAAACAAAGGTGAAAAAAAAAAGATAAATGATAATAGTAATGACCAGAATATGCAATGATGCATGATAAAAAGGCATCGTACCTAATTTTTCCCTAGGTGGTTATAATTAAGAAACAATGTCACAATATTGATTTGTCCATAGGTGGTTATAATCAGTGATACCAAATAATATTATGGATGAAAGATAACTTGCCATATCAAATGTCACACTATGTTCATAGACTTCCTTCAACACTGAATTAAAAAACTATTGAAACTAGATCAAAATCCCCTCACAAAAGGTGCAAAATGAACCAAAGGAACCAAGATCAAAATGGGATAAACATGATGATTAAAACAAGCTTTGGTTAATAGTAAAAAAATTTTATAATAAAATGATCAAAATAAAATTGGATACAATGGCAACAAAGTTACCCCCAAGCAATGACTAGATCAAATTGCTCACAAAACAGTGAGAGCATTGGCATAGGTTGCTTATAAAATGGTGAGAGCATGGGAAAGGGGTGATCGAGTTGACCTCAATAAAAATTGAGCACTGCCTACATAGTCTCAAAGTACCTCAAGTCAATGTAGCTCAAATGGCATGGTTCATGGATCTCAATGGTATAATAATGCCTAAAAAGGGTCTATAGGGTTATCTGTAAGAGATGAGGCATGGTAATGGCAAATGGGTGAATGGTAGATAAAAAATGGTTTTGTTACTCTTACTATTAGGGAGATGCATGTCCTAATCATTATGTGAGACAACAAAACAATCAAATTCTAATTAATTTTATAAGGTTATCAATATTATAAGATTCAATTAAGGGTTATGCCTATTTAGGTATTTTAACTTGAATTCAAAATAGCTACTTTGTTAATAACTTGTTGCTAATTTAGATCTTAATAATGTGTTTGTGATCTTCATATATTGTTAATTCTACTTCCTTCAAACATCAAGACAATGTATCTTTGTAGCCTCTACAAAGGAAAGTGTGGCCATGGATGGTAAACAAGGACAAATAATTGTTGATGGGTTTGATTGTGAAATTAAATGGCAGATGATAATGGAATGTGGAATGATAAGGAAACAAATGAATATTAGGACATTCAATCAGATGTAATGTTGCTCATACCAAATTTAACATAATTTTGGTTGTGGTAGGGCCTAAGACCTTTGAAGATGCTCTTGATAGGACCATCAAATTGTTTTGTTTCTTGATCTTGAGTGTAGCTACTAGTTTAGTCACATGTAATGTTGCTGATACCAAATTCAACATAATTTTGGTTGTGGTGGGGCCCAAGACCTCTAAAGATGCTCTCAATAGGACCATCAGATTGTTTTGTTGTTTGATCTTGAGCATAGCTACCATCTGATAATGTTGTAGATTAGAAGTTATTTTGATTTGATCTTTGATACTATCTTTAGTAAATAATGAAGAACTTTTGTGCTCAGCTATTGGTGCCTTGATGAGTTTTTCACCAATGAATTTATTCTGATCATCCCATAGCACCTCTGAGAAGGTTTCATAAAGAGATGTTAACATTTGACTTTATTTGTCTTCTAGCACCTTCAAAAAGGTGTCACTAAAAGATGCTAAGTTTGATCTTTGTTGATCCCCTAGCACCTCCAAAAAGGTTTCACTAGGAGATTATTCTTCTAATAAATGAATGTGGTCTTGGTCCCCCTGATATTCTACAAATGACATGTCACCATGGATGTATTTCAACAAAGTATGATTTTATCAGTTCTGATCTACACTTATGGGAGGTGGAATGTCAATTTAATGGCTATGTTGGGTGGTAATAATGGGATGGTGAAAGGCAACACAATCCTCATAGAAGATACTAGGAGAACTTATGTTGATGCTAAAGTAACAATCTTAAAATTTGTAAAAAGATCAAAAATATATTCAAATTGATCTACAAGACAATTGTAACCAATTTTGTAACAACCAATACTATAATCTATTTTTGACTCTGATTATGAAGCAAGGGACTCTAAATCTAATGTCACAACTGATTTTGATTCTATTTCTAATATTAAATCCAATTTCAATTCAAAAATGGAACCTGGCTCTAATATTGATTCTTAATTTGATATGGTTGTTTTGATAATGATCTGTTGAATGCTAAATTTTCAACAACTAATGGCCTGTGATGGCATAATTCCAATCGTGAGTTGGGCCATAAGTTGGATCTTGACTATATTCCCATGACTGTTTTTTGTGAAGTCGATAGAAATTTGTCTCAAAAACCATATTGTCATCATAGGGGTCTTGACTAAAGTCATAAAAGTCATTTTGTGTGGTCATTCTATCATAAGTTAGATTATCCATGACTGCACCATAAGTTTAGCTAGACATATCTGCATTTAATGAAGAAAGCTCTAAAAATAGAAAGACTTAAAGTTTTATAAACTCTAAAAAGTGATATTTAAAAGACAAAAGATTCAACCTTGGTTGAAAGGGTGAAGTTGCATCTCAAAAGTAGTTTGTGCTAAGATTTTCCATAAAATAACCTAACATCAAATGTCTAACATCAAAGGTTTTTGAAGAAAGGTTATGTTTTCCCAAATAAAGTCATAAAAATGATGAGGATAGGCACTCGAACAAACAAAAAATCAATAGTGTTCAAAATTATGTAATCATTTAATCGAATATATGTAACCCAAAATAAAAATATTTGTGTACCAACCCCAAGAATTGAGGCCTAAACAAATATCAATCAATGTTTGGATACAAACTTGACAAGGTTAATTGAAAATGCAATGTTGAAGACTAGAATTGGACCAAACAAGCTAGACAAGAGTGGACATCATAATAATGCATAAATAAGGTTCAAATAATATACATGACATGGTTTGAAACAAATGGTTTTTGATACAATGGTAAACAAGTTCTTGAAATAAATTGAGTAGCCTAATAGCGTAAGCATGCTCAAATGATGCGGTCAATTGTTATGTTTCAAAGACTCAAAGGAAAAAAAAATTGACATGATTTGGGTAGTATAATGCTACCTTTCTTAACTCAAATATATGATTTTGACATGGATTATGAACAAACAAACAAGTTTTAGCCTTAAATCATACCAAGTAAATAATGACCAAAATACATTTAAGTATAATCATCCAAATCCAAGCAAGGGTATGGTAATGTGGGGTTGACTAAACTAGTAAGCTTTCAAATGTTTCTAGGGGAATCAATTACACAATGAGTTTCATGTCAAATGATGCAAAAGACAAGCACAAAATTGGGGTGGCCACAACCTTGGCTAGTTGTAAAAAGGTCTAGTCCTTTTTATAACCACTACATCTTGTTGTTCACTTAGTGTAGTGTGATGTCCAAATGCAGATACGTCCCATGTGTAACTCCAATTAAGAGCCAAGTTAAGTTAATGTCAAGAGATGAAATCCTAGGCCAAAGCTTCCTTAAATAACTCACAAGAGGTGATAAAGTCCCCCTCGCAAGCCAAGTTTGCATAAAGATAAAGAAGTCATAAAATAGAAAGACTTTAGGGTTAATATCAAGATCACCCAAACTTTGACATGTTTTTTGGGAGTGCTTTAGATGAATTTCTTTCTAAGCCTTAGACTAGGTTACTTGCAATAGGAATGGCATTTTTGATTCCAAGGTTTCCCTAAAGGGGACAAATAGAAGAGCATACACACAACATCCCTCTTTTTTCCAAATAAAAATTTAATCTAAACAACGAAGTAAATATAAAAGGCTTAGAAAAGGTGAGTTAATTTCTAAGCCCAAATGGAAAATGAGGTGATGTTCATTTGACCCCTTGGTCTTAGTTTTAAACTTTGAAAACATTCACCATAAACATCTAGATTTTTTTTTTAAACACCAAAACAAGGTTCCTAATTGATTTTTAAACATGCAAAAAGGTGATTCAAAACATGTTTTTAATATATTTCAAGCTTGGTCCTACAAAAAAAATGTTAACATGTCCTTTAGCCTTGAAATGAACTTAAAAAAAGAGCCCTTGGGTTTGTGTTTTAAAAAAACATAGTGATCGACATCGGTTATATAACCGATGATGGTTACATTTTATAATTGATGATGATTATCTAACTGATATCGATTATACCAACATGACCGATGATAGCTATCTAACTCATGTCATTTTTACTAATCGACGTCGGTTAAGCTATCCAACCAATGTTGGTTTTATTAATCGATGTTGGTTACTATGTAAACCTATGGCAAATAAAAACGGTAAAATAAAGTTAGAAAAACAATTTGCAAGAGTTTTAATGGTCCAAATGAAGATTTTAAAGTTACAAAATGATCTTTCTTCTTCATGTATGGGATGTGTCTTGTCTTACTGAGTGTGTCAATATTTAGAGAGGATTACAAATCAAGTTAGTCAAACATTAGTCCATAAATAATGAAAAAATGCATAAAAAACTAACTAACTAAGCCTATCTATTCCTATGAGAATTACAAAGGATAGCAAGAAACAAAATGAAAGAAAGCAACATCATATTACCTTCCTAAATGGATTCACCATACCTATGTGGCTCAAAATCATGTTCTCTCTTGATTAAGCATCCTTGTATTTGTCAACAAAGGTGGCAAACTCCTCTAATGTCTCAAAAACACTCCACAAAACCTAGGTTCATGATTCCAAATAACTAAACAAGCCTATCAATTAATCTTGCAAAAAAAAACCAGTGATCAAATTCAAAGGATTTTGAAAACAATTTAACATTATAACTTTTCAATAGTAAATCTTAAAATTCATTCCATGGCTTCTCTATTTATAGATTTTTTAGATTGGTCAAGATCAACCATGACTGTCCATCTCAAGATTGAGATGTGTGGACATGGATAATCCTAATATTCAGAATTAAATTCATAATTATCTTCATCATGACCTTGGAATAAGGGGCAATGAAGAGGCATGGGAGGCATTAATTAGGCATGGGTGACCAATAATCTTGATATTTGTGTCATTTATGGCCTAGGTATGTCTTCCTAAGAAATGATGTCACTTGATGATGTAGTTAATAGGAATCAATTTTCAATAATGATATATTCAAAAATATCTATGGAATTCTCACTTAAGCTCTTAAATTATATTAATTATCTTAGGTAAGTTTAATCAAAATTAGTGCAATTCTTTGAAAATTGGTGCATAATTAATCAAAATGGTCAAAAAGTCATGTTACTAGATCATAATTTGAATGGAGAGAAACTGGAAGGTGATGTTAGATGTGTTGGAGTTGTATTCCCATTTAAGATGTTTCCAACACCAAATAACAAAGGTATGTGACATGTACCAATAAATTAGAAGAAAAGAGTGATATAGGGCACTAAATGGTGAAATTGTCATTTTGACTCGAAATGATTTGATCAAAGTTAGCTAGCCCATAAAATGCGTTGCCCCATTTAGGGATACTTTGACTTAAATTGGAACTTGTAAATGATAAGTTTGAACCATTTAGCATGTTTTATGATTTTTAACCTAAAATGTGCATTTGAGTGTAATTCAAGTAAGATTGGAAATTTAAACACAAATGGTGTTAGGAATTTGATGTCTACATAATTTATATATAGGTAATCATGAAAATGAAACTAGGTACAAGGAAAAAGATATAGGAAATTATGTACAGGAAGCATGATAAATAAAACTATGTATAAGGAAACTAGGGGTAAATGAAATTGTGTATAAGTAGGCTAGAAATGAGTGAAACTATGTACAATGAGAGTGTTATTGATAAGAATCTATGTGATGGTAAGTAATGGTGCTACAATCCTAACATGTCATTGATGGGATGCATCTATGTAAATTCGGTGGCATATTCACTTCTAAATGGTTTGTATCATAATATTTTGGGTTTTTCCAATCATCTTCTTCATTTTGATTAGCAATGTCTAGATTATTGATTTGGATCTTTCCATCTGAAACTATATCCATTGTAAACATAACTTGATTTGAAGACACTATTGTTATAAACCCTCTTTTGAGAATGGTTGTTTGCTTACCATGATTCTTAATATGCAACTTAAGTTCTTTCTATTTTTGTAACATTGCCTATGTATATGCATCATTTGCCTTGATAAACTATATCTGTGAATGATTTTCCTTAGTATGTTCTATAAATCCCAATCCTTAATTACCAACCTTATCAACTACTAAAATAGGAGTAGTGATGCCTTGGGCATGTTCGCTCGACCCTTGACCTTGATAATCAAACTTTTTAGATATTTTTTATCAAACCCATACTATTTTGAAAGTGGGACCTCATTTTGGAGAGGTATGTTTGTATCCTTCACTTTCTTTACTTGTTCTTGTTTTACTATTTCTTTCTCTAATTTTGATTTGTGAACCTTTTTTATTCTGAGTTATGTTTTGGTAACCACTTTTGTACTGTTTCTAAATTTTAACCCTTTTTTAATATGTTCCTATATCATTGTGGGTTACTTAAATAATTTATATTTTATACATTCCTCATTATCAATGTTGTGTTGTATATTTTTTCTAATACCAAACATGAATCTGTGTGATGACCATGCATTCTATGGTATGCACAATAATATCTAGATCTCCTCATTGGATGTAGAGGAGGTAGGTTGATCAACTTAGCTTTAATAATTTTTCTTAAAATCTCACTTAGATTTCTATTTTATCTTTGAATACTTTTAGAATCACTACTTGTAAATGCACTTTGTTGTGATTTCTTTCTTTTGATATATAACATTGTTTGCCACAAATTGACTAGCTGAAGATTCATGTACATGATTGATGCTAGTGTGTCATGTAGGATTGTGTCTTTTAATCTGATCTTCTAATAATATAAACTTTCATGTAATAGTTGATTTTGATTTTACAATTCTAAAATTATCTTGTTTATACTAAAAATTTCATCCCTTAAAGTCTTACAAGTGCAAACCCTAATTGCTTCTGATTAAACAAGCAAGCACACATCCTGAATGGGAGATATGGGAAGGAAAAGTTTTGAAGGATGGATAAGTTGAGTATAGACATTTTAAATAGTAGTATAGGATGCCTCACCTCTTGGAGGAGTGATATCATGGACCTGGTTAGAGGGAAAGTAGATATCACCCTCTTGAAGATGGGGAGGAGGAAAAGAATCTTCTTTATCCATGAAATTTGGAAATATAACTTAGAAGACAGATAATATAACAAAATATATGAAATATAAAAATCCTAGCACAAAAAATGAAAATAGGAAAAATAAGGATATAAACCCTAGCAAAATAAAGGGCTAGAGTTTTTGCATTATTCAAAGTAAGTCAAGTTCACCAAATGATTGGACTTTTAAGGGATTATGGAATGTAAACCCTAGGTTGTTAAAAGGTCTAAATACATTAAATCAAGGTAGATATATGCTATAAATATAGCCATTAATTTTTTCAATAACTGACCTAATCTGATATTTTAAAAAATAGTAATGACACAAATAAGTAATTAGCTTTAAACTAACTAAGAAGAATAATCTAGATTTTGAAAACTCACATAGAAATTGATCGGGGTGTTGTGAACAGGATCCAAGTGTCATAAACCCTCTTGGATAGTATCACAGTACCTTGGACATTAGCGCACCATACTAGTGTCCTCATATTCCACACTAGTGTACTTATGCAAGACTAATGTGAAATTCTAGAAACAATTGTGCTTGATTATAATAGGTTTGTTCTTATGTGGATGAAACTTATTTCACTATCTATGACTTGCTTTAGATTGATTTTACATACAAACCCTAGATCTTCATGTTGTTAGGGTATTTGATAAGCACAACTATAAAAATTGTTATGGGACAGATATACATCCTCAACACCCCACTATGTTGATATTTGCTTACATATCAATACCTCGAGAGGGGATCAGGTCTGATGCAGTTCTCCCAATATAAGTGTCAATGCAAGTATAAGTGAATGATAGTATGAGTGTTGACTTGAGATTATAAATATAAGTAATCTGAGATTTGGTTTGCTTTAGATGGGTGCATGCATAAGTAGGTCATAATAGGGATCAATAACCTTGATTTTCCATGACTTGGTTTAGCTTTTTTGTGTATTTTACATCTGATTCCATCTAATGGATAAAGGGCTAAAATTCATGTATTTATACTAATTTGGTGCTTGTGCAAAGTGTGAAATATGTCTAAGCCAACCCTAGGTGTCTTAGGAATAAAAAACACATCCATTGGGGTTGAAATTAGGTAAGCAGCACAATTGTAGTCCCTTTGTCATTCGAGTAGTGCGCTAATGCCCAAATAACTGTGTTAGTGTCCCGGGGGTAGAACCTAGAGCAATAGGGGATTGGATCCCTAGAGGAAGGTTTAGGACTAATTTTTGGATGTATATGGATGTGTAATACTCACATGAAAGCTATATATAAGGGTTAAAATGGGCCCTGAGATAGGTATAGGGCTAAGTTAGGGATGGGTGGTCTCAAGTGACACTCATTGCTTTCAAGTGATATTTTATATGACTTTAGAATCACACATACTAACCAAGGTAAATATATTCATTTTATATTTTAGATTAAAAACAAGTTATAAAATACACATTCAAATCCATTAAGAGGGATATTAATAGTAAATAAATAAGGTCATTACTTGGATATAATGACCCATTATATGGACTTATCACTCTTCAAGGCTCTATAATCCCATCATTGATTAGTTCATTCTTTTTAACTCTCCTTGTTTTGAACTTAATATTCATGAATGGTATAAAACAAATTATTTTATAAATTATGGAGATATTACTAAATATACTTCTTGGTTAAATAGTAGCATAAATAGATATTGTCGTTAATTCCTTCCCTAATAGCATTGAAACTAGTACCCATCACTATTTCCCCCCATCCACTATGGGTGTAATTTTGCTAGCATCTCATTTTAAAACTTCCAAAATTATTAAATGATGAAATTTAGTTTTCTATAAACCAATATATTTTATTAGTTCTTCTTATGAATTATTAAGAGAAAAGACTCTCACATAGCATGTAACTATTTTTTTGTTGGTAAAATGTCCAATAATTTTTTTTGCCTGGAAAATATTACCATGGAGAGGAGAGTTGGCCTTTAAAATAGTCATAATATGATCACAATTTCCAGCATCTATGCTCAAGTCTCTAGATATATAAATGGCAAGAACTAGTGGCTTGGCTTTCTATCCACCTTTGGCCAACATGATAATATTTGTATAATAAAAGCCAAAAATAATTTTTCACCTATTAAAGAATTTTAATTTAAATTTAAGGATGTAAATACACACATATTGATTTTAATTATTTATAATAATTAAATGGTGATATGGAATAATATCTATGAGGATATATATAATTTGTGCATATATGTAGGCCAGTTCTTGTTAATGCCACATCTTATGGTTATATTATGTTGCTAAGAAGATTTTATTTTATAATAACTATAAAATTATCTATAAACTTCCATAAAATTTTAAAATTGCTATAAATTAAAAATTTTAGACACATAAATTAACATTTAAGTTAAATTCTTGCACTTATGACCACTCTTTTACACACTTAGCTCTAGACCTCTTTTAGGGCCCCTTTTTGATGATTTTTGACTACCTTACATAATATTATAAGCTAAAAATTGACCCATGAATGTACTCATCTCTATTCCTATTAGCCTTTGGCATCTTTTAGTCCCAACCTAATACTTAGCATAATCAAATCACCCATTGGACATGAGTGCCCTAGGAGACTATAGTGCACCACTCTAGTGCTGTTTCCCCCTCTCATATCTTCCCCCCAAGTAATGGCTAATTTACAAAATCAAAATTTATACAAAGGTCAACCTATGTCCCTAATGATATCATATAATGAATTTCAAATAAATGACTATATAAACACATTTCAAACCATCTAATATAGGAGGAGGTTCCCATAATGAAAAACACCATAATCATAATTGCACATTGAAATCAAAGCACCTATTTCTCCCAATTCTAATTATATAAAGCCTCAATAGCATAGATCTCAAGTTTAAATACATTTTACAAGTCATAAATCATGGTAAAGATACTTAATCACATCATTAATGCACCAACATCTATTTTATTACACCAATTATTCACACACCACCATAGCATGGGAGAACTACATGAAGTTTGATCTCTCTTCAGAGTATTGGTATGTAGGTAGTGCTCAACACATGGGATGTTGAGGTCTCTCCAAACTTAAAAAACTAGACCATCTCACCCCATTGATTTTCATTAGTATTCACATGTCAAAAAGCTAAGGTTTTGAAGGAAAATCAATCACACAATGGTATTCGTAAGTGATCTCAAGCTCTCATACTAGATATAGGCTCTATATATGAAGAAACAAAGAACCTAAAAACCCTAATTCACCTACTATAAGTGAACACAATCACCCTAGATTAGACAAGATTACCACCCTTATATGTCATGTTCCCAACATTATTATCCAGGCCTAGATCTAGTTCTTGATTTTTTATTCTAGTTATCAGATCTACCTGCACATTAAATTTAAACCTTTGATTCCTCCCTTGGATATAGTTTCCTGCTAAGTATTTATTTCTAATTAAACTTTGTTATTTTTAGTAAGTTTTTAGAATATAGCAGTTTCAAATTAGTGAATGTTATTATTTTTATATTATTCACCTAATTTTTCCTAGTATTGTTGTCATATAGGATCTTGTTATCCCAAATTTGACAAAACATATTGGTAAACCCACTAATTGTCAAATATTGAAAAACCTAGCTTACCATTAAGGTTTCCCTCCATTTTCATTCCTCCAATAGGGTTTTAGATTTCTATTTTATTTATTTCTCTACTTCACCATGATTATCATGACTAAGTCTATTTATCATTTCCTAGTGAAAAGTTTCCTAGTGCTATTTACATGTTCCATGCCTAAGATTTGTAAAATATTTCACATGTATGTAAACTCATTTATGAATTACTTTAATAAACACATTACAAAATCTATTTATCCACCCCATATTGTATTCTGTGAAGACTATTATTATATGGTTCATTTTGTGTTACCAGTAACTACTACCAGGTGATAGAGAGCTCAAATGGTTCCTTTTGTTCCTTCTACACCTAGACCTACCAACTATCTTCAATCGTATCTTGTGTCTACTATTCACCCTGTGCTTATAGTATATCCTATGGTCTGAGCTATTGTTACTATATGAGGTTGGGTACCCTCCAACAAATATAGGAAGAATGCACTAAAATAATTCCTTCACATCCCCAACCTAATCCAACAAGACCAAGGGATCAAACTAGAGCATATGATATTATTGATCAACTAAGTAATACACTAGCTAATATCTTTATGTGAGTTACTTCATATGGATACCATTTTTAAGGATATTCTCTAGCAAGCATTGAATAAAACATCTATGTCTCATGACATATAGCTTTCTTATTTTCATCTATTGTGAATACTTTGAAGGATATTGAGGATATTAATTCTTTTATAAATGATGATTTTCTACCACAGTCAACCATTGATTAGAATTTACCATTATTTATACAAGTTCAAATTAACAACACAACTATCAAAAGAGTCTTAATTGACAAGGGTTCATGGCTTAATATTTTTAATCTTACCTTTATACAACCAATGGGAATAAACACGACATCCATTCAAAAGATATATAATAATTTCAAAGGGTTTGATGATGTTCCATGTCAAGCTTTGGGTTCTATCACATTGGATATTATAGTGGGGCAAAAAACCCTCTCTACAAAGTTTCAAGTAATGCTTAATTATTTGCATTATAACTTGTTATAGAGTAGGCCATGAAGGTCATACCTTATACCTTGCATAAATATGTCAAGTTCCCCCATGAGGGATATTTTTACACTTGTCCAATTGACATTCATCCTTTTAAATATTGTAAGGTTACATAACCTACTACTCATAGTTTATCACCATTGCGGGCATCCCAATGTATTATAGTACCACCACCACAATTTTTTCCCATAGAGTAGATGCATACATATGAGGTTGGTGAGTCAAGTATAAATACTCCTTAACCACCATTTGTAGATACCTCCATACCATATAGGTCACTACCCAAGGTGGACAATGAGGAACATATTGCAACAATTACCTTTATTGATAAATTTATAGGATCTAAAAGATTTTTACATAAATAATGTTGATATTGATTTCGAGGCTACTTCAAAGGAAGACATAAATGTAATTCCAATGAATATTGATGATTATTTATGTGGGCACATGATATTACCAGCATGATTCTAAGGCCATCATACTAGTACATAAATATACATAAAAGGTAGTCATTGATGACATAGATAAGGGAAATAAAAATTTTATCTATTGAGCGCCATCCCACATACATTTAATTACCATTCTCAAATTCAATAAATAATATCACGTCTATGGATATTAAACTAGTTATCTGAATAAAATCAAACATCACACAAGATAGACCACATGATGTTAAAAATGTTACTCAATAGGGGATTGATGGCATTGACAATAGTACTCCATAGATCCATTATCCACTTGTCAAATCAGGATGGTAATCCCTTTTGTAATTTTCACATAATCACATGACATGTTATAGATACATTCTCATCATTACAATAGAAACTTGGTAATTATAAGGTCAAATACACTATACATATTATACAACATCCACCTAAGCTAACTAAGGCCCCACAACATCTTAATACACACATAATCCATAAGCATTATAGGAATAATGCTTTCACTATTTAGGTTTTCATTGAAAATCAATATCAACAACATATAACCATTGGTGAGGACTTAGATCCAAATAAATGTACACTTACATTCTTAAAGCAAATAAGGCATCACCATGATGATTTACAACATGTCATATTCTGCTAGGATTCCATGGGCCACATTACAATACCAGTTACATGTGGTCCCAATGTGGTGAACACCCTAATATTTTTAATCAACATAGTAACCCTGATAAAGACTACATTTAGTATCACATGGTTACAATAAATGGAAGGTATTATGGATAGAGTACAAAGGTATCTCACATTCATATTTAAAATGAACATTAATCATATTCTCCATGATGGTTTTGATAACAATCACATATTCAAAAATAACATGCCAATATCTAATTTGATATATCCCAAAATGACACATGAGGCCTTTTACACAATCGAGAAACATATTATGTGGATGCATAAGATTCAAAGAGACACCAAGGACAAGGCTATACTTGTAGAGCATGAATGGTATGATGACCATAATGATGATGCTTTATTTGAGTTTGGATAGATTTAGTACTCGATAATTGATGATCTACCACCAAATTTTCCTTTTGATTATCCACATCCCTTGGATGTGCAATTTGATTTCTAGATTGTCATATCATATTTACATTGATTTATACATTTCAAAAATATAAAAATAATAAAATATTCCATAAGATAACAAAATCAAGACCTATCCATGCTTATAAGTAGTTTATTATACATAAGTTTTGGTGTGTAGATTATTGTATACTTGTTTTAACCAGTTTTATATCATACATGCTTCATCAGTATACATGAGTGATTGTAGCTTATCTAGAATATCAATCCTAGAATCAGTTACATTTGCTTTGACTATTACACACTCACAAAGTACATTTAGATGGGATCACTATGGAGGATAGGAGTGCACTTCTGTAGTGTCCCTCACCTTGGTGTTGTCCTAGTGAGCTCAGATTGCCACCACTTAGTTCCAAATTACACATAGGCTTATTAAAACATGTACATTTGTCAATAATCGCACTAGGGGCATGGTATACACATGTTTTATCCTTCGAGGCCCACATTATCTTACTCATAACTCATATATTTACATAGCATTACATCTTTCGATATCACTCACTCACTAGCATTGTGATATACTACTATTTATCTTATTTATTTATTATACTTAGGTTACAACTTAACTCTTATTAATCGAATTACATATCATGCATGTGTTTTATATTGATTTCCCTAGCTTCATATATTATATACATTCTTTATTTCCTTTGAGGACATTTGAATATGCCATTTATGAATAGATCTAAGCTTTTATGCCTTTGATTTTATGTGTGACGAAATTTTAACATGTTCTTATGTGTGTCTTTTATTTGTGTGTGTGTATGTTTGAACATGTCCTTCTATGTGGCTCTCAACATACATTATTTTCCTCTATGCATTTTTGGGTATTTGAACATGTCCTTTTATGTGATTTCTATTAGTGTTAGTAATATTTGAACATTTCCCTTAAATGTGGCCCCTTGGCCTTTTAGTATGTGTTTTGTGTGTTTTATGTGTACTCTTTGATTGTGTGTGTCATGTCTATGACACCTTGATTGCTTATTTTTTCATATTTAGATGACATGATGGACATCATGCATCCACCCAACCCTTCTACTACCATGATGTATATCATGCATTCCTCTCTTGATAGTCATATTTAGTGTTATATACTTAGTTGATCAATCACCTGCATGTTTCATTACCACATCTATCTAGACACACTTATTATGAATGCTTATTTCCATATGCATCTTACATTATTACTATGCTTAGTTTACATACATGATGCTTCCATGCTTCTTCCATCTTGTCAATATTACTTAAATTTACATTTTTACATAACAATAACCTACTGCATAAATTTTTATTTTGAGTTAAGTTCTTGGGCAAGCTTAACAACTCACCTCAACAAAGGGGACATTCACAAATGTTTGTTTTAGAGACTAAACTTATTATTTTAGTATATAGATAAGATTTAATAGTGATTACATAGTTGACACAGTTTTGGGCTCAGAAAATACATAGAATGTCATTTTGGATAGGATAACCACATTGTAAAAGAGATCACCACTCTAGTGTCCTTCCCAAAAAATTTGTATAAATACCTAAAATTAGGTATATCCAAAATTTATCATAACCTTAGTTTACTCACATTAGTATTTAGTAGTTTCACAATCATAGTTTCTAGAATTACTCAGTTTTATCTGATATTTGTGCAATTTTGGGGCAATCATGCATGATATGTTGTTCCAGGTTAACATTTAGGTTTCTCAAAATTATAGTTGTTTTGCTTAGTCTCATAATCTATATGCACCCGATATCAGTTGGGGGCATGTGTGTGACACATTACTTCCTCATTGTTTATTTTTTGCATTAGTCTTGTAGATGGAATGGAAAGTGCATATCATTCTCCACATTGTATACACCAGACCCATATTATACTCAATATTTACACTAGTTTTGTGCCAGTTTTGCACCAAAATTGAACCTTATTCCATATTTAATGGTTGATTAACTACTTACACTAGAATTTACTCTAGTTTTTTCACCAAAATTATAGAAAATGATCCATATTTATCATGATCTGAAGGCTCAAAACATAGACATGTCTAAATCAATCATTCATAATTCAACATTTTATTCATGAGAGAATATACTCCTAGATTTAGAGAGTCAAATATTATCTTCTTATCTCCCAAAATATGTCATTATATCCCCTAAATTTCTCACAACCCTATCTTCTACAATTTCTCTCCTATTATCTCTAAATAATCATATAAGATCCTATATTAATGTGATTATTACTCTTGTAATAATCACTTACATTATTTGTTCTATTTATTATTTTCCATATGCACACTAATTATAATGTGAATTTCCCAATTTCTAAGTACCCATGTGAGGACTTATCTTAGCATTCCCCCCTTAGTGCTCATATGGAGAGAGGAAACATATGGACTAAACACTCTACAATACCCCCACATAATTGTGACTCAGTGGACGTCGAGTTAGATTGATAATGCATCCAAATATATTTATTACATTGAAAATGAGATTTATTATATTGAAAAAAAATACCTTTTGAAAACTTATTTTTAAATTTTAACAATATTGACAAATACTAAACTTTTTACTAAAAATGAACACACAAAGACAACAAATGACAATACTAACTAGATTAATCACCAAAAATAGATAAAAAGAGATAAATAAAATGTAGAGTAAAAAATAATCTACATGTTATTTTTAAGTTTCAGTTGTGCACTTCAAGTTTTATCCTACCCACTTTAGTTTTGAGACAACAAAGTTTTGACTCACAGCGCGGGCGCAAGTTTCTTTCTGCCTAATTTTGTCTAAGTATCAAATTCGTGTGGAAGCTACCAAGTGTCATCGATCGAGGCACATTTTTTAATTTCTCTAAGTTTTTTAGAAAGTGCCACGTGTCTCGTAGTAATTCAGTGGAGCACAACAAGTGTCGGCATCCATGTTTCATGATTCTTATGTGTTTCAAAAGCTTATTTCAATAAGCTTCTCTCAAGGTCAAGCAGAAGGAACCATGTGGCAAATACTGAAGGTCTCAAAATGTTTTTCTAAAAGTAATGGAATCCACCATGTGCCCCTAGCTAAAATTAGTGAAAGCCTCCAAGTGTTGACATCTGTCATTTCTTCATTTTGGATCGTTGATTGATTAAAGACTGTGGTAGGCCCTGGGTTTTGTTTCTAACATCAGCAAAAGCCACCAAGTGTCACTGTCTGTATAAATACAAAATGAGGCCTGAGTGTTTCTATAGTATAGCTAAAGTGACATGGAGACCGACACATGTCACCTTCCATAAGTTTCTCAAAAGGTAGCTAAAGAAAGAGGAGACTATCACATGTCCCTTGTTAAAGATGCATGAAAAGCGCCACCTGTCCCCATTCTCCTTTTGAAGTTGCTTGGGTGAGAAGTGTTGTGGGTCTTATTTTCTATAAGTGGTTAAAGTTTCAAAGAAGCAGAGGATGACAAATGTCAAAGATGAAATAATCTTGATACAAAGACACAGTAAAGAGTATAATGCAGTGGAAAGTGTCGTGTGTTTTCGATAAGTGCCATGGAAGCTGCCAAGTGTCATTTTTTGTTGCCTCTTGAATAATGAGAAGGTTTCTAATTAGAGTAAGCAGAGCATGCTAAAATTCTCAATTTATTTAGAGTTTAGTTAGACTGTTGAATGGGGAACATGCGGGCAATCTAGAGCTAGTCTGATGCTATAAATATGCGTATAGACATCATCGCCAGGGACCAGAAGAGGGAGAGAATTTTTTGTAAGAGATTATTGTCAAGGGATAATTTTAGACTTTATTATTGTGGCCAGTAATATCATTTGCCTTTGTTTTGTTTTCTTTAGTTAGAAAGTTTTTATAACTATGCATGTTTCTGTGCCTTTTATGTATCTGGAAAATTAATGAGAAGACTAAATTTTGTGCCTTTGTTGATATTTTTTGTGTTACTCCAAGAATCATCTAAGTCATGAACCTTTGATTTGCTATGGCCAGTAATATCATTTGCCTTTTTTCTATTTTCTTGATATAGAAAGTTTGTATAACTGTGCATGTTTATGTGCCTTTTATGTGACTAGAAAATTGAGAAGACTGAGTTATGTGCTTTTGTTGATATTTTATGTGTTATTGCAATAATCGTCTAAAGTTGTGAGCCTTTGATCCTATTGTTTTCATCTTTTACATTGATCATGCCTAGTTTTCTCTTTAATGCAATTGAATCTTAAATATAGTTTTCACTGTCCTTAGTATTGAGAATAGAACTAAACCCAGGTGCATCCCCATAGTTAAAATCTTCTTTCATTGCATTTTTGTTTCTATTTAATTTCTATCCTTTTTCCCAAAATACTTTTGAGATAAAGAAGAGCTAGCTTCTTTAAAATATGGAGGTCATTTCAGGTCTCAAGTCCCACATTCCTGAAACTTCCCATTGTTGGTGTTGGAAATAGCGCAATTCTAAGCATCAACAATTTTTGGCATGCCCGGTGAGACACCAACACTTTTTTGAAGTTCCTTTCAAGAAAGATGTATACAGAGAGCTAAAAGGAGTCAGAGCTATGGACCAGTAACAAGATCTCAATCTTCTGTTACCACTGATTATTTGAATGAATTAAAGCCATCAAGAAATCACCATTCGATATGTATAATTCTATTACTCATAACTATGGGTCTTATGCCCCTTCATATATTTTTAATCAAGCTCAGGTTGCTCATGGAAACACCTTAAGCAACAAGGATGCATATGGTTATGAGTTTTTCCCTTCATAGGTCCAATATGACTAGTCCCAACCCTGTCATGAGCTATATCAGTCTTATGCCCAGTCTTCCAAATATGTCACGTCTCATACTCAACCTAATCTCATTTCCACCTTCAAACAAGCACTACTGAGATATGAAAAGCATGTATTAGAGCTTGACAATAGAAGGGGATGTGGCCAAGAAATCCCTGATCATGCCATCCATCAAGTAAGAAATGCACTAGATCTGGTTAAGAGTGAATGGGCTCACATTGAAAGAGCAAATTGGCAAAGGCTTATGTATGAGATGTTGGATGTGAGTGGCTTGGTTGCATCCTTGGAAGAGAGGTTGAGTATTCATGAGAGGTAGCCTTACCCAATCTATCAACCTACATATCTGTTGCCCCAAGATTCATATCAGACATACGTAACCCCTGCTCATGAGCTAAGTTGAGCATGTCAAGATCCTTTCCCCAATCATGTTGAGGAAAGTTTTGAAATAGTGAGTTCAGCATTTAAGGCTAATCTTGATAAACAAATTGAATTGGAAAATTTTCAAAAGCAGCAATCTATTTTAGCATCAAGGAAAGTGGAATCCAAACCCTCACTTTTCCCTCACCTTGTAACCCCATCTTTTCAAATGAAAAGTTCTAAACCTAAGGTCATGAGTTGGAAACAAACAATGGAATCATGGGGTAGAAAGGAGGAGGAAGACATTGTCCAAGAGTGTGAGGTACAAAATGAGGCTAGTCCCTTTCAAGTCCCTCCCACCCTTCCTCAAGAATCTTCTTGTTTTTCATGGCAACCTTCATACACTCCCCACTTATCTAATGATTCCTATGAGCTCCAAGAAAGACTCTTTCAAGAAAATCTAGCTAAGAAAATTGAGGAATTAGAGGAGAAAATGAGGTTGCTTAGTGAAAGAGAGATAGAGCTTTCAGACCTTAGAAGGGAGCCTGCGCCAAAAGATACCTCTTATACCAATCCTTAGGTCTCTCAGCATGATGTCAAGATTCCAAGTTGGAAGAAGGAAAATTAGAAAAGTTTTGCTCAAGACCTTGAAGAAGATAAAATTGCTGACTCTTTCCAAGGGAAAAGTTCTAAACCTAAGGTCATGAGTTGGAAACAAATAATGGAATCATGGGGCAGAAGGGAAGAAGAGAAAAGTTTTGCTCAAAACCTTCAAGAAGTTGAGGCTGCTCTTACTCATGGTGATGATCAAGTAGAAGATCCTACATTTGAACACACCCCATCTAAACCCCTCCAAGAGAGCTATCAAGCCACATCTGATATAGATGAAGTGATGACCAAATGGAAAGAGGAGAAGCATTCAATTCTAGCTCAAGAATTATCTCCTCTTCTAGCTATGTATAACCATCAGTCTTCCACTTCATCCCTTTTCAAAAAGGAATATTTTTTAGAGGAAGCAAGTAAGGAGGAGTGTGCTTAATTCATGGCTGGTCAAGAAGATTTCACGAGTGCAGAAGAGAATGAGATCACCATAGGTACACCCTTTGATGAACAAGAGGAAAAGTCACAATCTTTTGCCTCTATCTCTAATGAGGAAGAGATAATTTCTTACCCTTTTCTCACTTTGCAAGATGTTATTACAAAATATGGACACTTCCTTGATCATGTTTTGAACGACTTGTTTGAATTCATTGGGGCAGGTTACACTATTCTTCAAGAAGGCTGTGAGGTGGCTGCAAGTTAAAAAGGTAGCATTGAGACTCAAATAAATATGCAAAATTGATGCAAACTATTAGGCTTGTCCTTTCAAGAGGTTGGTAAATCTGAAGATGATATTTTTGAAGTCATCAAGGAGGATGATCATGAAATGGAACCTGAGCACGAGGTAGAAAGAGATAAGCCAAAAAATGATGTATATCAAAAGACATAGGGTGGAGAGCCAATAGCCATTGACTTTTTGATGAGAAATGACAGCATAAAGAACCAGCATTTGACAATCTTTAAAGAACAAGAAGAGTATGTATATGTTGGAGACATGTTTGACTTTGATCGAATCAGATGCAAGCCAAGTAAGGTGGCAAACAAGAAGAGAAAGTCACCAGAACTTCATCCCATTCAGCCACTTGTCTGGTACCATAAGTTTTCTCGCCATGAAAGATACCTCAAAAATCTTCCCTTTGATCCAGGAGGTAGGCAAATATACCTGGTTAGTTGTACCATAGTTAGATACTTTCCTTTTCTTTATTGCTTTATTTTCCCATTTTTTCTTTCCTACTTTTTCTTTTAAATAAGTTTTCTTTGAACATGTGTCCGCATCTCAGAGTCTTTTTGAAATTTTTTTAAAACTCTCGACACATTAAATATCTCCCAAATCTTTAAATTCCCCAAGGTACCTTGCGTAGCCACTTACATGACATATCTAACTCATTATCCCATGAAGATTTAGTAATATTTGCTAATGATTATCTGGGTTTAATGCCATTTTAAGATTTGACAGGTCAATAAATACCTCATAATAAGAGTTAAAGCTTAAAGTGTTTCAAACATTCATGCATCTGCTAGAAAACCCCTGCTACTTGCATTTTCAGCTCATAGCAAACTTGTTTAAGTGAAAGTGCCTTCCCTATTGCAAAAGCTTCTTACCTATTACCACAATTCACTCTTTTCAAGAATAGATATAGATATGGAGGGAGCACAATATTTACAACAAGGGTCTGGGATTTATGAATCCATTGACAAGTTTCTTACATGCAAATCATATGCTTCAGCCCCTGCACAACCATTAAAGACATATTCATGGACTAGAGTCCCTAAAGTTGGTCATGCAAATGACCCAGCAAAGGTGAAAGATTATGTTGACGGAATCATGGACCCAATTCTTCAAAGAACTAGTAGCAAAAATCTCAGAGAAGGGGCACATCAAAGATGTCTTCAGAGGGCCAAGGTTGGAAATATGAGACATTCACATTGAGGATATAGACTTCCCAACTGGCATAATTCATTGTCCCAAGTGTGCATCCATGCCCTGACTTGGTTGAAATATGCACCAAATTGTTTCATGTGCCATCAAATACCATACAACAGGGTCCATTCACAGTGTAAATTACACCAAAGGCTATCAGAGACATGTTGGCCATGTACCATGACAAGATAGCCACATTTCCCACCATTGCCAAGATGTAGAAAATGTGGGCAAACATCAATACTCAATTGAGGTTTTTGAAATTAGAATTGCAATTAGGCGATGATGATACCACTGTGCCGACACTACCTACAGCAAGAGCACAATTTGCAAAAGCTAGTCAAGATGAACTTTCCATGATGGCTTTCATTTTCAGAATGAAAGATGATATAACTGTCTATGAAGAACAAATGGCCATCCTCTTTAGATTGAAAACTATTGACAAGACTCAAGAGTATCAACTTGATTTCTCTGAGTAGATTGCATATTCAATGGTTGAACAACTCACCCAATTCAAATCTAAAGGGATTTTTAGGTATTCCTCTTATTTGTTTGACCTTATGTTGTATCAAAATTCTTGCATCTTTTCCCAACACATGCATCTAAACATGTATGACTCAAGCTTCGGTTTACATAGGACCACTCCTATGTCTGCATGGACACATATCTTGTCCTAAACCAGTGACCCATACGAATTCTAGGAACTTTTTGTTGCCCCTACTTTTTGTCATCTAAGCTCATAACCAGTTGTAAATAGATTGTTTCCAAGTGTCTTGAGCCTTATGACCAATTGCATTATTCCTTGTGATTACTTTTTTGGATCTCATCATACTATTATTAGAGTCCATGGTTTTAATGGGAAACCAGTGTTGCTACCTAAGATTTTGACCCTTAGGTTAGCATTCTTATAGGTCACTAGGTAGGTGTCTATGGTAGATAATGAATATGGCTCTGGAAAGAAAAAGAGGAAAATGTATGATGTTCCATGGGTAACAAACAACATGACCCTAGAGGTCTGAGATGCTGAGATCGTGTTGCTAAGAAAGCTAGCCTTCCTGGGTTTCTCTCTAATTGAAGATAAATGGGTATATGACCCAAATGGTTTCATAACTTCATGGATCAGGACTAATAGGGTTACTGCCAGAATTGCGCATGAGAGCCATCCCTTTTGGGAAAATAGGAAAAATCCTAGGGAAGATATTCTCGAGTTTTATGTTGAATTGATGAATTTGCCCCTTCAACAAGACAGACCATGGGAAACTTTTTATGTTAAGCAAATGGATTTTGACCCTAAAATCAAAATGACTTTTGGTTTAAGAAGAGCATTAAAGAATAAAGACTGGAACGTTGAGAAAATAGAAGCCTATTAGAAATATAGGTAAGAGATTTGTGAGACAACTCACTCTTTTGGAAATGTGGATTCATATGAGAAATGGGAGGAACTCTGGGATGAATGTCATCTGCCTCCTATTTCTAGCCCTGATACAAGCAATTTGCAGACACAGGGTGGAGAGCTAGAAGCCAGAGCAGAATCCAATCAAACATCATAGGCCCCAGGGCAAACCTCAGTGACAGTCACTGTAACTGTTTGGCCCCAATCTCTTAGTACCATTGAAAAATAAAAGAGTGTGGTGTCTTCTAAGAATCCACCAAAAGCTTCTCCATCAGCATCAGTCCTTGAGGTTCCCAGTTCTACACAAGCACCACTAGCAGTAGATGTAAATGTTGAAGAGAAGGGAACACAGCCAAAAGAAGAAACACTAAGGAAACATAAGAGGCTGAGGTTCTAACTTGATTCAGAGGGGAGGGCAGAACCCTCACAACACCAATCATAGAGTACTTTGCTTGCTCCTCAGGTGAGTATCATTTCTCCTCCTTCTCAATCTCTCTCTTCTCCTATAGGCGTGATGATTCCATCAAGCCAAATAATGTCCCCTGCCACCTCCACTGTACCCATTTCTCATTTTGCCTTGTCTATCCATACTCAGGATATATCATTGCCTCAATTTTCCCCCTCTATCCCAAAGAAAGTACCTCCTCAGATTGCCCCTAGCCAACATTTGGCTACTCCATATGGCTTGCCACAAGGTTATCCTTTTGCGGGTGGGCACATTGCCTCTCCTTCTACCTTCCAAACTCAAGCAGATACTAATAAGAAGGCTAAAGAAGCCAAGATGGAGAAAAAGAGGATGAAAGATAATAAAGCCTTGGCTACACCACATATGAGGTCACAATTTGACCCAATACAACAGCAACTAGCAGTGACCCATTTGTCACAGAATATAGTCAAGCCAAATGAGTAGATGCAGCCTAAAGATTACATAATGAATGCAATGGCTATAGACATGTCCCTTTTCAGACCCCAAGATAGGGTCGAGCTGCTAAATAAATCCACTTTTGCAGTAGTTGAGGATTATTTGAAAATATCAAAGAAACTACAAAAAATGGAGGCTGACCTAGCCCAAGAGAAGGCAAACTATAGCATTTTAACTACAGAAATCAATACTAAGAATAACGAAATAGAGAGTCTAAATAAATAGTTGCAAGATACTGTTTCTCTTTAGGCTCACTAGGCTATTCAGGCCCAAAATGATTATTTGAAAGTAGGGTTAATAAAGGTGAAAGATGCAGTGATAACCTTAAGGTGAGAAAAGGCAGCATTATAGGAAAAATGTGAGGAAAGCCTGCTACAAGTCACTCAACTTCAACAGAAGCTGCTAAATGAGCAGAATAATACCACTGCTATACAGGCCCAACTTCAAGTCGAGTGACAAATGATAGAATAGTTGACACTTGAGTTGGCTAATAGGCCAAAGAATACAAGGGTTTTGAATCTGGTTAAGGAGCTTTATGTATCAATATGGAAAATAATATCTGAGGAGATTATTCAGCTCAAACCTTCTCTAACCTTTCTGCTAAATACATAGAAATTGTGTGAAAAGGTGGAGAATTCAGTTGAAGACACTCTGTCTACTATGTTTGGGAGATTTTTTGACTCTCAAATGCTACTACAAAAGCTATATGATGCAATCGATGGAACATTGTCAGGGGCAGGGATTAGTGACAGAATGATCGCTACTAAAAGAGTGAATGAAGTTCTCAATTGCAACTCCACAGCAATCAATTACAGAGAGCTTCTAGATGTGGTGAAGGAAGGAATCAAAGACATGAAACAACACATTGAAGATCTGGTGCAATTAGGTCTTCCTTCCCCTTTTCCTGATAGCAACACTATGTTGATGATTGATGAAATTAAACCTTTGTTGTTAGCCAGGCAGAATGATCAGACATTTTTCAGGGTTTAAAAGGTGATTCATCAGTGCCTGAAGTAGAAGCTATTTTGATTCCCATTTCCCAACTTGAATTTAAATTGAAGGCTACAATTCATATTTTGCAAAAATTCACACAAGGATATTATCAATCTTGATTTAGCCTTTCACGAATTGAAAATAAGCAAGGATTATCTGATGATGAGTGGTCTACTTATCAGACAACCTTACTAAAGTTGTGATTTTTGTCACATTTGATCATGCGGGAGATTGTGGATTCTTCTTTTTGAGCAAGCTCAAAAGTCCCCAGGGTCACTAAGAATTGTAGAGTAAGAAATACTCTACATGTTATTTTTAAGTTTTAGTTGTGTGCTTCAAGTTTTATCCCTACGCACTTTAGTTTTGAGACAATGAAGTTTTGACTCACAGCGCGGGCACAAGTTTCTTTCTGCCTAAATTTGTCTAAGTATCAAAGTCGCGCGGAAGCTACTAAGTGTCATCGATCGCGGCACATTTTGTAATTTTTTTGAGTTGTTCAGAAAGTGCCACGTGTCTCGTAGTAATTCAACGAAGCATGAAAAGTGTCGGCATCCACGTTTCATGATTCTTATGTGTTTCAAAAGCTTATTTCAATAAGCTTCTCTCATGGTCAAGCGAAAAGCGCCAAGTGGCAAATACTGAAGGTATCAAAATGTTTTTCTAAAAGTAATGGAAGCCACCACGTGCCCCTAGCTAAAATCAACAGAAGCCACTAAGTGTTGACATTTGTCGTTTCTTCATTTTGTCTCATTGATTGATTAAAGACTATGGTGGGCCCCAAGTTTTGTTTTTAATGTTAGCAAAAGTTGCCAAGTGTCACCATCCGTGTAAATCTAAAATGAGGCCTGAGTGTTTCTATAGTATAGCTAAAGCAATGCAGAGACTGACACGTGTCACCTTCTGCAAGTTTCTCAAAAGGTAGCTAAAGAAAGTGGAGACTGCCACATGTCCCTTGTTAAAGATGCATGGAAAGCGCCACCTGTCCCCATTCTCCTTTTGAAGTTGCTCGGGCGAAAAGTGTTGTGGGTCCTATTTTCTATAAGTGGTTAATGTTTTGAAGAAGCAGAGGATGATAGATGTCAAAGATGGAATAACCTTGATACAAAGACACAATAAAGAGTATAATGCAGTGGAAAGTGCCGTGTGTTTTTGATAAGTGTCGTGGAAGCTTCCAAGTTTCATTTTCTAGTGCCTCTTGAATAATGAGAGGGTTTCCAAGTAGAGTAAGCAGAGCACGCCGAAAGTCCCAGTTCAGTTAGAGTTCAGTTAGACCGTTGAATGGGGAACGTGTGGGCAATCTAGAGCTAGTCCATGCTATAAATATGGGTGCAGACATCATCGCCAGGGACCAGAAGAGGGAGAGAATTTTTTGCAAGAGATTATTGTCAAGGGAGAATTTTAGACTTTATTATTGTGGCCAGTAATATCATTTGCCTTTGTTTTGTTTTCTTCAGATAGTTTGTATAACTATGCATGTTTCTGTGCCTTTTATTTAATTGAAAAATTAATGAGAAGACTGAATTCTGTGCCTTTGTTGATATTTTCTGTGTTACTGCAAGAATCATCTAAGTCATGAACCTTTGATTTGCTATGGCCAGTAATATCATTTGTCTTTGTTCTGTTTTATTGATTTAGAAAGTTTGTATAACTGTGCATGTTTTTGTGCCTTTTATGTGACTAGAAATTTGAGAAGACTGAGTTCTGTGCCTTTGTTGATATTTTCTGTGTTATTGCAATAATCGTCTAAAGTTGTGAGCCTTTGATCCTATTGTTTTCATCTTTTACATTGATCATGCCTAGTTTGCTCTTTAATGTAATTGAATCTTAAATATAGTTTTTACTGTGCTTAGTATTGAGAATAGAATTAAACCCAGGCGCATCGCCGTAGTTAAAATCTTCTTTCATTACATTTGTGTTTCTATTTAATTTCTATCTTTTTTCCCAAAATACTTTCGAGATAAAAAAGAGCCAGCTTCTTTAAAATCTGGAAGTCATTTCAGATCTCAAGTCCCACATCCCTGAAACTTCTCATTGTTGGTGTTGGAAACAACGCAATTCTAAGCATCAACATAAACTATGACTTGTAACTTTTTATTATAATAACAATGACTATAAAAACAAAAACACATAAATAAATAACTCATAATCTAAAAAATAATGAACAAAAACTAATTACTAAACATAAAAATAAAAAATAAAAACAAACAAACAAACAAATCTAAACTTAAACCTACTGAAATAAATATATAAAAAAACAAGACTTAAAAACTAAATACTAAACATACTTAATTACCACGTATTAAAAAACTTTAAACCTAATATTTAAAAACTAAGAAAAATTACACATTAAAGCTAAAACTGAGTAACTGAAAAAAAAAACTACGCAAAACTTAAAAAGACATAAAACAACTAAATATTGAGTAAAAACATGAATTAATACATAATACCACATATAACTTAAAAACCAATACTAAACCTAAAAAATTAAACAAAGACTTTGACCTAAAACATATCGAACACAGACGTCAAGAATCTTATGTAGGTAATTCGAAGGCTCTGCATTGAGCCGTGGAGATACAAGCTCAGCTAAGGATGAGTTGGGGTTGGTTTCTTTAGAATAAAATGTCAGTCTTATCACCATGAGCTGGGCGCAAAGCATGTTGATCACAGCTGTATTGAATCCAGAAGAAATGGCGAACTCGGGGTAGTGCACTATTGTCAATGTCGAGCGAGAGGATATGAGAACTAGTCTACGATGCAATGATTGTCTTCGCTGAGAAATCCATGCCCTGCAATCTATTTGTTCTTTTACAATGTTAGTAAGCTCCAACAACGTGAATTCTCCAGGATTTCCAAGTTTGAATGGTCCAACATGGTAGCTCTCCATTAATCAAATCAGACCTTCAACCAAATTAGAAACACAATGAAAGCTCTGTGTCTGTTTATCATCATCATACTTACTCAAGGGATCCTTGTGCAGTGCCTAAAAAATGAATTTACTAATGACACAACCATTATTCTAGGTCCATAAGTGTTGAATATACATGCAATATGTACCTCCACATGGAAGTTGATTTGAACGACGAGCAGAGTTGAAGATTAAATAGCTAATCATTGTTCTCTTTCCAAAAAAATACTCGCTAATATTCTTAGCTATACGACACACCCAGATCTACCCTATCCACAATTTTATGGATAATTTAAATTATATATGTATAACTTTTTTATTTATAAAAAAAATTTCAAAATGCCAATGGAATTTGTAGTGGTCTACACTACATTACCACTGTCAAAAAGAAAGACAATGGGCATGGTCTTCACTCCAAATCTTTCAAATAGTAAAGATAATGGGCATGGTCTTCACTCCAAATCTCTTGTGATGAGCAAGACCAAATTATAAAGGTGTATGCTCTAATACCAAATATAGAAAATGTTTTGTATTTAACAAGAATTGAAGGCTCAAAACACGTGTCTTAATAAACCATTCATAATTTGACATTCAATTCGTGAGAGAATATACAATATATATAGTAGTCATCTCCTAGATTTAAGGAGTCAAATCTCATCTTATTATCTCCCAAAATCTCTCATTTTATCCCCTAAATTTATCACAACCCTATCATCTACAATTTCTCTCTTATTATCACTAAATAATCTTATAAGCTCCTATATTAATGTGATTATTACTCTAGTAATAATCACTTACATTATTTTCTCCACTTATTATTTTTCACACACACACTAATAATAATGTGAAGCACCTAAGTCCTAAACACCCATGTAATGACTAATATATTGGGATTCATACCCGGATTCTAAATTGCTTCACTACTTTGGGTATGTGATGATAGTGTCAAACACACTTTGAGTTCTTAAATACACTCACCCAACGATGAGGATTGACATAGTCCAATCCAACTTATTCAATGTTAATAAAAAATCCAAGGGTTCAACCTGCTACAATCACTAGTTTTTATACCATAAAAGCACAACAATTTGCATACTCAATCAATTCTATTCATTCCTTGTCACTCTCTTGTTTCTTGTTTTTCATATTTTGATATTCATCTTAATTAAATATAGGTATTATATATGTTCTATTACAGGTTTCCTTGGAGAACATTTTAGCATTGTGGCCTACATCTAAGACTCCTCTTCATAGGGAAGTTCAGGTATGCACTCTTTTTTATTTTACTCTAGTATTTTTACTTTGTTGCACTACTAAAATAAAAGGGGGTATATAGATACATAAATAAGTATTTAAGATAAAACCATGCACTTGTGACCATTGTTTAACCCTAAAATGGTTTATATTAGGTTTATCTATATGTTAAATAAGGATATAAAAATGAAATGGCACAAGGGTGATAATCAAATCTATAAAAAAAACCAATTACATGCTAAACTCAAATATAAGCATACATTAAATTTATTATGTTGAGATAACTTAAATATGAAAAGTACAACTATGCTAGATATAGAAATGAAAAAGAAGTGAAGTACTTAGTTTTTTCTAATGTTAATATGTTTATGGATTTAGAATAGGTAGAAAGTAGGCTAGAATGATATTTTGGAATAATTTTCATATTCTAGATTTGATGATTTTGGCTCTATAGATAGTAAGATAACTTGAGACGGTTGCATCGATGCTACTATTTAGGTTTGCCACTAGTGTCTTATATATAATATCTATTAAAATAGGATGTGACCAAGTAGATGCTTCTAGGTTTTACTTCACCTTCATTTTGATGCATTTAGATCTGGGTCATGGACTTTCACTCCTTGTGAAATGGCAAAACCCTAGATTTTCATCTTCAATATGACCTTGGGGGAAAATGGGTTATCGGGCACATAATATGAGCTGACCCCAATGACCCCACTATCAACAGATATTACATATATATCCAATACTCTACAAGAGGGCCTTAGACTCATGTAGTTCTCCTTATGTGTTAGCTTCTATGTGGATCATACAATATGTGCAAAGTAAGTACAATAATAACCTAGCTTTTAAATTGGTAAATTAGGATCTTGGGATGCTCCTTTAGTACTTCAAATCTATATATGTGATGTACCTATGACTGGGATGGAAATAAAGAAGCTTTGATCTATTGAATGTTTGATAGAGTGTTTTTGATAAGTTTCTTTGGTCTCTTCGGTCTTTTTATAGGTTTAGCTAGGTAGGAATGAATGAGGCTTGATCTTGTATTTATATCAATCCCTTTGGAGTAATAAATTACATTAAA
Source organism: Torreya grandis (assembly GCA_037957365.1). NCBI lineage: Eukaryota > Viridiplantae > Streptophyta > Pinopsida > Cupressales > Taxaceae > Torreya > Torreya grandis. The sequence goes on along the minus strand of JARHVA010000665.1, from coordinate 4,016,285 downwards.
ATACTTAGGATGACCATTGGGATACTTTTATTTTGAAAATTAGATGAATTTATAGCACTGGTTACTTGCGTCAGGACATGATAGTAATGTTGATGCTATTATCTATCTCAGACATTAGTGTCTAGAGAGCAGAAAAGTAGGTACATGTTCAAAACTTAAAGATATGGAAGATAAGTACATTTTAAGAATTTTAGGCAAAGATAAAAGACCTAAATCATCAACTAAGACTAGATGGACTAAGAGATATAGGCATAAGGGCACAAAGATAGAACAAATATAAGAATTGTAGAATTAGGAAAGATAAATAACTAAGAGGAACAACCAAAGTTTGAGTTTTCCAAGTGTACAAGGCTAAGGTGTTATATAATCTTAAAATATTATCTATATTTTCTCCTCATTTAATATAATAATTAAATTACTAGTTTGAAATAAAAGAATGCATATATGAGTGTTTATGCACACCTTATTTTTACGTGAACCCAACTTGAGTGATTTGCTAGTGACTAACCTATAACCAAGAACATGTTACAATATAAAATCAATGCATATAATCTAGATTGAGAGTACTTGAAATAGATTGAAATTGAAAGACCAATGTTTAGAAGTACACATGTGTGCTGATGTAACTGCCTTGACTATTGGCAAGTTGTTTTAAAAAATATGTATCATTTTAAGGATATATAATTGATATTAGGAAAATTATAGATAAATATTTAAAGTACATATATCCAAGGAGATAAAGAGAGATAGATATATAAAGAGAGATTAGAAGGCACATGCCCCCAACTTTAGAATAAAAGTGAGTTGCCACCTAGTAGTTGAGATTAGTTCAATTATGCAACCCAATGATATTTATAACCTAGTGAAGTTGGATTCTCAATTCCACCCTAAAAGTTGACAAGATTGATTGATTTGATCACCTCAACCATACCAAAAGGTGAACCAACTATTATAGTAGATTGGATTAATAAAATTCCATAAAAGTCTACGAGATATAAGTATGAAAAGGTCCATGATGTGGTAACAGTCCATTAAAAAAATTTAGAATTTGAGACTAATTTGCATTTTTTTAATATTAGGCACATGTTATGTAGCATATGCACCTTAGATATGTCTCATGCTAAAATTGTGTATAACAATAGTACCAATGTATAGAATTCTACCATAATTGTAAATCTAAATCATATAACTATATGCTTTGGCTAATTTGGATAGCTATATAAGTGTGGAGGACATGATTCAAAATCATTCCCCCACTATATATGGAAAAATCTAAAAACTGATATAAGTATCAATGTGGAGGATATGTTTCTAAAATATGCCCCCACTATAATTAGAGATGTCGAATACTAAATAGGTGTGGATAACATACTTCCAAACTATGCCCCTCTTGAATTTGATAACTATGAATATGTTGAATCCATGCCTATATGAAATGCCCCCACTCAATTTAAAAATTGATATAAGTACCAGATACTAAATGAGTGCAAAAAACATGCTTCTAAAGTATGCCCCCAGTGAATCTAGAAACTGTGTAAGTGTGGAAAACATGTCTCTATGACATTCCCCCACTAATATTCCACTCTTTGAGGTGAAATAAATATAGGAATGAGTAGTTACCTCACCTCCAAAATATAAAATAATTGTATAATTTGTGAATATAACCATGTAGCATATAGAAGCGAACATGTCTAGGTAAATGTATTAGTGAAGCACATAGAACCAATGTGGTCACGTGTAGGCCTAAGATGCATAATAAATATCATGACAACTTATAGATAGTACTAGTCAAATATCAACAATCAAACAAGCATGATCACTCAAAATTAAGTCAAAAAAGTGATGGTCTAAGGAGATCGCAAACAACAGGCATATTTAAGTGTTGCATTATCAAAGGGACATTACTTAGCCAAATATTCATAAAAATCAAGGATGACATATTCAAATGTTCATACAAGGGTATGTGTATGGATTTGGGGAATTATTTCATGGACATTTTCCATAACATGTATGCATTATCACATAATGCGTACAAATTATGGACATAGCGTATATGTGTTATGGATCAAGATATCCAGGCCATAACATATATGAAATTTTGGTAAAAGGAATATGTACATGTTCCTTTGACAATAGAAATGTGTATGCAATATAGGAATGCATGCACATTATTTAAAACATAAAAATTAAAAAAAAATCCTAAACCATCAATTTATTTTATCTTCTCCCATTCGCATTCATCTTCTCCATTCATATTTTACTCCCATTTGCATTTTGCTCCCATTGGCATGGTTTTACTCCCAGCAATTTTGGTTTGCCTCCCATATTAATGAAATTGATGATGCCACCATGAAGGAGAGGTAAGTTTTGTGAATTTTTTGTTTTGTACATAGTTCAATTTTTATTTTTTATCCAATAGGTCAGCATGATAACCCTCCACCTAACCATCTGCTTAACCCTCCACCCAACCCTCCTAACCCTCTACCTAACCCTTATATAGTTCCACTAGATCCCCCAGGTAGTTAGGAGGATATAATTACACACATGGTGGAGAATAAATTTAAAATTGAGCAGATAATTACAAAAATGAGGGATCCCACTTCCACCAATACCCACCACACCTATTTGTCGAATACCCTATATTTAGTATTAGGTCAAGTTGACTTGATAACGAGTCAAATTGATAGATGGAGTTCATATAGGGGTATTTTTAGGGCTTATTATGCTAACAAATTGTCAACATATGAGGTGAAGAAGAAATAAATAAGAAAAGAACAAATTTGTGCCTTATTCATCAACATAGCCACCAATGCACCATTTATCATAACAACTAAAAGTTCCCCAGTCCATCGATGCCAACAAAATTTGATTAAATACAATTTTTAAAAGTGATGGTGGATGATGTTTGATTATCCACCATGTAATAACCATGAGGTCCCTTTATATTTTTTGAATAAACTCTACTATGAGTTTGTCCTCAATGAAATTCCAAACTATTTTGACTATGGTGAGTTTCAAGGCTGAGAAAAAGGCTATGTGTCAGATCAACTAGGTACACATCATGAACCTAATTGGCCTATAAATATCCCTACCCAAAAGCCACTTTATCTTAAGATTACCTTTTTGATGAAGGAGGTTATAGAGATCAACACTTTTCATGTGCTTAGTGCACTTACTGACACACTCATTCATCATACGAATAGGCTTTTAGAGATAAATGCTTGAGATACTCCACCTAGTGGCCATACCCAACCCCACCCATGCATATCTTTTAGTGTTATATGCAATGGACCTTTGGATGATGATGGTGGCGCTTCAAGGGGCTTAGAGGATATAGTCTTGACTGATGAGTTGTTAACACACACATTTAATTTGGATACATTGGTCTTTAAATGCGTGTAGGTATATTTTATATAAATTTCATGTTAAATTTTTGAGTTATATTTACAAATTAAAAAGTTAAAAATTAATTTACACATTTAAATTTAATAATGTGTGTGTGTGTGTGTGTGTGTGTGTGTGTGTGTGTGTGTGTGTGTGTGTGTGTGTGTGTGTGTGTGTGTGTGTGTGTGTGTATTTGTGTTTCAAGGAGAGACATTGCCTTCAAAATCACAATTTCAATTTACTGAGTTAGGTAGTGTGCCAACCACTACTACATCTATCCATGTCAATACGACACCATATACATTTACAGAGGTAAAATTTCAATTGAATCTTATATAATCTAGATGTACATTCATACACATTAATTACATCATTGGTACATTTTGTGTAAGAAAATATAAAATACCTAATATAATTTTGTTGGACCTTTTATTATTTGATGTATTAACATGGATTGGCATAGTGTTAGCAACTCATCCTCTATATCAATTTTTTTTCTTTTATTTTGACTTTCAAACTATGTCTTCAATAACCAAAATCATGCACTTGTAAAGAAGATTATCCACTCACTTTTATCTCTACAATATTCAGGTCTATTTTATGTATGTTTCTTGAGATTTTGATGAGACCTATTTTATCAGGTTATAAACACTCTTAAAAGGCTTGTATAGATGTCCCTCATAAAATTAACTTATCACTCTAGGTGTCTTAAAGATTAAAACTCAGTTTACAAACTTCTCAACAAACACCTATACATGTTACTTGTCTTATCACAATGACTATTTCTAAGGGATTTTTTATCATACCAATACTCAATTGGACTAAAAAGTAATGAATGTTTGTAATCAAAGTATTCAAGGTGTTAACATGATCAAAATTTCAAATCAAATCAACTTAGACACCATAACTCATAGGACTATTCTCAACTATACCAAGTCACTGCCTTAAGATAATTAGGCCTAATGACCTTAATCAGGTCAAAATCCAAAATACACCTCATCAATATATAAAACCATCCAAACCAGTGTATATAGGTGTATCAAGAATGTTTTAATAGCTAACTTTCGCTCAATGACTCAATTTCACAAAATTCACTCATAATCCTCCCTCATTATCTTAGAGATACAAGGTCATAGGTTTACATGAAAATCAGATGTCAATACATGTGATTGTAAGGCCTTATTAGATCCAAAACCTTTGGAATCATCTTCTAGGATTGTTTGTCTAACTATTCCCAAATTTTTGTGAAACTTCAACGATCCAAACAAAATTTATAGTCCTCCAATGATGCAATGTTGGTCTTTTATAATTTTTCCTTCATCTTGTGCATCCATGAAATGATAGATTCAAATTGATCATGTTGTTGAAGACTTATCCAAGTTTAGGATGTGTTAGTTTAGGTCCTTATTCCTCTAAAAGACCTGTCTTAAATTAGAAAAACTAATCTTTGAAGACTTATAAAGTCAAATAAGACCCTTAAATGAGTAAGAAAGATAGATATGACCTTAACTAAACTTATGAGACTCCTATCCACGTATCGACCTTCTAGAACCTATTAGACACATTAATTATTAAAATTTAAGCAAATATTCACTCAAATACATTTGAAAATTAAAATAACAAGTATTAGAGGGAAAACACTCCAAGACCTCTAAATGACCTAAGACACACTCTAAATGCCTCATTCAAGTCTTATTGACAACTATCAACCCTTCTAAGACTAACTATAGGACCATATATACAAGTTTGTAGGATGTTCCTGCATCAAGAGGTGTAAAAGATGCATCATTGCCTTAGATATCTTATCATTGCCCCTCATGAAATTGACATTTCTTTCCCTCAATGTGGTATTATAAGTCACATTGCACATATCCACTTGTTACATTCATGCTTCCCATGACCTCATTAAATCTTTTCATATCTTATGCAAGACTAAGTTTGATAGCAACTTTTTCAATCAATGAATTACCCAAGTTATAAATTATTAGGTTGTTTGTTTAGTTGATGACTAGGGTGGACACTCCTCCATCATTATGATTCGATAGACTCGGGCATTATTTCTATAATGTCATTTACATAAGCACTCACAAAGGTACATATTCACTTATAATTTTGAATTGTAAGTTAATACTTTTGTTTTAATATTTTACTACATACTTGGGCAAATATAACTTATATGCATGAATGTATTATGTATGTAGGGTCGTTAAATGGCATTTGATAGTCCAACTCAAATGACTACTATGGTAGCTCTTCATGTTTATTCATCATTTGACATGCTTGTTTGTGTAGCTAAACTTGGCACTGACCTAGTTGAGTGTCAACAACAAATTGATAAGGACCATGAGCTTTCAATAAGTGCATGTTTAAATGATTTTTATTATAGTTTAAAATGATTTTCTTAACTTAGTTTCATGTATTATTATTAATTTTATAATAATTTTTGTATTTGAACAAGTTTGCCTATAAGCGAGATATGAGTGTAGTACCCACAGTTAATCCTTAGAGAAATCCAAGGCATTCGGGATATCTCCATCTACAAGCAGGGCATCCCAAGGAAAGTCTTCTTTGAGGAAGGAAAAGAGAGGGAGACTATTTTATGATTAGGATGTTGTAGATGATGTATTTTTTTGTATACCTATATGGCATTGTACGTATTTTTGGCACTGTACATGTGTATATGATGTATTCAACTGAAATTATATATTATGTTGTTAGACATGATGTAGTTTTTAGTATGCCTATATAGGAATGCATGTTTTATTGGCATTGTATGCCTATATATGTCATTCGTATATGGTATTATTATTTTGTACATGAAAGTTAAGAAAACTAATGAAGTAAGTCTTGTTTGAATCACTTGTATTCAAAGTATTATGAATGATTGGTTTTGAAGCATTCTTAAGGATTAAAAATGTTATGAGATTGAGACTAACTTGTTAGGATAATGTTTTAAATCAAATTGGTATGATAGAGCCTATAGTTAGAAAGATTGACATTTCTTTTTCTTAAGAAGCTTTGTTTCTATAAGAATGCAAATGAAATAAGTAAGGGGTACTGAACCTATCTTTTCATTAATTGAATCCTATACTAGTGATTGTAACCTAGAAACAAGTTCATGGAAGTTGCAAAAATTGTACTTGTGTTCAGAGTATTATGAATGATTGGTTTTGAAGTATTCTTAAGGATTACAAATGTTACGAGATTGAGAATAAATTGTTAGGATAATGTTGTAAATTAGATTGGTATGATAGAGCCTAAAATTAGAAATATTAACTTTTATTATTCTTAAGAAGATTTGTTTCTATAAGAATGCAAATGAAATAAGAAATAAGGGGCATTAAACCTATCTTTTCATTAATTGAATGTTATACTGGTGATTGAATCAGTCTTAGATTGGTAGTTATTAGACATCTAGTCACTTATCTTGATTCTAAGTCTTGTGCATGGAGTGGGATTAAGGTAAATAGACCCTTATAATAAATAAAGAATATTAGTGATTGCATTTGAATTATGTTTGTATGATCATGGTCATCTATAGTTTCTTGTAGGTCCATGATTTCGAGTTCTTAGCAGGATAAGCCTTATAAGGTAGAATCTTGTTTTGAACATGTGAATTTATTATAGATAGATTCTATAAGGAAGAATTAACTCAATAAGGTGTCTAAAAACTCAACTACACAATTTTAAACCCTCTCAACCTATACATAGACTGGTAACTCAAACCTAGGGATTTGACCTAGAAGTGTGCATATCTTGAAACCTGACCATTGAAATTTCTTAGAAAGTTTTAATCTAATGTGTTTTCATAAGGTATAAAAGAATCAATAATATTTAGAATGGTACAGATAAGACAAGTATGGATTTCAAGATTGAGCTTTATCATAGGACTAATGGAGGCCTAATGGGATTCTAAGAGTGTGAGAATAGGAGTTTAGAGGGAGAGTTGGTTCAAGACTAAGTCAATGAAGTAGGAAGACCCTAATGGGTTGTCAAATATTATTTTAAATTATCTTGAATGTCTTTAGATAACCCAATACAAGGATATTTGTAGTGAAATAGGGTTACTAGGAGAGTGAACCAAGAAAGAGACTTGTAGAAGAAAGGAAGTGAATTGGTAGATGAAATTATAAAGAGTGTTTGAAATAGATTTTAAGAAAGGTCTATAGGGCATTGGTATTTGTTTGAAATAGTATATTGGCATTCCATACCCTAAAATACCAATTAGACCATTTTAGCCTATAAGAGCCTATAATAAGTAAAGGATTGATCCTGTGAGGAATAAGGAAATGGGTGATTAAATTACAAGAGAGGGATTGTCATAGAGTGTTTTTAAGGGTGATGAAGGACTTAGAGGTCAAAGAAGCTATTAGAACTATTAGTGTAGTGATTTTTCCCATTGGGTTTTGCCTACATGGGCATATGGCCATTTTATGTTATTTAAACTTCCTTAGGTTAGTTATAAAGGGCCCATAGGCTAATTATATTTAATTTTAATTAGGAATATTAGGGGCTTCCTCATGTTTCCTTAAAAATACTATATGTACCCCACTATTCCTTTTTGGAAGGTTAATCAATCAATTAAATGTATTATTTTCCTTCTCTTGGAATTTTGGAGCTCTCTCTACAAGAATCGACATTGTTGTTTGAATGCTATTTAGAGATCTTGGCACTCTCTTTCATGATATCATAGCCTTCCTGATAGCCTCATGCATTAGAATCCCTGGTAAGATCCTCCATGCATTCACCTTGCTAGTTTTTCATCTATTTTAGCTGCCATTTTTGACCTTAGAGGTGTTTTTTTAATCTGTCTTGAAACTCATATCAAAATGCCTTTGATAAAAAAAATTGTTTGCATATATTTTCTAAGTTTTTTGAAATATAAAATGGGTTTCTTTTATATTTTTTTGTAAACTTCATGGAAATTTCTATAAATCAGTTTCTTCCATCTGGTCAAATGTCCATACAGATGAATTAATCAAGCCTACAAATCCCAGTTTACTCTCCATAGACCAAATCAAGTTCTCAGAGGGCCATTAATTGATTCCAGACCAAACAAATGTTTCAAAGTAGTTTTAAAACCCTAAATTATATTAGAAGAAGTAATTGGGTTTCTCAACCCCAACAACTTGATCACAAACCAAATCAGGTTTATGGCATTACTTTACTTCCAATTCGTGAAGTTAAGTAAAGCAGTCCAAGAAACCCAAAATACACTACAAGAAGTAATCAGGCTTCTCTAGAGTAGCTACTTGGAATTAATTGAGCTTCTCTAAGGCAATTACTTATCAGTAATCAGGCTTCAATAATCAGACTTCATAACCCCAAAATACACTACCTAGAAGTAATCGAGTTTTCTAGGGTCGACTACTCATTTACTTTTTTAAGTTGTAGCTATTTGAAACCCTGAAGTAAAGTATTTTGAAGAACTTGAAATACACTACCAAGAAGTAATCAGGTTTTCAAAGGGCAATTACGTATTACTTTTTTAAAATAAAGCAGTTATGAGAACCTGAAGTAATGCAGTGTTGAAACCTCGAGTGACATTTAGGAGGGCATCAAATTTTAGGTGAAATGTAATGAATAAATAGAGTAAAGTTGTTTCCTTTTTTGGATTTTTGGATGAAAAAACACAAATATGTGGGTCCAGGAATATGTGGGAGTAAGAACAAGTAAGTGCTATAACTTTCAATCCATAGCTCCTTTTTGGGTGCCATTTTTTTTTGAAAGTGTATATTTTCTCTAGATCTACACATTGGTGACATTTATTTAGAACTTTTATAACAACTATTTTTCACTTGGTGTAATAGCTTAAAACCCTCTTCAAACCTTTGTACCTTTCCTCTTGGATGCATTATTGGCTGTGCTCGACGTCCCTCTCATATTTTCTCACATTGATTGTTCATAAACACATTATTGGTTATGCCCAACATCTAAGACTAAGTGTGTGTACATTATAACTTCAAGGAGGTATTTTTGATAGTTCAGGGGGTACTTGTACTATGTGATTTCTAACTTTTTTGCTTTCATTTCAATTCTACAATTTGTCGCATTATAATCTGTACTAATGGATCTAAACATTGAACCACTCACACCATTTAACTATCTCGAATAGAAGTCTAAAATACAACTCACTTTGAGGTGTAAAGGACTCTATCAGATTACTATGGGTGAGGAAACTGATCCATCTATAGATGAAAAATAGGTTAAGTGGTATAATAAATGTGATGAGGCCTATGTATTTGTATGCCTATCAATATCTCTTGACCTTTTATTTCATGTTAAATCTAAAAAAACTCTAAATGAAGTCTAGACAATCTTAGACAAGATTTTTGGAGTGTAAGACATCATGAGGGGTCATGAGCTAAAGAATGAGCTCATCACATTGAGCCCATGTGACTATAACACCCTAGAATACTTCTTTATAAAGTTTAAATCATTGAGACTATAGTTAAAGCAATGTGGCATTGAGAAAATAGATGACCAATTGGTTCTATCTATGCTTGCAAAATTAGTTCACGACTATTTAATTTTCATCTTTACATTTCATGCTACTAAACGTGCACTTAGATCCACTTGGAAAATTCCATAATTTGATGAGTTTGTTTTTGATCTAACTTAGGAGCAAGATAAGTTGGTTCAAATGGGTGTATTGAAGTCTTCACAATCACATTTCTTGATTGTTAATTAGGATAAGAAGTAGCCTTATTGCAATGGTAAATAGGAAAAGAAACTAAACCTAATCATGAGCACAAGAAGAATCAAAAATAAAATGCCAAGCCTAAGGCATCATCAAATGAGTCCTCCTTAAGAAAGAAACCTAAGAAGGAGAAACTCAAATGCAAATTTTATAAGAAACTTGGGCATGATGATCCTCAATGCATGAAAAAGAAGATTGACACCTTATCAATGTTGTTAAATCCTCATCTCAGAACATGTCCACACAAGACTATACAAAGGCAAAAGATAACAAAAAGGGTAAAAACAAGGTAAAGTAACTTGTTGTAGTAGCTTCTCAGCCTTCAACTTGGGTTATTGACTCAGGTGCTTCCTATCACATGGCCTCCTCAAAGGCTTTATTTTTATACATAGAGCCATGTTTTTTGCCTTCAATTCTCATGGGTGATGACACTTTGGTAGAAGTCAGTGGTAAAGGATTGATAGAAGTAAGTGATAGGACCTTTAATTATGTTCTACGTGTTCCTTCACTATCCACCAACCTTTTATCATTATATCAAATCACTCACATAGGTGCAATGAAGTGAGTTGAGTTCACACCTGATTTAGTGGTCATCAAGGAGCTACACAGTGACACCATAATGGCTTATGGGAAGGCTAGTCATTATTCTAGGTTGTATACCTTCTCACATTTTGCCCTAAATCAGCCCTCAACTACACTGCTTACTCATGTAGATAGAGTAAGCAAACTATGGCATGAATGGTTTGGCCATTTAAACTACCATTACCTAGAGCAACTCAGTCATCAAGACATGGTTTTAGGATTTCCTAAATTCAAATTCTTAGATGGCCTATGCAATGGCTGCATTCTTGGCAAGCATCTAAAAGAGAAATATGACAAGGGAAAAGCAAGGAGAGATAAAAAGAAGCTAGAGATAGTCCATAGTAACTTAGTAAGCCCATTTTTAAAAACTTCATTCAATAAGACAAGATACATGCTCACATTCATTGATGAATTTTTGAGGTACACCTAGGTTTTTTTTCTCAAAATGAAGTCTGAGGTCTTTGATCACTGTAAGGACTTCAAGGAACTTGCGGAGAAGCAATCATAATGTTCCATTAAAATCTTAAGTACTAAAAAATGAAAGGAGTAGGTCAATAATAGATTTGAGCAATTTTACACATTCGAGGGGATTCATATGCAACACATAGTTCCATATTGTTCTTAGTAGAATGGTGTGGCTGAATGAAAGAACCATACCTTGAAGGAAATGGAAAATTACATGCTTCAATCAAATTCTCTTACTCCTCAGTATTGGGTTGAAGTAATCAACTATGCGTGCTACATTCATAATTGAGTTCCACATAAATCCTTGAAGGGAATCACTCCTTTTGAATCTTGAGATGGTCACAATCCCATGGTTGATCACTTTTGAGTGTTTAGATCACTAGTAATGGCCTATATTCCCAAGAATAAATTCAAGAAAATGAACTCTTAGAGTAAATATTGCATATTTGTGGGGTATGCAAAGGGTGTTAAGGGATATATGCTTTTCCATCCTAAAACTCGTGAGTTGTTCATTGAAATGAGTGTCAAGTTTCATGAGGGCCCACTTAAACACAATCTTGGCATTCCACACTCTTCAAAAGTCTCACTGGACATTGATTCCACTTCAGATAGTGACATAGATCCACCTCAAGATCCTCTTGGTGATGAGGATGACTTTTATTCTTATTCACGTTCAAGAAATGAGAGAAATGATGAGTATTCTCCTCCTCCATCTCACACTCACACTATAGATGATGAAGACTCACCTCCTAATTCTCTAATCTCAGACAATTTTGGTCTTATTTGGGCTAAATAGACACTTCAAAGTGCCAGAGGATGGGTTAGAAATCCATAAAATACAAGGTAGACATGATCATAGTTTCATCGGACATCACATGCATACTTGGACATTGCCTTAGATTATTAAACCTTTCATGAGTCATCTGGCATTCTAGAATGGGATTTTGTTATGCAGGAAGAGTATAGTTCCCTAATCAGGAACAAAGCATGGGACTTGGTCCCTCTTTCAAAAGGAAGAAAAAAAATTGTTATAAATGGGTTTATTAGACCAAGTGCAATGTAGATGGGTCAGTAGATAAGTACAAATCTCATCTAGTTTCAAAGGGGGTTTTGTTAAGGTGTGGAGCTAAAAGCTTCACCAAAGGAGTGCTTTACAAAGTTGCAGCAGTTACACAGTCACTGGAATCGGTCAGGAGCGACCAATATCGGTCAAGAGCAGTTCAGGAGATGCCAGCATCGGCAGAGATTGGTCAACATCGGTCACAGGCAAATAGGCAGGAACTGACGTCGGTTACCTGTGGGTCCAAAAAGCTATTTCTGTGGAGAGAACTGAGTGTTTGCATGATGGGATTAAGTGATAGTCTTAAGTTTGCATCTCTATTATTAGTAAGACTATTTAGAGCCCTTGATTAAGAGGTGCATCTGATGGCTATAGTTGTATGCTCATGTTTCCTAATTATTATATAATAGGATAGATCTTCTTAGCTTATTGTAAGAGTAATGTTGAATAGTATAGAATTGTATATGTGAATCATTCCAGGTTGTTGGAGTTGATTGTAATTGAGAGAGAGAGCTCTTGAGGGAAAGAGATCTAGAGAGAGATCTGTACATCTGAGAGAGGTGTGGAAGAAAAGAAGTTTCTTCAATTGTATTCCTTCTGTAAAGAGTTTAATACAAGTTTTCAGGGTGGTTTCTTGTATCTCTTGTTCTTTGCTATTATCTAATTCTAGTTACTTATCTTTTTAGTTTAATTTTGCTTTTATTGCTTTCATATTGTAATCAACATTGTTGGTTGATCCCCAACAAGTGGTATCAGAGCTCAAGTTGACTAACAGGTGTTTCAGATCTGGTTAGTGTGTATTGATTACAGGTTACTCATAGGGGTTTCTGCAGGGATTTTTATTTGAGTGGGAGAAGCAATGGCAAAAGAAAGTAAACTGAGAATGGAGAAGTTCAATGGCAAAAATTATCAACATTGGAGAATGCAGATAGAGGATTATCTATATCAGAAAGATCTATACTTACCGTTAGGTGGGATTGCAAAGAAGCCCACAGACATGGATGATGAAGAATGGGAAGTTCTTGATAGAAAGGCTCTGGGGTCTATAAGACTGAGTTTGGCATCTACTGTGATATCTAATTTATCATAGGCAAAGTCTACGGTAGAGTTAATGACTACTTTAGCAAATTTGTATGAAAAAACCTCAGCTTCTAATAAGGTATATCTTATGAAGCAGTTATTTAATTTGTGTATGCAAGAAGGTGGATCTGTATCTAATCATCTAAATGATTTCCATGGAATTGTAAATCAATTAAGTTTAGTCAAAATAGTGTTTGATGATGAAATTAAAGCTCTTTTAATATTATTTTTTTGCCTGAAAGCTGGAATAGCTTGGTAATGGCAGTTAGTAATAATGCATCTACTTCAAATACTTTAAAAGTAGAGGATGTTGTTAGTGTAATCTTGAATGAAGAAATTTGTAGGAAAAGCACAAAGGAAACATCAGGGAACGCTTTAAGTTTTGAGAGTAGGGGAAGGCAAAAAGAGAAGAGCAAGAAAGGGAAATCAAGGTCTAAGTCAAAGGTGAGAGGTAGATCCAAATCCAGAAATGGCAGGAAGCCACAATGTTGGAATTGTGGAAAGATTGGGCACATAAGCAGAGATTGTTGGTCAAAGCCTAAGGAGGACAATCAGCACGAAAGAAAGGAAGAAGCAAAGGTTGTAGGTATTGCACAAGATGCTTTAATATTCTCTTTGCATAATAATATAGAATCTTGGGTTTTAGATTCTGGTGCATCTTTTCATGCTACCCCTAATAGAGAATATTTTAGTGACTATGTCCATGGAGATTTTGGAATAGTGTATTTAGGGGATGATGAGCCTTGTAAAATTATTGGCAAAGGAAAAGTGCAGCTGAAAATGTAGAATGGAAACACATGGGTGTTGAGAGATGTGATGCATGTTCCTAGCTTGAAGAGGAATTTGATTTCTGCAGGGAAGTTAGGGGATGAGGGTTGTACAGTAACTCTCACAGCTGAATCTTGGAAGGTCACCAAGGGTGCACTTGTAATGGCTAGAGGTAAGAGAGTAGGTACTCTCTATTTATGTAATTGTGTTACTAATAATTCTCCTTTTGTATTATCTACTTCAGATGTGGATGCAAAGTTTTGGCACTCTAGGCTCGGCCACATGAGTGAGAAGGGAATGTCCATTCTTAAGTGAAAAGGTAAGCTTTCAAATTTGAAAATCATAAATTTGGATTTTTGTGAGCACTATGTTTTTGTAAAATAGAAGAGAGTGAACTTTCTCAAGACTGGGTCAACAAAGAAGAAGCATAAGTTGCAGCTTGTTCACACAGACGTGTGGGGATCGGCTCAAGTTGCTTCTATTGGAGGATCACAGTACTATGTTTCATTCATAGATGATGCTACAAGAAAGGTATGGGTCTATTGTATTAAGAAGAAATCTGATGTATTTGAGACTTTTAAGATTTGGAAAGCTATGGTTGAGAATGAAACAGGCAGAAGATTGAAGTGCCTGAGATCTGACAATGGTGGTGAGTTCTGCAGCTATAAGTTCAACTGTTATTGTTATATGCATGGAATCTACAGGCAAAAGATGGTTCCAAGGACACCTCAGCAAAATGGAGTTGCTGAAAGGATGAGCAGAACAATCATGGAGTGTGCAAGATGTATGAGATTGCATGCTGGTTTGCTCTTAGAGTTTTGGGCAGAAGCTGTTGATACTGTAGTGTACCTGATTAATAGAGGACCCTCTACAGTGTTAGATGGTGGAATTCTAGAAGAGGCATGGACAGATAAAAAGGTAGATCTCTCATTTCTCAAAGTTTTTGGTTGTGAAGCCTTTGTGCACATTGATAAGGAAAATATAAAGAAGTTGGATGCTAAGTCTATGAGGTGCACATTTATTGGCTATGGCTCTGATGATTTTGGATTCAGAATTTGGAATCTAGGAACTAACAAGATAATTAGGAGCCGTGATGTTGTTTTTAATGAAAAAGTGATGTATAGTGATCAGCTGAAGAAGCTGAATCAATCTGGGTAGAGCATGGAGAATTGGACGAGGTGACGGTCCAAAATGAGCTCGCGGGAAAATATAATCACAAACAGGAAAACACAGAGACCAACGTCGGCAAAGCAAGAACCGATGTCGGTCATACAGTGATCGACATTGGTAGGACAAGAACTGACATCAATCAGGCAAAACTGACGTCGGCCAATTACAGGCTTGGAGGTGACCGAGGTCGGTCACTGTCAGAGAATTTGGGTGGACAGTGTGTTGTGAATGAGTCTTAGATGCCCATCAGGAGGTCAGAAAGAGTAAGTAAACCTCCAATTCGATATTCCCCTTCATTATTCTATTTATTGCTAACTGATGGTGGAGAACCAGAGAGTTTTGAAGAAGCAATATAGGTAGAATCCAAGAATTAGTGGGAGAGTGGCATGGTTGAGGAAATGGAGTCCTTGAAAGAGAACCAAACATGGAATTTGGTTGAGTTGCCAACAGGAAAGAAGACACTGAAGAACAGATGGATCTACAGGTTAAAGGAAGGTGAGAACGGATAGATGAGATATAAGGCCAAGTTGGTAGTGAAAGGATTTGCACAAAGACCAGGTATTGATTTTGGTGAGATTTTTTCTCCTGTTGTTAAAATGACTTCTATACGGACTATATTGTCTTTACTTGCTATTGAGGATTTTCATCTTGAGCAGCTTGATGTTAAGATAGCATTTCTTCATGGAGATTTGGACGAAGAAATTTATATGGATTAGCCGAAAGGATTTGAGGTCAAAGGTAAGGAGAAGTTAGTGTGCAGATTGAAGAAAAGCTTGTATGGCCTCAAGTAAGCTCCTAGACAATGGTATTTGAGATTTGATAGGTTTATGACTGAGCATGGCTATAGTAGGTGTCAATCTGACCATTGTGTGTATTTTAAGAGATTGAATAATGGTAGATATATTATTCTATTGTTGTATGTAGATGACATGCTGGTTGCAGGATCACACATGCAGGATATCTCTGAGCTTAAGGTGAAATTAGCTCAAACGTTTGCCATGAAGGATTTGGTAGCAGCAAAGAAAATCCTTGGCATGAGCATTAAGAGAGACAGGAAAAATCATAGGTTGATTTTGTCTCAAGAGGATTATGTGAACAAGGTGTTGAAACGATTCAATATGTAGGATGCAAAACTAGTGAGCACACCTTTGGTTGGACATTTTAAATTGAGTAAATAACAGTGTCCTAATTCACATGATGAGGTAGATTACATGAGTAGAGTTCCATATTCTTCCACAGTAGGAAGTTTAATGTATGTAATGGTTTGTACTAGACCAGATATTGCCCAAACAGTGGGAGTTGTAAGTAAGTATATGGCCAATCCAGGGAAGGAACACTAGAAAGCAGTTCAGTGGATCCTCAGATATCTGAGAGGAACCAGCAGTAGGCATTTATGCTATGGAGGTTCAGATACTTCTCTACATGGTTATGTAGATTCAGATATGGCAGGTGATTTGGATTGCAGAAGGAGCACCACAAGATATGTTTTCACTATTGGTGGAACGGCGGTTAGCTAGATATCAAAGTTGCAGAAGGTTGTTGCCTTGTCAACTACAGAAGCAGAGTATATTGCAGTCACAGAGGCTAGCAAAGAGATGATATGGATGACATGGTTCATGGAAGAGCTTGGAAAGGAGCAAGAGAGTTGTAGATTATACAGTGATAGTCAGAGTGCAATTCATTTGGCTAAGAATTTGGCCTTTCATTCAAGAACAAAGCATATACAGCTTAGGTACCACTTCATAAGACAGGTATTGGAGGATGGTGAGTTAAAGCTGGAGAAGATCCATACAGATAAGAACCCTACTGATATGTTAACCAAGCTGGTTATAAAGGAGAAGTTGAATCTTCATTCAACTTCTGTTGGTCTTCATGATTGAGTTGAAGATGGAAGAGCTAGAAGATGTTGTTGTACAGGTACTGGTGCAGCTGTTTATCTCCAAGTGGGAGATTGTTAAGGTGTGGAGCTAAAAACTTCACCAAAGGAGCACTTTGCAAAGTTACAGTAGTTACACAGTCACCGGCGTCAGTCAGGAGTGATTGACGTCAGTCAAGAGCAGTTTAGGAGATGCCAGTGTCGGCAGAGATCGGCCAACATCATTCACAAGCAAATAGGTAGGAACCGATGTCAGTTACGTGTGCATCCAGAAAGCTATTTTTGTGGACATAACTAAGTGTTTGAATGATGGGATTAAGTGATAGTCTTAAGTTTGCATCTCTATTATTAGTAAGAATGTATAGAGCCCTTGATTAGGAGGTGCATCTAATGGTTGTAGTTGTATGCTCATGTTTCCTAATTATTATATAATAGGATAGATCTTCTTAGCTTATTGTAAGAGTAATGTTAAACAGTACAGAATTGTATATGTGAATCATTCTAGGTTGTTGGAGTTGATTGTAATTGAGAGAGAGAGCTCTTAAGGGAAAGAGATCTAGAGAGAGATCTGTACATCTGAGAGAGGTGTGGAAGAAAATAAGTTTCTTCAATTGTATTCCTTCTGTAAAGAGTTTAATACAAGTTTTCAAGGTGGTTTCTTGTATCTCTTGTTCTTTGCTATTATCTGATTCTAGTTACTTATCTTTCTGGTTTAATTCCACTTTTATTGATTTCATATTGTAATCAACATTGTTGGTTGATCCCCAACAATTTTCTCAGGTGCTTAGCATAGACTACATTCAGGCATTTGCTCCTGTAACCAAAATGATGTCTATAAGACTCACTCTAGCCATCGTAGCTACACATCAATGGGGTGTTCACCAAATGGACACAAAGAGTGATTTTCAACATTGTGACCTCAAAGAAGAGATATATATGGAGCAACCACAAGGATTTTTGTAAGATATCTCCTTAGTCTATAGACTCAGGAAATCTATCTATGGACTCAAATAGGCCCCTAGGGCATGGTATGCTAAGATGAACTCCTTTCTCCTCATAGTCAGGTTCAATAGATGCCACTTAGATCTAAATGTCTACATCTTGTAGCAGGATGATTCTTTATTGATCCCATTTCTCTATGTGGATGACTTACTGATTATAGGGAGCTCATGATCATCCATCTCAATAGTGAAAATTGCACTTTTGAATAGATTTTTAATGATAAACATGGGATTGTTGCACTACTTTCTTGGGATTGAAATCATTTAGTCAAATTCTGAGATAACCTTATCACAATCCAAGTATTCTCTTGATTTTCTTATGAAGTTTAACATGGATAATTGTAAGCCAGATCCTACTCCCTTCTTTTCTAGTGTGAAGTTTAAGGTTGATTGTCCTACACTACTCATTAATGCATCTCTATATCAATAACTCATGGGCAGTCTTATTTATCTCACACACTAGACCTGACATATCCTATGTAGTTGGATTGGTCTCCTAGTTTATGCAAGAGCCACATGATTTGTATTAGAAAGTAGCAAAGGAAATTCTTCACTATATTCAGTGTTTGCACCAAATATGGGATACACTATGGAGAAAGAATAGAGGTTAATTTGATTGGATACAAAGAGTTAAATTGGGTTGGAGATATTCAGAGTCAAAAGTCCACTTTAGGCTTTAGTTTCTCACTTGGTTTACATCTAATAAGTTGGTGAAGTAAGAAGCAGCATGTAATTGCTTTATCATCCATAGAGGTAGAATACAGAGGGGCTATCAATGCCACCACTGAAGCAATCTAGATTTATGGGATTCTCATTGAGTTTGGTGTCTAGTTTCATAAGCCAATAATCATGTACTATGACAACCAAAGCACTATCTAGATTTGTAGGAATTTGGTTCTCCATCAAAGGATTCAGCACATAGAGATTCACATGCATTTTATTAGGGATCTTAACAATGATTAAGTCATTGATCTTTGATACTATCCGACATCAAAGTAGATTGTAGATATTTTGACCAAGCCCTTCATAGAGAGTCAATTTGTTCATCTGTAAGCTCTCATTGGGGTTAGGGTTGCTCCACCTTCTTCTTCCTCCTATGAAGGTTAATCACTATGTACTTGGGTACCTCATCAGACTTTTAATACTGTGACCTAATTCTCATCTCACCTAAGCTATGCTTAAGGGGGGGTTTTAGTGTAGTGCTTTTTCCCACTAGGTTTTGCCTACACAACTATATGGCCATTCTATGTTATTTAAGATTCCTTAGGTTAGTTATAAAGGGTCCATAGGCTAATTATATTTAATTTTGATTAGTTAATTAGTAAAATTAAGGGTTTCCTCATGTTTCCCTAATTTTCCATATATGTACCCCACTTTTCCTTTTTGGAAGGTTAATCAATCAATCGAATGTATTATTTTCCTTCTCTTAGAATTTTGGAGCTCTCTCTATATGAATCGACATTGTTTCTTGAACACTATTCACATATCTTGGCACACTCTTTCAAGAACCATCTTTTGCTTATATAACCAAGGAGACCATTTATAAGCCATGAGAAACAAGTACAAAAATTTGAAAAAGGGTTAGTTGTTATGATTTATCTACATCAATTCCACTAGTAGGATGGTTCAAGAGCCTTGGTGAGAAATTTAATACATTATGAAGAGTTAATACATTTTAAAGAGGAGACAATAGGTGATTAAGTCTTTCCTTCCAATGGGAAGGGTTTTACACTAGTGAAAAATCTCATATCAGTCAAGACAAGCTAGCATCATCTATAATACATTCAAGAAGTTCTTGAATCTAATCTTTATGCCTTCAATTATCTTAGAAAATTCCCAAGACTTTTTCATGTTTACCTATCCTATCTCCATTCCCTCTTAAATATCCCCAAACTCCATCTCTAAAACCAAGAGAGTAGGAAAATAGATCTTGGGAGAGAGCAAAATATTTTATTGGTCTTAAGCGATCCTGATAGTTGATCCACTTGAACGTATCACTTCACTCTCTTCGAACTTCAAACTCTTACTTTAAGCCCTTTAGGACCTATTCACTCTCTTTTCCCTTTCAAGACCTTCTTGATTAAATGGATACAAAAGACCCTTTTAGTGTTATATTTGGGATAAATACCACTTTTATGAATTTTCAATAGGTATTTCACATGTCTCAAAGGTTTTCTACTATATAAAAACCAATTTCTTATTGGTTTAGAGCTCCTTTTTATCAAACAGTGACTCAACCATATTTTTGTCAAGAGACTTAATTGCTCTACTAGTAGGTAAAAACATATATGATAGCTTATTTTCCTAAACCAACACCTCATTCAAGTTTAAATGATGTTTTTATATGAGAATCAAATTTTACTTGACATTTTTTGGCTCAAAACTAAGCAAGATAGGTCAATTTTCCTATTCGATATCTAAAAGAACTCAGAATTCTAGGTCTTACTTTGAATAACTACTTAGTACATCATTTGTACACCTTATTTTGACTCCAAAACACTTATAATGGTTTACTAACCTTATTAACTAGGTCTCAATAGATTTTCATTAAATTATATGGGTTAAAAATAGATCTATGACCAATTTTTAATTAAAACCATGGAACTAGGGTTTTCCTACACTTTAAGGACTCAAGAGTTAATTAACCTTGTTTTATAAAGCTAAAATAGGATATTTGAAATATTAAAATTATATAGGAATCCTCACTCACTTTTGTAACTCATCCAATCCTCAGTTTCAAACCATACATAATTTTCATCGTACAAACAAGCTCTGTAAACAATGATTTTCAAACAAAATTGGTTTGTGCTAATAGAAAAGGACTTTCAAAGTCTTGAATTCATGATATTTTGGTTTTTATAATTCAATTACATTTCAATAAAGGATTTTCAAACACCATACACTACTTAAAATCACAAAATTATTAATAGTTCTTACTAATATTGTTTAATTTTAGTCTTTCACACACATAGACTGTCACACAATAGAAAACACACACATTTACACCCCCTGTAGGTATGATTTGAAGATTCCTTCTTTATTTTTGTTTATAAAAAATATCCTTTCATCTTGATACTTTTGCTTCTCCTTTTGGTTTATTCCTATTAGAAATGAGTGTCCATTTTGGCTCTAAAACTCTTTTTCAAGACATGTATCAGTTTAACAAATCATACAATGGATACTTTTTTAAGCATATAAGATAAGTAGGACCTTTCTAACATGTATGAAGACTCTAAATTAATAACAAAGACTATTGACTCTACTTAACACTTTAAAACTCTCACATGGACACCATACTAGTTTATACAAAGGATGCACCTGCATCAATAGTTTTAAACACTTGGCTCTATTTGGTCCATGATACCCCTTGGCCAAGCTTTGAAGCCACTCGGACCACCTATAGGTGGCTATTTAGGCCTAAATATCCATATAGGTCTATTGGCCTATTTTTTAAACCTCAAAAAAAATTGATCTCTCATGAACCACAAACTTCTCACTGGCTAGTGTTAAGATCCTTCCATTACCTATAGGCATGTAATTTAGACTAATTAAGCCTAGAAAGCCTAATAGGCTCCTTGACTGATTAGTATCCTATTGAAGGAATTTTTACCCTTGGAACACTTTGACAAGCTTAAAACAAACCTTTCAAAGGTATTTAAATGCAATTCCAATGCCACTAGCTTCTAGCCATGTGCATATGGTTCACTTGGACTATTAGGCCTATTAGGCGTTTTAGTCTTCTTAATGGCCTCGAACTAGCATTCTTGCCTCCAAGATATACAGGTGAAAATCCATCACTTTGATCACATATATATATATATATATGAAAATTACATGTGATCCAATTATGGTGACATCCAATTCCACCCACAAGTGCATTTTCACTACTATTTAGGAGCATGTAAACACTGACAATAAATATTGTCAAAGTTGAAGCTACAGTCTGAGAACTCTATTTATGGTGTTTTTTGGATAAAATATGGCACTAGAAACATTTATTTATGGGTGTTAAATGTCCAAAACTAGATTTTTGGCCTCCTATATGGCTTGGTTGACAAACCCACCACCCATTCTGGGCTCAAAAATGCCCTTCACAATACAAGAAAGATGTTGATTTTTAGCCTAACTTCAAGCATGTATTAAAAACAATTGTAATTCATATGGATAAACCATAAGATAATTCCTATTAATGTGAAATGTATCTAATTATACCTATCTAGTCTCTATCACCTCTAAGATCAATATGTGGTAGAAGTTGTAGTAATGGGTCCTAAAATGTAACTTTTTGGCAGTGAAAAGACAAATTTTTGACCTCTAACTAGTGTTTTTACCTTTAATACCCACAATTAAAAATCCATCACTTCAAGCACATCTATATATGAAAATTACATGTGATCCAATGACTGTGACATCTAATTCCACCCACAAGTACATTTTCACTATTGTTTAAGAGCACGAAAATACTAGCAATAAATGTTATCAAAGTTGAAGCTACATTCTAAGAACTCCATTTCTGGTGCTTATTGGCTAAAAAATAGAACTACCAACACATCTATAGGATTGGCTGATGTCTAGGACTAGTTTATTGGCCTCTCAGCAGGCTCAATCGACAAACCCACCACCCATTCTAGGTTTAAGAATGCCCTTCCCAATACAAGAAAGATGTTGATTTTTAGCCTAATTTTAGGCATACATAAAAAAAACTATAAGTCATATTGATGAATAGTAAGATCGTTCCTATTCATGTGAAATCCCTCTAATATCACCTTGAATCTAGTCTTTATCACCTTTGAGATCAATCCATGGTAGAAGTTATAGTAATGGATCCTAAAATGTAATTTTTTGGTAGTGAAAAGATAGCTTATTGGCCTCCAACTAGTGTTTTTGAATTTGAGACCAACAGGTGCATATCCATCACTTAGAACATGTCTATATATGAAAATTACATGTGCTCCAATGAACTTGACATTCAATTCCATCTGCAAGTCCATTTTCATTACTATTTAGGAGCACATAAACATTGATAACAAATGTTATCAAAGTTGAATCTACAGTCCAAGAATTCCATTTACGATGCTTGTTGGCTAAAACTTGGTACTACCAACATATTCAAATGGGTGGATAATTTATAGGACTAGGTTTTTGGCCTCCCGTCTATCTTGGTCGATAAACCCATAACTCATTCTGAGCTTAAGAATGCCCTTCTTAATACAAAAAAGATGTTGATTTTTAGCCTAACTTCAGACATGCTTAAAATTTAAGTCATATAGATGAACCATAATATCCTTCCTATGCATGTTAAATCCTTATAATTTCACCCCAAATCTATTTTATAGCATCTCTTAGAGCAATTCATATTAGAAGTTGCAGTTACGAGTCCTAAAAAGTAACTTTTTAGCAGTAATTGTTAACCTCTAACTATTATTTTTGCCTATAGGACACAAAAGTGCAAATACATCACTTTGAACACATTTATATAAGAAAATTACATGTGTTTCAATGATCGTGACATCCAATTCCACCCACAAGTGAATTTTCACTACTGTTTAGGAGCATGAAAACACTAACAACAAATGTTATCAAAGTTGAAGTTACACTCTGAGACCTCCATTTTTGGTGCTTGTTGGCTAAAAAATGGTACTATCAACACATACAAAGGGGTGGATAATATCCAAGACCAATTTCTTAGCCTCCTATCTAGCTTGATCAACAAACTCACCACCTATTCTAAGCTCAAGAATGCCCTTCCCAATATAAGAAAGATGTTGATTTTTATCCTAACTTCAGGCATGCATAAAACCAAAATTGTAAGTTGTATGGATGAACTATAATATCCCTCCTATGCATGTGAAATACCTCTAATTGAAACTTGGATCTTGTCTATAGCACCTTTAATATCAATATGTGGTAGAAGCTATAGTAACAGGTCCTAAAATGCAACTTTTTGCAGTGAAAAGATAACTTGTTGACCTCTAACTAGCATTTTTGCCTCTAGTATCTATAGGTGAAAATACATTACTTTAATCATATTTGTATAGGTAAATTACATGTTCTCCAATGACCATGACATCTAATTCCACCCACAAGTGCATTTTCATTACTATTAAGGATCACGAAAATACTAACAACAAATGTTGTCAAAGTTGAAGCTATAGTTTGAGAACTCCATTTTCGATGCTTGTTGGATAAAAAATAGACAAGACAACATGTTCAGAGGGGTAGATAATTTCTAGGAGTAGGTTTTTGGCCTCCCATCTAGCTGGTCGACAAACCCACCACCCATTTTAGGTTCAAGAATGCCCTTCCTAATACAAAAAAGATGTTAATTTTTAGAATAACTTTAGGCATGCATAAAATAGAAACTATAAGTAGTATGGATGAATCATAATATCCCTCTTAGGCATGTGAAATCTCTCTAATTTCACCCTATATAGAGTTTGTATCACCTCTGAGATAAATCTATGGCATAAGTTATAGTAACAGGTCCTAAAATATAACTTTTTTGGCA
The DNA here is from genome assembly GCA_037957365.1 of Torreya grandis. Taxonomy (NCBI): domain Eukaryota; kingdom Viridiplantae; phylum Streptophyta; class Pinopsida; order Cupressales; family Taxaceae; genus Torreya; species Torreya grandis. The sequence continues at coordinate 3,991,691 of JARHVA010000665.1, read as the reverse complement.
GTGAAGAGACAACTTGTTGACCTCCAACTAGTGTTTTTACCTTCGAAAGCTATAGGTGCAAATCCATCACTTAAAGCATGTCTATATAGGAAAATTACATGTGATATAATTATCATGGAATCCAATTCCACCCACAATTTCATTTTCACTACTATTCAAGAATGTCATACCAATGAAAAAATGAAAATCAATGAAAAGTGTGTTTGTTTTGGGTTTAATATTGGTATGTAATGCCTTTTGAGGAAATTTTAATGCATTTGGTTTAGCTCTAAGCCATGTAGATCATTACAAATAATGATTTTTATATGTTTTTAAGGATATAAAGAGAAAGAGACTTATCATGAGCAATTGTTCAAGAGCACAGAAACACTAAGTACTTTTAGTAAGATTCTCTTAGCTTCATGAATATGAAATTATTTACTAACGATGCCAACCACATGAAGGTGGAAGCTTATTTGGCACCACTAACCTACAAAAAATTGTTAATAAGTAATTAAAGATGAAATATATGCATGTACTACCTACAAAATCAAAAACATTTGGTAAAATTGATTACATCTACATTTTACAAGTCAACATACCTACATATTTCAATTCAACAAACCACTAGGATCTTCTCTAGTCTTGATAGTATCAAGAATAGCTTTATGGTCTAACTCAAAAACTTTCCATAGATTCCAATGTCTTGGCCTCCCATAATATTTTTAAAATTGAATATTTGTTGCAAGAACCAAATTTGAATAGTTCAGTATCTTCATGTGCATTTCAAAGTTTTCAAACAACCATAGATTTTAATTTTTTATAGGATATCATCGAACCCAAGTTCCAGTGACTACCATAGACCTAGTGGGATAGTCAATGGTTTCACCATCTATGACTGGGGAAGTAAAATTTTGTTTCCATGTACTGTTAGGTTGTGGAGCTAAAAGCTTCACTGATGCAAACATGGAGGAGGAGGTTGTTGAGTTGCAGTGCAACTGACGTCGATCAGGCCAACTGACATTGGTCATATCCAGTGTGTAGAGCTATCGACATCGGTCAGTATCAGCTGATGTTGGTCACCTCTAGACTAACAATGACTGACATCGGTCGCTTGTGTGGTTTTGAAACTGTCAATTTCACAAACAATTTGTTAACGAACTGGTTATTTACATGTTAAAGACTAATTTTAGTGTTGAGCTGTGGTTTCTAATAATTGTAATTGGATGTCTAATTATTGTTTGCATGGGATCTATATAATAGACTCATGGGCTATATTGTAAAGTGTGAGGGATCAAAGCAGGGATTCCCAGGGTGCTAGATAGAGAGAGCAGGGATCAGCTGCTTCAGAGTGAAGAGAGCAAGGTTGGCTCCTCATAGTGCCTTAGTGCCAAGTGTGTATGATCAAGTAGATCTACAGGAGAGCAAGATCTGGTAGAAGATCCACAGGGGTGCTGGTTTGGAGAATCAAAAGGGTTCTTCAGGTGTGTAAGATCTTGGTCGACAGGTGTTCAAGGCCACATTGATCTATAGTATAGCAAGATCATGTGAGATTTACATGTGTAAGTAAGTTCGGTTTCATTTGCAGGTTATTGCAAGTTCATGAGAGATCTACTTGGAGTATGTTGAGTACTTGGAGTATGTGTGTATACTCAGACTTGGAGTACGTGGAGTACTTGGTGGACCGGTAGTATTGTTACTGACTGGTGGACTGGCAGTATTGTTACTGGCTGATGGAGGTGAACAACAACTCTGTGGTTGAGTTGATTGTTGGGACCGTAATTGAGAGAGTGAGCTCTTGAAGAGATTTATTGTTTATGCCCTAGAGGTGTGGGAGCCCTAGAGGAGTGTAAGGAAGAAGACTGTGGCATCTTCTTTATTGTATTTTCTTTCTAGAAGAGTATTAATACAATTGGGTATTGTCTCTCATATTCTGTGTTGTTTTTTATTTCTAGTTACTTATTGCTTCTAGTTAATTCCACATTTAGTTGCTTGTATATGGTAATCAATTATGCTTCTTAGGTCATATCAAGTGGTATCAGAGCTAAGGTTACAGGGAGCAGATTTGTGTTTGATTACAGGTCACTCTTAGGGGTTTCTGATTGAGTGGGAGTATAGCAATGGTAGAATAAAGTACACTAAGAATGGAGGAATTCAAAGGCATGAATGATCAATTATGGTGTTATGAAAAGAAAGAGCAGGTAAAGAAAGATTGTTGGTTGGTAGAAGATTAGCATGAAGGAGCATGTGTTGCAGGTATTATTGCACTAGTTGTCTTTATATGTTCCTTGGATAAAGTAGAATCTTGGTTTATAGATTCTGTTGCCTCTTTCCATGTAGCCCCAAATAGAGTATTTAGCCATGTTAAGGTCCATGGAGACTTTGGAAAGATCTATTTAGGGGTTGGTGAGCCTTGTCAAAGTATTGGCAAAGGGGAAGTGTGGCTGAAATTGCAGACGGCCAACACATGGGTGTTGAAGGATGTCATGCAGGTCCCAGTTCTAAAGATGAGGCTAATTTCTTCAGGATAGTTGGGTGATGAGAGATGCACAAGAACTCTCATAGTGGATGCACTTGAATTAGCATGTGGTAAGAAAGTAGGTACTCTTTAGCTATCTACTTGTATTACTAATTCCACTTCTGTTGCAAAGATGTGGCTTTGTAGGCTTGGTCACATGAGTGAGAAGGGAATGGATGTTCTTAAGTTAAATGGTAAGAGTTTAGCTTCAGAGAGCATAGACTGAGATTTCTGTGAGCAGTGGGATGCTACAAGAAAGGATTGGATTTATTGCAGGAAAAGGAAGTATGATGTATTTGACAAACTTAAGAACTAGAAAGCCTTGGTGTTCTTAGAGGAGATGATGGATAGAGATCAGTGGATGGGGTTGGATACTGCTGAGTAGGGCAATTTGGATAGGGTTTTGATTCAAAGTAAGCTCATGGGTAAAAATTCATCACTCACAGGGAAACACAAGTACCGATGTCAGTTAGGGGGAATCGACATCGAACAGGCAGGCACTGGTGTCAGTCATGTGTATACCAGAGAAGTCAGTGGTGTCAGGCAGGTAGATGCTGACATCGGTTAGGGAACTAGCATCGACAGTTATGTCAGTCACATGGAACTGATGTCGGTTGGATGTAGACTGGGTGGTGACCGACATCGGTCACTGGAACAAATTTTGGGTAGACAACAAGCTATTAAGGAGTCTCAAACACCCATGTGGAGGATTGAAAGGGTAAGTAAGCCTCAAATTTGTTATTCCCCTTCTTTATACTTGTTGCTCACTGCAAAGCAGGTAGGATCCAAGAAATAGTGGGAGCATGGCATGAATTCTTTGAAAGAGAACCAAATGGGAGATTTGGTAGAGTTGCCAGCTGGGATGAAAGCACTAAGAGATGAATGGATTCTTTGGTTAAAGAAGAGAGGGAAGGCTAGGGTATATGGTCTTGAGGAAACTGTAGGACAGTGGTACAAGTTTGATAGGTGTATGACAAAGCATGGCTTTAGTCAGTGTCATTGTAACCATTGTGTTTTGTTTACCAAATTGGATGATGATTGCAACATTATCCTGTTACTGTATGTTGTGTGTATGCTTGTTGTAGGGTCACACATGCAGGGTTTTACTGAGCTAAAGGTAAATTTAGTTTAGTGGTGTGTCATGAAGAATTTGGCAGCAGCAAGATTCTTTGGCAAGAGTAATCCTAGAGATAGGGAAGATCACAAGTTGATGTTGTCACATGATGATTATGTGAATAAAGTAGTGGCGAGGTTTAGGATGCAGGATGCAAAACCAGTTTACACACATATGGATGGACAGTTCATAGAACAGGCTCCCCAATCACATGATGAGGTTAAGTACATGTGTATTAGACCTAAGTTTGTCCCAGTAGTGGGTGTTGTTAGCAAGTTCATAGCCAATTTGGGAAGGAAGCACTGGAAAGCGATTTAATGGGTTCTCAGGTATCTGAGAGGGACGAGCAGCAAGTCGACATGCTATGCAGGTTCAAGTTCTTTTCTACATGGGTTTGTAGATGCAAATACGATAGGTTACTTGGATGACAGGTGTTGCACCACAGGATGTGTAGTGGTTGGTCTTCAAGATTGAGCTTGAAGAGGGATACAAGCCAAGAAACAAATTAGATGATGTACAGGTAAAAGTACATGTGTAGCTATTTATCTCTAAGTGGGAGATTGTTAGGTTGTGGAGATAAAAGCTTCACTGATGCAAACATGGAAGAGGAGGTAGCTGAGTTGCAGTGTAATTGATGTTGGTTAGGCCAACTAACGTCGGTCATATCCAGTGTGCAGGGCTACTGACATCAGTCAGTATCAGTTGATGTTGATCACCTCCAGACTAACAGTGACTAACGTCGGTCACCTATGCGGTTCCAGAATTGTTAGTTTCATGAACAGTTTGTTAATGAACCGATTGTTTGCATGTTAAAGACTAATTTTAGTCTTGAGTTGCAGTTTCTAATTATTGTAATTGGATGTCTAATTATTATTTGCATGGGATCTATATAATAGACTCATGGGCTGTATTGTAAAGTGTGAGGGATCAAAGTAGGGATTCCCAGGGTGCTAGATAGAGAGAGCAAGGATCAACTCCTTTAGAGTGAAGAGAGCAAGGTTGGCTCCTCATAGTGCCTTAGTGCCAAGTGTGTATGATTAGGTAGATCTACAGGAGAGCAAGATCTGGTAGAAGATCCACAGGGGTTCTGGTTTAGAGAATCAGAAGGGTTCTTTAGGTGTGTAAGGTCTCAGTCAGCAGGTGTGCAAGGCCATGTTGATCTGCAGTATAGCAAGATCAGGTGAGATCTACATGTGTAAGTAAGATCGGTTTGATTTGCAGGTTGTTGTAAGTTCATGGGAGATCTACTTGGAGTACGTTGAGTAATTGGAGTATGTGTGTATACTTAGACTTGGAGTACGTGGAGTACTTGGTGGACCGGCAGTATTGTTACTGACTAGTGGACTAGCAGTATTGTTACTGGTTGATGGAGGTGAACAACAACTCTGTGGTTGAGTTGATTGTTGGGACCATAATTGAGAGAGTGAGCTCTTGAAGAGATTTATTGTTTATGCCCTAGAGGAGTGTAAGGAAGAAGACTGTGGCATCTTATTTATTGTATTTTCTTTTTGGAAGAGTATTAATACAATTGGGTATTGTCTCTCATATTCTGTGTTGTTTCTGATTTCTAGTTACTTATTGCTTCTGGTTAATTTTGCGTTTAGTTGCTTGTATATGGTAATCAATTGTGCTTCCTAGGTCCTATCATGTACACACCAACATAAGTAGTAATTTTTTCCCTCTTCATTGTCCTCATCTACAATAACTGCAAAAACATGGCCCGCATCACAAAAAATAATTTTTAATGACACTATGAAGATAGATAATGAGAATAAATAGTACATAAAGATTAATCTTATACCTAGCTACACTAGATTAGATATGTTCATGTGATGATGTCATATTTGTAAGTCATAAAGTTGGTAGAATCTGATATGTGTTGATTGAAATTAGAGGATTAAAACTCCAGTCATCCACCCACTCTTGTGACTCACACTCATTCTAAATAAATACCACGCATGATGAACAAAAGCATTCCAAGTGTCACATATGAATAGTCCAAGAACTTGCATTTGTGATACAAAATGAGTGGAACTCACTTGAGCCCATTAGAGTCATATAATACTCATAGTTTGCCAAGTCTTTTTCCTCCATTAACCAAAAATGTCTATGAATAGTGAAATTTTCTTGAGCACCATGACATATGTTCTCATTACACCATTCAACCATAATTTTTACATTAGTCAAATTAGCAACATGGTCAAATTTTAACTCCTCTCTTGCAATGTCTCTTTTTACACATGCCCCATCACCATCATGCTCCCTTTTTCCATGGCCAGTCTCAGTGAAACTCCAAATATGTTTTACATCGGTGGTAACATGCATCCTGCTCAACCAATAAAACATTTGTGCATTCTTAAATTATGATGTATAATTGTCTGATTAAAAGTAATGTTGATTAAAATTATTGTTCCTCTGAGTCAATTGTACATAAAATTTCTCAAAACAACCTTCCACATACTCTATACAATGTGATCAATCATCACTAATATAGAAATAGTACTCCCTTAATATTTTTTTATATTCATCTATACTATCAAGTGCATGTATCAATGTTATATGCATGAATATGGAAACTTGTGTTGAGTTGTAATATTATGATTGAACTTCCATTTATGGTTTAAATGATTATTTTTTCAACAAAGTCAACTACTAAAACAAAAGAATCAAGTGGGAATGTGTCCTTGCTTAGATTGAAATGTTTATCTAAACTTTTAGCCCTATGTGTGTGCCTTGCATACTCATAAATAATTTTATTCATGAATTCAACCATAAATTTTGAAACAGATGTCTCTTTCATAACAAGCTCACACCCTTTAGATTCTTTGCCATCTTTTAGTTGATAAGTCACATATTTTTTATTTGCTCAAACTAACTAATTATTGTCCAATTTCACTTGTACACTCCTCATGGATACATTTTTTTAATTTTGGTAATCCACCACAAATGCTATAATTTCCATCCAAATATGCTTTCTTATAAAATAATTATCCATCTAGTATTTCACAAAAAAAAAATTGGAATAAATTCCTGTCTGATTTTGGTAGAATTTTATGCCACACTCCAAGATTTTGTTAGTATGAAAAGTACAATGAATATGGTGAAAAACATCATAGTGTATTGAAAATTCAACATGTTTCCTAGAATAATAAGTGGTGCATGTGTGATTTATTTTTACATAAAAAGGTTTGGCCATCTCAAAAAATCTTTGATTAATAGTAATTTGTAGATGTTTTTCCAAAAACTTAGAGTACAATTGTGTTTGAGTCATATTCAATAAATGTTTTAGATGTGTTTCATAATTACAAGAGCCAACTCTTACTTTCACTACATCTCTTGCACTAGGAAAAAAAATTGTATTGTCTTTCCAAAATTGTGCAAGTATTTCAAAGCATTAGGTATAGCCTTGTCCTTTGTGGAAGTCTACTAGAGAATGCCCAGATCTCTTTGGTATTAGGTTCATTAAGTCTTTCACATATTTCAATTTATTTAATTAATGTTTTTTATATTTATATCAAGTGTTTGGATTATTTTTGAAATCAATCATTTTTCCCTGATTCAACACTTATTGCACAAGTTGTCATTATACATTTGGCAACATTACAATCTTTATTGCATGATCTCGGGCCTACAATATGATATGCATCATGTAGATTTTTAATAATTTTATCATTTTCATCATCCATGTTATATGTAATTCATCCTCATGTGTATATTTTACATCTCATCTTAACCAATTTCATCAATGAAAGAAATAATTGGCATCTTTGAATATCATAATCCAATCTATGAAAGAAACTATCCCAAATTTCTTAAGCCAATCTTCTTGAATGACAATTAGACATTTTGTTAAGCATTATTTTGATAATATTTTCATCAAATTCAATTAATTACTTGTCTTTTATACACATAATTCTTAGAGGTTTTTTTAATGGTGGAATCCCTTGAAAGGGTGTTTCAAAATCATTATATGTTTCCATGAAATTTTCTTTATTGTTTATTTCTTCATTATATGTTTCCATGATTTTTTTTTCATTGTTAATTTTATCATTATTTATTTCCATTAAATTTTATTCATTTTTGGTGTGTAAAGTATCATGCATAGGCTCTTCATCAACAAAATCAAAAACTTTAAACTTTAAATGTGGACTTTCAACATTATCTAATTCATTATTGTCAATTTCATCATGATTCAATTCATTATTATCAATTTCATCATAATTCAATTCATTATTGTTAGTTTCATCATTATTTAATACATTATTATCAATTGTCTCATTATCTAAGGCATTTAGCTCATCAAGATTAGTGTTTATACCTTGTCTAGAATGAAATGCTTGCATTCATACCTTGTTTTTTTCTCTCAACACTTCTAAATTCTTTGGTGTTTTATTCTTCAACTTCTTCATCTTCCTTGAATGCGAACTAGAGCCCATTTTGCTAAAATCACCCAAAAAATTACTTCAAAATGTGGCATCCAAAAAAGTATTTCAAAATGTATGCACAAGGAATGTCTGTGGAGATAGCAATCTCAATTTGGGACAAAAATAGATGTTGAAAAGTAAGTTTTGTCTATACTTAAAGGAACATATATGTGTTCCTTGAAGTATGGACATATCCTAAAAAATAATCAATAACATTCATATTCAATGCATAAATTCCCAATATGATGCAATAAAACTCAATAAAACTATAATATGATGCATAAATCCATAATATAATTAATAAGACTATCATATGATGCAATAAGGCTATCATATGTTGCAATAAGGCTAAATATGATGCAATAAGGCTCAATATGATGTAATAAGACTATCATATAATGTAATAAAACCCCAATATGATGTAATAAGACTATCATATGATGCAATAAGGATATCATATGATGCATAAATCCCCAATATGATTCATAAATATCCAATATGATGCAATAAGACTCTTGATAAGACTATGAAGCAATAAGACTATCATATGATGCAATAAGGCTTACTATGTAAGGTTAAATGAGCTAATTTTACCCCAAATCCCATCATAGGTCCTTACAAAACTAGGTGAACAATGGGTTCACAAATTGGCACTAATCACATTCATGAATTTATGCATTTATGATGAAATCAGGGAACTTAAGGGTTGTGCTCACTATAAAATTAGGATTTAGGGTTAGGTGTTTAGTGTAATGGGTTTGTACGTGTCTATATGTCATGAAATTAGGGTTTAAAGTAATTTTACATGTTCTAGTGATAAAATTAGGGTTTATAGTCAACATGTCACAAAATGTGAGCTAATTTAGCCCCTTTAATCACATTATAGATTCTAATATAGGTTCAATGGGCTCAAATTGGCCACATTTATATTGATATTTGCATTTTTTATTAAATTAGGTTTAGTTAAGCCATACATATTGCATAGATTATACAATCAATTGGGCCATAAATTTGTTTTAGGGGCTCTATTTTGCCCAAATCACATCCCTAATTACACCAATTGACTAATTGGTTTAATTCATGATAGAATCATGGTTAATTTTATCCCAAATCATATATCATGCTCTTATAGTTACGTCAAGAAGGGGTCCAAATTGGCCTCCCATGCCTCCTCCATTGAATGAGTCAACTCTTTGGTTCATTATATATATACATCATGACATTCTAGTATTAATTTCACTCTAAATCACATCATGTATACAATTTAAAATAGGTTCATACATGGCTTATTTTGACCCTAATTGCCCCTATAATTGAACCTTATTATGCCACATGTGTACCTCATACACCCAAAAGTGTTAAAGCTATCAGAGATACATCAGGTCTTGGAAGTTTTAGAGTTGATAATAACCTAGGAGGCCAAATCTAATTACATATCACCACATGTACCTCATACACTTGGAAGTCTCAGCACTATTAGAGGTGTTAGGTCCTAGAATCATTAAAGAGTTATCAAAGCCTTGTGAGGATTGATCTAATTAGATATCACCATGTGTATCTCATATATACATATAAGTGTTAGAGATCTAATTGTTAAGTCCTAGAAGTATCAAATTTGTCAAATCCTCAGGACACCCAATCCAATCAAAGATTCACACTAATAGGTCTAGTATGCCTAGAGAAGTGCTAGAGTTATGAAATATACATACATTATAGATCATAAAAGGATCAAAGATGTTAGTATCCTAAGAGTCTTGATCTAATCAGAGATGGCCATGTATACTTATTTACACCATATGGTTGATTTGAATAGATAAGACTAATAGGTTGGGCCTGAACCCACTATGTCAAGTCATCAAAAATACTCAATGATCCCATCAGTAATAAGAAACACTTGAAAAAATATGAACACATATCAAATGCCATGAGGGCCAAATCTATGCATGTGCATACTACACTCTTTACATTTATTAGCTCACTTGAGTGGAACTCATGATCTTTGATACCTAAATAGGTCTCATCACCTCCAACCAATCTAATTAAGGACTATTCACAAATATCATACATACATATAAGCCAAAAATGTTTAAATATTGACATCGATCCCATCAACTCATGTCTAGTAAATAACATAATGTGAACCTCCGACTTGCCATTACTACACAAAACATGTCATGTATATCCCTTTAAGGTCCCATCCAAATTGAGAGAGCATTGAATGTTATTATTTTTCTATGTATGTATTCAAAATATTTAGATCCCTTTGCCTTGAATTATCTCTAAATCCCAAAGTACATTCATATTAAGTCCTACATGTATAAGAGACAATAATTTAGTAATGGACTCCTCAACATTAAATCCCAAGTTGAAGCAAGAATTCAAAGATACTACTTTTTTGCAATCCACATCATAAGGTTTAAGCTCATTTTAAGGAAATATGAACTTGAGATGGTTAAAGATATACAAAATATATAATCTTGAAACCTTCAATGAGGGGTCACACACTGGTATTCAATTTTGATCAACCATCTATATGAGTTGAGCAACATCATCCACATGAATAATTATTGGGTCACTCTACTCAGCATCATCCTTGAGGGGAAGTAGGTCTCAAATTTAAGGGACATTATCACCTTTCATGTATCTTGAATAAGCTCAATAGAGTTTGAGTTGGGGTAACTTATACATATGTCATACTTGGTCAATGTCAGGTCTATGCCACCCTATATTTTTAAAGCATATACATCCCTTAATGGTTTAGAATAAGGTCCCTAATGCATTTAGATATTTTCTAAGATATACATTTATCACTATAGGCACATCATCAAAGATATAAGATACATATGACCATATCAAGTTTATTGAGCTGAGAACCACATTTTATACAAAACAAAACACATACCCAAAGACCAAATTTGGCTTTTTGGTATTATTACAAAATAATGTGTACATGTTACATAACATTTATGTGTTATATAAGTTATACACACTATTTTAATTTAAACTCAAAATTGAGCCTTCAGACTTATAAATGGCATGGATTTATGAGCCAAAGGCTTGTGACTATGCATTTATAGCCAAGACCAATAGTTTTGATAGAAACCAATAAATTTCAACTTCACTCACCAAATATGCTATGGATTTCGACAACAAAATTCAAAAAAATATTACCAAGCACATTGTCTTCTTTCCAAATATATGATTTTTATAATTTTTAGGCTATTTTAAGGGTTTAAACTATATTTATTTCTAACTACACCTTTTTAGGCCACTAGATGCCGCACATATACATGTGTATTCATGTTTATGTAATTTATTTTTTGTATATCCAAGTGAAAAACAAATTATATGGTAACAAACTATGCCTAATTCTACACACATTCAAAAAAAATCAATTTTCATTTTTTTTGAGGTAGTTAGGGGGGTGCATGGCCAACTATCCATTTTTTATCAATTTTGAGGATCTGCTTAATGTCAAAATTAATAAAAAAAAGTATTCATTAAAAAAATATTAAAAAATTCATAACACACTAGAATATCTTATCTAAATATTCACCAAAGGTTTGAAAACAATATTTAATTATGCTCAAAAATTGGTTGGATTCATGGCCATCTATCTACTATGTTTTCTTTTAAAAAATAGTAGGTCCTCTTCAAATTTTAGATGTTTGACCTATTTATACTTAACCATTTTTCAAAAAAAAAGTTTTTTGGAAACTAAACTCAAAATGCTACAATTAATTTTTTATACCATCTTCAAATTTTGAGTGTAGTCGTCTCAAATTATCCATAAAAGTTAAAAATTTTGAAATTTTTGAAAAATCATGTTCACGGGTAGGCCCTTTTTTGTCCTACAATTTTGTACACTTAAACACAACAAATAATGACATATGCAAATGTCAATAAAAGCATACATAGGCATGGGGGCCTCAAGCAAAAGATTATATTCAAATGCTCGAATGATTAATACACTAACAAGGCAAGACACTTAAGGAAGTAAATAAAGTAAAGCATAAGAAACTAGAATAAACATGTCATCGTAGCCAATGGATCAATGTGTTAGGAAAAGATGTCAAGTATATAACATATCAAGTACCTTGTGTAAGATTTAATCATGGATAATAGGCATGTGTAAGTACATGTGTAAGATCAAACATGATATGGTATAGTGATCATCAAATCATATAACATTTGTGTATCAAGACCAAAGAATCAAATGCCCCCAATGTCCATATGACATGAGTAGAGGGAAGGCCCAACATCCAAAATAGGAATGTATCATGTATTTGTGTATGCATGTATCACACTCAAGTATAATTGTGACATAGATGTGTATGTAGGAGTAACTAAGTATGGCATCCATCAATATGTAGGTAACACATGGATGTTAAGGAGCCAATAAAACATGTAGGTGCAAAAATTGTTTTTGATTTTTTTATCATTTTTTACATTTTTGGTATTTTTTTGGAATAGTTGAATAGGAAAGATCATCCTATGATGCCATCTAATGGATGGTCATAGGTACCTCCCCACTATGAATCTTACAACCTTAAGTTGGATATTTTATATTATTTTCACCATGATTGGATAGGTTGAAAAGGTACATAGCATGTTCTTACTCACTTTTTTAATGTGTTATAGAAGATGTAATACTATGATTTGAAATATGTATTAATATGCCTTCATGAGGAAAGGATATGTCTTATTATTTTGGATCAATTTATGCTTCCATTTAGTATAGCCAAATATTTCTTAGTGTAAATTCATATGGATATGTGGTAGGCATAACCCAAACCCATGTTTGAAATTACTTTAGGACCACAAGAAATTGGTATTAGTATGTTACACAAGGAGTTTTTACAACCTCCTTTGTTTTGTAAGTTTGTTAGATTAAAGCCCATTTATTGTAAGTGTTTTACATTGGAAGTAGTTTTTTCTTGTGTGGGATTAATATAGTTATGCCAAAAATAAGCACCACCCATGTATAAGGTAATTTTTAAATCTTGTTGGCATGGATGCTTTTTGTGTTGTTCATTTTGAGATTTTTGCATAAGATGTGGACCTTGAATTGGCCCCATGTTAAGTAATATTTATGAACTTTTCATATAGAGATTAGGAATACCACATTTTTACTCATAATGCTCCATAGTTAAGCTATCTCCATCCTTTGTGTGAGGGATAAACATTTTGTGTTTGGAGGGAGATATGATAAGTTATTTTGAATGAGTAATTATGAAGGAAGCATATATATGCACATCATTATATAAATGGGTAAATGATCCATATTTTTTATGCAATGTTATTTCCTTTAATGGGAAAATAAGTCCTTTACTAAATATAAATTTTAGTTCCAAATTTGAAGTTCTAAATGCTAGCTCGTATGATGTACTTTTGAATCAAATAGTATAATCTTGAAGGGACTCATCATCATGTTTTTTTAAAATTGTACAAATGTTGTAATATAAGTTTTAGCACCTTGTGGATATTCAAGGCTAAGACGAATGAATCTTATAATTATAATAAAATATGTAATGAACCCTTTGGTAAACTATAGAACTAATTTTGAGCCTCATAAAATATACTCATATGGAAAAAATTTAGCAATAGTTTTTCATCTTGTGCTCTTTGATCAAAATAATGTACATAGTTAATCATGTGGTCAAATGGGTCCTTATATCTCAAAAAGAGAGGTAAATATGGAAATACAAAATCTTGGTGATTATGATATTCAAGTATACATTATGCAATAGGTTGATTATTGAATGCAGTAACATGTGCATTATCAATATGGAAAGCCATTTGCATTTGGAGTATAGTAACTTGATTTTGAAGGTCCCCAATAGTGGTTATCATAGACATTAGATATTATATGGGAATATAGGTGTTTTTCATATGTGTTATCATTTGTTGTAATCGATAACCTCTTTTGAATATAGGCATATGAGTATCATCATCCTTATGTATAACAAGTGTAAGTTCATGATTGCTAAATTTAAGATATATCAGTAGTGGGATGGTCTCTTTGAAATTTGGTATATTTGGTATTTTATTTGAATAGCTTATACCATTTGAAGAATTTTTTTCATTTTCCTTTGTTAATGGTATAATAATTTTAATTTTGGAAAAGTTTAGTAAGGACTCCTTTCTGATATATAATTTGCTTTGAATGAAGGTAGGAAAAACCCATCACCCTTGAATAGAGGGATATTATTTGGAAATGTAGGAATGTTTAGGGGTTTAATAAATTTACTTGAATACATGTCATCCTTATTAGTGGTTTGTATATCAGCCATAATTTATTTATGTAGTCAAAAAATTTGATGATCAAATGAAGGAACCTTTAGGTCATAGGCACCCACATTTTTGGTAAAATGTACATGTTCATTTGGCTTGAATGGTTGTTGACTCAAGTATGTTTGTGAAAATCCCAACCCTTACCTATTTGTATAGATATATTTAAGATATATAGGGTGGGTTATACCTTACTCATGTTTTCCCAATCCCTAGCCATGGTATCCATACTTTTACAAGTATCGAATGCCAAATTCATATAGTGGTGGTATAGGAAGTATGGCTAAAGGTTTTGTATCTTATTTAAGATGGATGAAATCATCTCTTGAAGTGGTGAGAGCATGCATCTGATTATAGGTATAACATCCCCCACCATTCAAGTCATTTATATTACATATTTTAGCACTCAAAAGAATGCAAGAGAAGTCAATTTTATTCCTTCCTTGAGGGAGAATTGGATAGTTTCATAATCATAGTCATCAAAATAATCAATATTATCCATGATGAAAGATATGAAGTAAATAAATATTAGTACAAAGTAGGTAATAAGCATCCCAAAGGGTATGCTTAGGGTTTGATGTTTAAATATTAGGTTCACCAAATGTTTAACCCTAAAATGGTCTAGATTGGGGTTATGTAGATGTTAAAGTGGTATATAGAAATGAAATAGCATAAGGGTGATTATTAGATCTATAGCAAGCTATTTAGATATTAAACTTAGATATAAGCATACACTAAATATATTATGTTGAGCTAGTCTAAATATGGAAAGTATAACTATGATAGATATATAAATGACAAAAAATTTAAGTTCTAAGCATGTCCTAATATTAATGTAGTTCTAGATGTTGAATAGGTGAGAATTAGGTTGGAAGGAGATTCTGGAACAATCATCAAATTCTAAAATTGATACTTATAGCTCTCTGGTTAGTAACATCAACTTGGGATGGTTGTATCAGTGTTACTTTCCAAGTTTGATGCTAGTGTCCTATACAAAATATCTACTAAAATAGGATACCCAGATGATTCTAGATTTCACTTCACCTTCACTTTGATGCATTCAGATGTGGATCATAGACTATCACTCCTTATGAAATGGTAAAACGCTAGCTTTTCATCTTCAATGTGACCTTGGGAAAAAATGGGTTAGTGGGCACATGGTGTGGATCTGACCCAAATGATCCCACTGTCAAAATATGTTCCCTACATAACCAATACCCCAAAATAGGGCCTTAGAATCATATAATTCTCCCTTATATATTCGATTATGTGTGAACCGTATAATATATGCAAATCAAGTACAATAGTGACCTAGCTTATAACTTGGCAAATTGAGCTCTCGAGCTGCTCCTTTAGTAATTTGGACTTGTATATGTGTTGTACCTATGAATTGTATGAAAATAGGGAAGCTTTGATCAATTAAATGCTTGATAGAGTGATTTTGATAAGTTATTTTAGCCTCTTTGGTATTTTTCTAGATGTAGTCAAGTGAGGAATGAATGAGGGTTGATCTTGTATTTATAATAATCCATTTGGAGTAATAATTCACATTAAAACACTTGGTTGGCCATTAAGATATGTTTATTTTTTAAATTAGATAAATTTAGGGTTCTAGACACTATTTATCCTAGATGTTAGTGTCTAGGGAGTAGGAAAGTAGGTATAGGTTTAAAGCTTGCAAAGATGGAAGATAAATACATTTTAAGCATTTTGGGTAAGATAGAAGACATGCACCATCAATATAAGATGGATTAGACTAAGATATATATGCTAAAGGGTATAAAGATATATTAGATGAAAGATTTGTAGAATCAGGAAAGGTAAAGAATAAAGAGGAACAACCAAGGTCTGAGCTTGCCAAGTATATAAGACTGAGGTACCATATAATTATAAAATATTGTATACAACCACTCTTTTACACACTTCTATATATACCTATCTTAGGGTCCTTTTTTATCATTTTTTACCATCTTACACATTTTTCTAAGCTAACAAATGACCCTCAAATGTATTCATCTCTATTCCTATCAGCATTATGCATATTTTTGACCCTGTCTAACACTCATCATGATCAAATCACCCATCGGAAAAGAGCACCTTAGTAGACTATAACGTACTACTCTAGTGTTCTTACCCTGTTAAGAACCTGTACTACCCTTCTTTTTAATTTATTAGTATATTAGTTGTCATGGATGCATATGCTTTGTAAGTCATCTGCTAAGCATTTTAATTTATCCCACATTCATGGAAAGTAGTAGTTTATTAGATTAGACTTAGTATATAAGTAAGTGTTAAAGCCAATGAAGGCATACACAAATTTATTGTATTGAGTTTGCTCAAATGAGGTTGCCCCCTCAAAGTGGCATGTGATCGATATAATCCCTTTGGTGTTTTTAATAATTATATAAATCTATTAATTCATACATTTTCACTAAATAAATCTATAATTTTATGCATTTTAATTAATTTTTTGAAGGAGGATCCTCTCATCAGGTATCAGAGCACTTTCTAAGGCCATTTTTTTCTCTCAAAACTATTTTTCTATTCTACTACATAATTCATTTAAGTATTTTTCTATATCACAATAATCTATTTTAGATTAGGGTAAATATCTATCTATATAACTATGGGAAGTGCTTGGGCATAATCCCTAAAACTCATTATGATGGGTACCACAAGAACCCTAAATTAGTTGTCCCATTGAGAAGACCTACTAGCAAAATAGGAAATGACCCCATTCTGATTGATTAGTTCCCATCCATGTGGAAAACCAAGAGTTATCATTTAGGGGTAAATCCATGGCTAGAATTTTTTTAGAGAGCGGTACTCACTCAGATGACATTGGTGGCTAGAGAAATATCTTTAAAACCTTAGGAAAGCATGGAAACTTGTGGCTCATTTCTACCAGTTTCAGCATATTACTAATAGAGTATTAGAAAAGTGCCATATCATATCTTTATATATTTCCAATAGAGTATCAGAAGACTCGTCATACTAGTTTTAGAATTTTACTAGTAGAGTATCAAAAAATTTCCATATCAGATATATGCATATTACTATTAGAGTATCAAAAGACTTGTCATATTAGTTTTAGAACATTCCTAGCAGACTATCAAAAAAAATTAAAATATAATAAAATAAAATAAAATCTCTTATTCTATCCATGGTAGTAACCCAAATAGGAGAAAAAACATGGAGGATGAAATTTTTGCCCTCAAGACCCAAATTAAATATCTTGATGAAAAAATTATTGGCCTCAATATTCAACATACCACCTTGAACATCATACAACATTTAGAGTCCTCTTCAAACATTAATTTTCTTCTTCCATCAATTTTCATGGGCCAAAACTTGATTTTCCTCAATTCAAAGGTGCAGATCCAATTGGATGGATCTATCAGGAAAAATGATATTTTAGTCTGCATAATACTTTTGATTTTAACAAATTCCTATTTATATACTTTCACTTGGAACATGAATCCCTTCAATGGTATCATTGGTATAGCAAAGATCATGATGAGCCAATATGAACCAATTTTTGCACCCTCATTTTGTAATGGTTTGGCCCTAGTGCTTTTGATGACTTCACTGTGTTGGTCCCCAAAAATGTCACTCATTTTTGGAACAACATATGAGCTATCTTGGTCCTACAGGACCAAAATTTCTCTCTTCCCTTCTCAAAATTTGTTCTGAGCTTCCAAATTACTCTTTTTTCAAGCTTTTTTAGTAAAGGGATTAGCAAGTTCAATAGGTTCAGAGGCTTCTACAGGTGAGTTCAATCAAAAGAACCAGTTTCCAATACTTGGCCATCTTCAGGATTGGGTTGGCACCTTGGTTCAATCAAAAATATCCATCGACAAGCATCTAAGCAAGGATTGAACCATTGAACCGTTGAACCTTGAACAATTTTGGTTCGATGGGTTTAGTGGGTTCAGAGGTTCAACATCATCTACAAGAGCTAGCCGTGCTTTGTAAGAGGTTTAAAGTTCAACCATTTCAAGGGTTCCACAACTCCGAGCACTTAACTAGTTTCAAAGGCTTGAACCATTGAACCTTGAACCATTTTGGTTCATTGGTTCAACGGGTTCAATACCAATTGGTTCAATGTGCTTGGTTCAAAGGTATCAAAGAGACTCAGTGAAATCAAAAGGATGAACCAATGAACCGATTGAACCTTAAACTAAAAGAGTTCAATGGTTCATGGGTTCAAAGGTTCAAAGGCAGCCTCTGTCAAAGAGAGAAGTAGTAAATAGGTGGTTAAATAGATGGTTCAACTAAGGAGTGGGAAAGTGATTGAACCAGGAAGTGATGGAACAAAAGAGACAGAATGAACCGATGGACCAATGAACCAATGTACTTTGAGTGGGTTCAAAGGTTTAAGGTTAACATGGTTCAAGCAACTAGCGACCATTGACAACCTCGTGGATGTCAAATTTAAAGTAAGGGAATATCCATTGAAATTCAAATAAAGCACAGAACTCAAAGGAAGAACCAAGTGATTTACCAAAAAGATAGAATTCCTTCAGGTTTGTTCAAAGGCCGATAGAGAACATTTCCTTCAGACTTTTTGTCTGAAGGAAATTATTAAGAGAAAGAGCCCTTAGAATTCTTTCAAAATTATTTTATGTGGGAAAATGACTAGGGCAGAGCTCGAAGGAATTCCTTCAGACTAAAGCCTAACCGAAGAGAAAATCTTGTGAAAAAATGCCTGATGGAAAAAGAAAAAGTGCAATGGAAGCCACCACATGTCCATTATAAGGTAGAGTGGAAGCTACCATGTGTCATCTTCTACAGGACCCCCAAAAGTTTCTAAAGCTTTTATAAGTTAAGCAGAATATGTCATGTGTCCTGTTATGACTCAGCAGAATGTGACAAGTGTTTGCATCTGTGTTCCCTTTTTGGAGTTGCTCAGGCAAAACGTGTTGTGGACCCCATTTTTCGTAAGTTTATAATGAGTTTCATAATAGCGGAACTTGCCACTTGTCAAAGACACAGAAAGGACCCCCCAAAGACTTAGGCAAAAAGGGCTATAAAGGACAAAGAAGCAACATGGATGATTCCAAAGGCAAGTTCAATTAAAGTGATGGTTCAACCAAAGAGCAAAGAAGTGCTTAAGCAGTGAAGAGAGGAGCGAGACCAAAGGATCAGAAATATCTTCGAAAGAGTTATTTCCAATAGGTGAAACAGTGGATCGAGTAGACTTTCGAGTGCACCAAACCAAGGATGCAACCTATTTTTCTTCCATGAGGTAAAGACAAATTGGAAAAGGACTAGACGGTCCATATCAAGGAAGAAAGAAATTAGATGAAGGGACACACCATAGTTATGGTAGCGCACTATTCTCAGCATGGTCTCTCCAGATAGGACTAAAGGTGCATTGAAGACATTGACTGCAGCATGGACCGTCCCATGGAAAAAAGTGCCAATCCTTGCATAGTTGCTATAAGATTGTAATATCTCTCATTTGTAAAGGGGACTTTTCATTTTTTTACAAGAGCAAAACTCTGTCCATTTTGAAAGAAGAAGATTGAGACTTTGAGGTCAGGTTGTAATTTCATTTTCATTTTTATCTGAATGAGAAAGCAAGTTTTTCACAGACTTTGTGATGTTCTGACTTGTGTCATTTTAGAAGATCATTCTTACGTCTATCTTTTGAAGGTGTCCTTATTCATTTAATTTGGTAAGCAGAATTAGTGAAGGTAATAGGGAAGTGTCCTGAAACCAACTATGGGAAGACTTTGTGCTTTCACAATTGATTTCAGTCTATGCTTTTCTTTTCTTTTTACGTTGAGGATTTTGGGGTGACTTTGTGCCCCCATTATCCTTTGTGACATACTATTTGGGCAGTTGAGGTGGAAACTTTGCGTTCTGCTTCATCCTATTGTTACTACGCCCTCTAGTTAACTAGTTTCTTATCTTACTACCTGAAAGAAACTCTTGTTGTTTCTTGTAAGAACACTTCTAAAAGAAGAGATGTGCCTTCAGTGTTTACACCAAGATTTCTCCTTTGTCTGTGAGCATCATCTCTGAAAAAAGATAGATGGATGATGTATTTTGCCCCTATGTCTTACTTTCTACTTATTTATATTGTATATAGGTCCTACGTATTTAATAGGGAACCTCCCCTTGATGAGAGGAGAGATTTGTCTCTGGTTGATGTAGTAAATCTGCACACTTAGGTGACTAATCTTCCTATGCTGTGGTGATAGGAACTATTTTCATCACTAGTTAGCTGGCCAAAAAAATATTCACCCAAAAATTTTTGGTGACTCCGCTGGGGACACAGTAATTTTGTGCAATTTGGAACCTCAAGTTTTAGATTGAAACATCACTTGTGTCTTACCCATAATCATTATAACCCTTATCCATTATAGACTCTAGCAACTTCATTCTATGTCTTACCCATTATCATTATAGCCTTACCATCTTCCTCCACTTCTGTTATTTTATTTAGTCTGCAAAACCAGAGCTGCTGGGAAAGAGTGCGTAGTTTGAAGCCTCAAGCTAAAGCAGGGCCAGTTCTTTTCTATTTTTGTTCTGTAATCTAGCCACTCCACCCAGATTTATTATCCCTATTTTTCATAATTAAATCATGGTAGTTCAAGGCCCACCCACTCAACTTGACTCCACCTCTGCATGAACTCCCATGTAGTTCAAGAAAGAATTTCCCCAAATTATGTGGTAATGGGATAGTTCACCCTGATGAACACATTGCAACCTTCAACATAGCCTGTGGTATTATAGAGGTGAAATTTGAAGATGTGGCAAATAGGCTTTTTATGGAGACACTGCAAGGTGTTGTTGTAGACTAGTTTTACCATCTACAACCTAGATCAGTGACTGACTGGGATACACTCAAATCCACGTTTGAAGCCAGGTTCAAGGCTGTAGAGGATGCGCATGCTTTGTTGGCTTAGCTCACTAAGATGAAGAAGGAACCTCATGAGCCTATGAGGTATTTTATTCCCAGGTTCAACAAGTTGAGGCACAAGATTCCCATGGTCTCCCAATCGACACCTCAGAATCTCAAATGCTTCTTCATCAACTCACAGCTGTCTAAAGTGAGTTTTTTATTGAGACAGGCTAGACACATACACCTTAAGGCTGCTCAAGACTTGGCTATTGAGCTAGAAGATGACCTTATCTTGGTATGAAAGATAAGGAGAGATATTAATAGAGGTAAGCCCTCTTCATCTTCTGAATACTCACCCACAGCCACCATTGACCCAATGGTACAAAAGCTGGCAAATGAATTGGTAGCCTTGAAAAGGCAAATGACACAAGGTATGTCTTCTACTCCTCTATATAAAGATATACCAAGGAGGACATTCCCCAATCAGCCATATCAAGGCAATGCTTCTAAAAGTCAAGGGCAACCAAATTGTCTTCCTCCCCCACAGAGGAACCTTGTCCTTGAAGCACCTCCAACCAACTCAGTAGTTGGATATCTAGAAACAGAACATGTTTCCTATTTTCAACCTGATTTTGAGCAAGAAAATGATGTTGGTCTCTTCATGGAGGATTAAGAAAAATCAGCTGGTGACTCCCACATTGGTTTCCTAAATTACCAGGATGAACCCAAAAGTGAAGGTGAAGCAGTCGAAGAATCATACGCAGTATTCACCCAGTCTAAGAATCACTTAGCCTAGTAAACTAATAAAGAAAGAATAGAGGAATGAACTCAGCCTACAATTCCAATTGCTAAGCAGGGAACCACTCTGCCTTTCCAATCAAAGGACCCAGTGATTGCCAAGAAGGTTAGTACATCAAACATCTTTGCACCTTCTACTTTAACTTTGTAGATCGGTTCTCCCCCTCCCAAAAACCAAAAGGATGAACTCCCATCCTCTCTTCCAAGTCCATCTCACTAATTTGACATGATTGATCATGTCAAGAAATCTAAAATTCAAAAGACTAAGTTTGAATCCCTGCAAGACAATCTTGAGCAATTAAACATTGGTGGAGAACCAGGTGCAGACCTATCTGAGGCAAAGATTGTGGTTACCTAAACGTCAGCCCCTATTGCTCAAATTTTGTTGGAGCCTTCAGCCAGGGGTAATTACTTCTTGACCATAGAGGATGCTCATGTCCCAGTTGATGAAAGTCCTGTAGTAGGTAATCTAAGATTTCATCCAAAAAAGGCATCATAAAAATTGGTAGGGTGCAGTACAAATCAAGAAGGATCTTCCATCTCCCATGAAGAGAAATATAATAGAAGATCAACTTCTGATGATGCTTGGATCCTGGAATCCGATGGCAGCAATTCTTCCATAGTTGGATGTGGATCTTTGTTGCTCGGATTGAAGACTGCTCAGGATGAAGATATCAAACTCCACACCAAAGGAGATGCTGCACTGATGGTTTGTCAGGAGTTTGATGCTGACAATAAAATCATGTGCTAGACTAGACCAGCAAAATAGCAAGCTATGGTGGTGGACCATACTACTGTACTCCAAATTTAGAAAAAGGAACTCTTCACCAAGAGAGCAAGGAGTTATGGTTTTTAGTTTGAAGACCACGTCCTACCAAGGGGAAAGAAGAAGAAAGAGCCAAGAGGAAGACACAAAAAATTGGTTTTCTAGTGGAGAGTTCCATTCACCTATCACCATTTTTGGGGACAAAATGGTTTCCTATTAGTTTATCAGGATGGCACACCATTTTCACTGTCTCATAATGGGTGGCATCTGAAGCGCTTCAAATCTTGAGGCATCAGATAAGATCATCTATACATATGTATATCTGTATAGTCTTTAGTTCTATTTTGTGCTTTTTGTTTTCATTTTTAGAGCCTTTCTTTTTGGGTAGCATGACTCCATAGCCCAATGGCACCTTTCAAGGTACCAGAGATTCTAGTTTCTACTCCCCTTAGCTGTTCCAAGTTTTCATCTGAAGGAACTTCCCCAACTGGAGCCAGCTATTGGTCTCCAAAAATGTCACTCATTTTTGGAACAACATATGAGTTATCTTGGTCCTACGACACCAAAATTTCTCTCTTCCCTTCTCAAAATTTGTTTTGAGCTTTCAAATTCCTCTTTTTTCAAGCTTTTTTATTAAAGGGATTAGCAGGTTCAATAGGTTTAGAGGCTTCTGCAGGTGAGTTCAATCAAAAGAACCAGTTTCCAATAATTGGCCATCTTCAAGATTGGGTTGGCACCTTGGTTCAATCAAAAATGTCCATCTGTAAGCATCTAAGAAAGGATTGAACCATTGAACCATTAAATTATTGAACCTTGAACCATTTTGGTTTGATGGGTTTAGTGGGTTCAAAGGTTCAACATCATCTACAAGAGCTAGTTGTGCTTTGTAATAGGTTCAAAGTTCAACCGTTTCAAAGGTTCCATGGCTCTGAGCACTTAACTAGTTTTAAAGGCTTGAATCATTGAACCTTGAACCATTTTGGTTCATTAGTTTAATGAGTTCAATGACAAATTGGTTCAATGTGCTTGGTTCAAAGGTATCAAAGAGACTCAGTGAAATCAAAAAGATGAACCAATGAACCGATTGAACCTTAAACTAAAAGAGTTCAAAGTTCAATGGTTCATGGGTTCAAAGGTTCAAAGGCAGCCTATGTCAAAGAGAGAAGTAGCAAACAGGTGGTTCAATGGATGTTTTAACTAAGGAGTGGGAAAGTGATTGAACCAGGAACTGATGGAACAAAAGAGATAGAATGAACTGATGAACCAATGAACCAATGTACTTTCAGTGGGTTCAAAGGTTTAAGGTTCAACATGGCTCAAGTAGCTAGCGACCATTGATAACCCCATAGATGTCAAATTTAAAGTAAGGGAATATCCATTAAAATTCAAATAAAGTATAGAACTCAAAGGAAGAACTAAGCAACTGACCAAAAAGATAGAATTCCTTTAGGTTTGTTCAAAGGCCGACAAAGAACATTTCCTTCAAACTTTTTGTCTGAAGGAAATTATTAAGAGAAAGAGCTGTTAGAATTCCTTCAGAATTATTTTCTATGGGAAAATGACTAAGGTAGAGCCCAAAGGAATTCTTTCAGACTTTTGTTCGAAGGAAAAGCCCGACTGAAGAGAAAAGCCTGCAAAAAAATGCCCGATAGAAAAAGACAAAGTGCAGCGAAAGCCACCACGTGTCCTTTATAAAGCAGAGCAAAAGCCACCACATGCCATCTTCTGTAGGACCCCCAAAGGTTTACAAAGCTTCTATAAGTTAAGCAGAATACGTTATGTGTCTTGTTATGACTCAATAGAATGTGACAAGTGTTTGCATCTGTGTTCCCCTTTTGGAGTTGCTCAAGCAAAACGTGTCATGGACCCCATTTTCCATAAGTTTCTAATGAGTTTCATAATAGCAGAACTTGCCACTTGTCAAAGACATAAAAAAGACCCCCCAAAGACTTAGGCAAGAAGGGTGATAAAGGACAAAGAAGCAACATGGATGATTCCAAAGGCAAGTTCAATTAAAGTGATGGTTCAACCAAAGAGAAATGAAGTGTTTAAGTAGTGAAGAGAGGAGTGAGACCAAAGGATCATAAATATCTTCAAAAGAGTTATTTCCAGTAGGTGAAACAGTGGATCGAGTAGACTTCTGAGCACACCAAACCAAGGATGCAGCCTGCTTTTCTTCCATGAGGTAAAGACAAATTAGAAAAGGACCAGACGGTTCATACCAAGGAAGAAACATATTAGATGAAGGGACATGCCATAGTTATGGAAACACACTATTCTTAGCATGGTCTCTCCAGATAGGACTGAAGGCACATTGAAGACATTGACTGTAGCATGGGCCATCTAATGGAAAAAAGTGTCAATCCTTGCGTAGTTGCTATAAGATTGTAATATCTCTCATTTGTAAAGGGGACTTTTCATTTTTTTACAACAGCAAAACTCTACCCATTTTGAAAGAAGAAGATTGAGACTTTGAGCTCAAGTTGTAATTTCATTTTCATTTTTATCTAAATGAGAAAGCAGGTTTTTCATAGACTTTGTGTTGTTCTGACTTGTGTCATTTTAGAAGATCATTCTTATGTTTGTCTTCTGAAGGTGTCCTTATTCATTTAATTTGGTAAGCAAAAATAGTGAAGGTAATAGGGAAGTGTCCTAAAACCAACTGTGGGAAGACTTTGTGCTTTCATAATTGATTTCAATTTGTGTTTTTTTTTTTTCTTTTTGTGTTGAGGATTCTGGGGTGAATTTGTGCCCCCATTATCCTTTGTGATATAATCTTTGGGCATTTGAGGTGGAAACTTTGTGTTTTTCTTCATCCTGTTGTTACTATGCCCTCTGGTTAACTGGTTTCTTATCTTACTACTTGAAAGAAACTCCTACTGTTTCCTATAAGAACACTTCTAAAAGAAGAGAAGTGCCTTCAGTGTTTACACCAAGATTTCTCCTTTGTTTGTGAGAATCATCTCTGAAAGAAGAGAGATGGATGATGTAATCTTCCCTTGTGTCTTACTTTCTACTTATTTATATTTTATATAGCTCCTACTTATTTAATAGGGAACCTCCTCTTGATGAGAGGAGAGATTTGTCTCCAGTTGATGTAGTAAAGTTGCAAACCTGGGTGACCAATCTTCCTATGTTATGGTGATAGGAACTATTTTGGTCACCAGTTAGCTAGCCGACAAAATATTCACCCAACACACTTGAGCACTCATTAAACTTCACCAAACAAGAACCATGAGAAAATATCAAATAGAATTTGAAAAATGGGCCAATCACATAGAGGGATAATCTGATGAATTCTTTAGGAGTTGCTTTTTTAGTGAACTAAAGGATGTAATTTGATATAAGGTCAAATTTTCCATCCCAACACAATGATAGCATGCTAGCCCCCAAAACCACTCCTATCAAGCATTTGACTAATTCAAAGATGTGAGTGCATAGAGAAAAAGGGCTAAGTTATAATTATGATGACAAATTTACTCAAGGACATTGATGTGTCAAGTAAATATTTACCTATTAGATGTGGACTTTATGCCCAAAAGTGATGTTTGAGAAGATTTTCAAGATACAACAGATGATTCAGAAGAAACTCAACTTATTGTGGAAATTACTTCTCAAAAAGATCAACCAGATATCTCTCTCCATGATTTTGTAGTAGTCACCACCCCACAAACCATATGGGTTAGGGGTTACTTCAATAAGATCCCTCTCACAATACTCATTGATTCTGGTAACACTCATAACTTCATTAACCCTCAAATCACCAAATAGGTTGATTATTTTATCCATCCTTTCTCCAACTTTGAAGTCATGATTGTTAATAGGGGCACATTAACTTGTAAAGGAAAGTTTTGTAATATTTTTATCTCTATTAGAGATTATAACTTGAGATCTGATATGTTTACCTTGCCCTTAGATAGATGTGATGTTGTTTCAGGAGCCCAATGATTATGCACACTTAGACCCATCTTATAGTATTTTTCTAAACTTTGGATATAGTTTTCAAATTATGGACAAAAAAACACATCATCATCATAAGTTCACATCACACAGAAAAACTTTTTAATAAAAATTCACATGGCATCATTTCCTAGCTCCATTATATTCAAATGCAACCATTAATAGTCTCCACTACTCCTTATCTACAAACCATTCTACATAGGTATGCAGGTGTCTTTATTGAACTAGTGGGATTACCACCTTCATAGTTAGAGGACCACCATATTCAGCTCCTTCTTGGAATCATTCCTCCCAACATCAGGCCCTGCCACTACCCATTTTATAAAAATACTAAGATGGAAATGCTCATTCAAGACTTACTGAAGCAAGGCATTATTCACCCCAGTACCAACCCATATTCTTCCCCACTTCTCCTTGTTCAGAAAAAGGATGGGTCATGACACCTCTACATTGGCTTTCAAGCACTTAATCATGTCATAATCAAGGATAATTTATCAATCCATGTTATTTATGAGCTTCATGGCACTTATTCAAGCTGGATATCCACTATGGATATCACCAAATCTAGCTTCATGAGGATGATATCCCTAAGATATTTTTTCGCATGCATGATGGCCACTATGAGTTTATGGTCATGCCCTTTGGCCTCACTAATTCTCCTTCAAAATTCCAAGCATTGATTAATAAAATATTCCATCCCTACCTACATAAATTCATTATGATCTTCTTTGTTGATATCCTCATCTATAGTAAAACATAGTCTGAGCAACTCCAACATCTAGAGCTCACACTACAACTCTCTGATCATCATCTATGTGAAAAATAGTCCAAATGTGCTTTTTTCTAGGATGAAGTGGAGTATTTCAAGGATTTTTTTTAGCCTAAGGAGTTTAGGTGGATCTTAAAAAAATAACTTCCATGACAAATTGGCCTCATCCTTAGATACTCAAGAGCCTCCATGGTTTTTTTGGGCTAAATGGATATTATCACAAGTTTGTCAAGGATTAATAAAATATTGTAGCTCCATTGATATCTATGTTGAAAATGGATGCTTTTACATGGACATAATCTATTGAGTTTTCATTTAAATAATTGAAACATGTTATGTGTACTACACCTATTCTAGCTATGCTAGATATTACCAAGACCTTCACTATCGAGAGTGATGCTTTTAGAAATGGACTTGGTGTTGTTCTCCTCTAAGAAGGAGTCCCCATTTCATTCACTATAAAATTCCTTTATATCAATAATTTATTACTCTCTACTTATGAGAAGGAAATGATGGCCATTTTGCATGTAGTATAGAAGTGGCAGCCATACCTAATGGGGAATCATTTTTGCATCAAAACTAATCATTAAAGTCTGAAATATTTCTTGAAATATTGGGTCTATGCCCCATCACAACATAAATGGGTTAGAAAACTCATGGTTTATGACTATTAGATTTAAAAATAAGGGTAAGTATAATATTGTGGTTGATGCTTTATCTCACACATTTATGGACCAAGTTTCCCTTTAATCTATTTCCATGCCTATTCTAAATTGGTTGGATGTTGTATAGTAGGGGTATGTCAATGACTCCTCATTATCTCAAATCATTCAATAGTTGGCCACTAACCCATCTATCATACTACATTATTCTCTAGATTGTGCTTATTTATGATACAAGGGTTATCCGATGCTTCCCTAGAGCATAGATCTTTAGCAAGATCTATTTTATGAACTCCATAGTTCTCCATCCATAGGGAATTCAAGATTTCTCAAGAATTATGAGTGGGAATGATGTAACTTATTTTGGAAGGGAATGAGAAAGGCAATTTAATAGATGGTGGATGAATGTGATGCTTGTCAACATAATAAAGGTAAAACAACACTCATTCCTAGGTTGTCCATACCCTTGCTCATCCCTACCAAGATTTGGATAGATATTTCTATGGATTTAATTGATGGGCTCCCTAAATATGGAAGGAAAATAGTGATACTAGTTTTGGTTGACTGCCTCTCTAAATATAGTCAATGTTGTGCCCTCAGTCATCCCTATATTACCTCCATAGTCACATAAATTTTCTTAGACCATATTTTCCCTCTTCATGGAATTTCTTCTTCCGTTATCTCAGATCATAACCATTTTTGGATAGAACTATTTTGATACACCAGCACCCAACTAAAGATGAGTTTCAAGTATCATCCATAAATAGATGGCCAAACTAAAATTATCAACAAATTCTTGAAAACTTTCCTTTGTTACTTCACCTCAAAACAATAACATCAGTCGGCAAAGTAGCTCCATCTCATCTAATGGTGGTACAATACCTCCTACCACACCTCAACTAAAATGACTCCATATGAAGTAGTCTATGGTCAAGCACCACTAGTGTTCCTTTCATACACCCTCAGTAGTTCACCAATTTAAATGGTCAACATGATTATCCAAACTTAGGATAAGATCCTCAACACCCTACAAGACAATCCTCATATGGCACAAAATAGAATGAAACAATAGGCTAATCAACACCATTCTGAGCACACTTTTCAAGTAGGTGATATGGTTTTTCTTCACCTGCAACCATACAAGCAATCCTCCCTAAAAATCAAAAGGTGTCATAAGCTAGCTCCCAAGTTTTATGGGCCATATAAGGTTCTCTAGAATATTAGTTTGGTTTCTTATAAGTTGTAACTCCCACCTTCTTCTTGAGTTCACCTAGTTTTTCATGTCTCTTGTCTGAAGAAAGTTCTTGTCACAAACATCATAGTGTAAACTATTTTACCATAATATGATAATTAAGGGTCGATCCTTCTTGACCTAGAGGCAATCCTAGATAGGCTCACATGACAACTTCATTCCCACTCCATTATAGAGGCATTAGTTTAGTGGCATGAAATAAAACTAGAGGATGCAACATGGGAGCCACTCTTTCAGATTCAGCACCAATTCTAACATCTAAAGCTTTGAGGACAAAGCTTTTTCAAATATGGAGGGGATGTTAGGAACCCATGCTACCCTTATTTTATTTTTTTTAGTATATTAGTTTTTATGGATGCATATTCTTTGTAAGTCATCCTATGAGCATTTTATTTTATCCCACATTCATGAGAAGTAGTAGTTGCTTAGATTAGACTTAGTATATAAGTAAGTGTTGAAGCCAATGAAGGCATCCATGAATTTATTGTATTGAGCTTGCTCAAAGGAGGTTACCCCCTCAAAGTGGCCTATGATCAATATAATCCCTCTAATGTTTTTGCTAATTATATAAATCTATTAATTCATACATTTTCACTAAATAAATATGTTATTTTGTGAATTTTCATTAATTTGTTGTAAGAGGATCCTTTAATGCCCCTATCTTATCTTCCCACCAAATAATGTCCAATTTATGAAATAAAAAATTATAGGAAGGTCATCCTATATAGCTATGAGCCCCATTATAAGCAATTTCAAATATATGACTATATAAACACATTTCAAACCATTTGGCATAGTAGGAGGCTCCCACATTCAAAAACACAATGATCATAATTGAATATTAATATCAAATCACCTATTTCTCCTAATTCTGATTGTATACAAACCTATTAGCCTAAATCTCAAGTTTGAATACATTTTGTAGGTCAAAATTCATGGTTAAGGCACTTAATCACATCAATATTGCATTAACATCTAAGATATTCGACCAGTTATTCACACACCACCATAACATGGGAGAACTACATGAAATTTGATCCCTCTTTGAAGTATTAGTATGTAGGGAACATTCAACACATGGGGTGTTGAGATCTCTCCCAACTTCAACCATTGACCACTTTTTCCTCATTGATTTGCATTGGTCTTCACATGTTAAAAACCTAGGGTTTTAAAGGACAATCAGTCACATAGTGGTCTCTGCAAGTGATCACAAGCTCCTACACTAGATACAAGCTCTATAGATGAAGACACTACGAACCCATAAACCTTTATTCTTTTGTTTTAAGTGGACATAAGTGCCCTAAATTATACAATAATGCCACCCCTCTAGTGTCATGTTCCCAACATTGTTGTCCAAGTCAAGATTTAGTTCTTAATTCAAGATTCCAATTATTAGATCTCCCTATACAATAAGTTTCAACCTCTTATTCTTCTCACAGATATAGTTTCCAACTAAACCTTTATTTCTCATTACACTTTACTATTTTTAGTAAGTTTGTAGAATACATTAGTTTCAAATCCATGAATGTTATTATTGTTATATTAGTCACCTGATTTTACATAATAGTGTTGTCATCTAAGATCTTATTATCCCAAATTTGATAAAATAGAAACTATTTTAAGATGATAAATATTATAATCTAAAATAGATAATACAAATATCAATTTCTCTTAGTTGATGCTTAAGTTTTATGCATTTTAACCAAACTATTCATGATTGATCCTTTCAAGTAGTGTCTAGAGCACGAATAATAATATATTCAGCTAAAATGCAAAGTATTACATGGGATATTATATAGCCACATAGATAGCCAAACAACCTCCTAAAATATAGAAAGGAGGATAAAAAATAAACCTGGAATAGAGTTCATGGTTTGAATAATAAAACAAAATAACAATATTTTACTATGGTAAATTAATCATCACTTATTATAATCTAACATTTTCCCCTTAATTCAACATAGCTTGAAGTGAAGAGGGGAGAAATTTTATAAATGCCTAAAATTTGTCACATGCAAGTGACTTGGTGAAGACATATGCACATTGTTCTTTTTTCAGGAGCTAGATGTTGTTTTGTTATACATGTTCACAAATAAAATGGACTTGTACCTCAATGTGCTTTGTGAATTCATGAAATATTAGATTGTGAACAAGTTTGAGAACACCCTCATTGTCATAGTACAAGATGTTAGGTGTCTTCTATGGTAATCATAATCCTTCTAGTATGTGATGTAACCATATCACTTCTCCAACATATCCTCTTGTAGCATGATATTATACTTCAATAGAAGTTCAAGAAATAAAGTTTTGTTTGTTTCTCCCTTAGGATATAGGACCAGATACTAAAAATAACACATATCCATAAGTGGATTTTCTATCATCAATATTTCCTACATGATCTGAGTTTGAATACCCTATCAAGAAGAAATTATCATTCTTATACTCTAGGTCAAAGCCCATTATACCCTTGATAAATCTCAATATTCACTATACTAATTTTTAGTGAGATATCTTCATCTCTTGCATGAACTGTTAAATATAGCCAACTACTTAGTTGATGTTTGGCCTAGTATATGTTAGGTAAATAAGACTCCCAATAAATTTTCAATAGAGAGTTCTATTTACTTTCAGTGATGGATCTATATGATACAACTAAAGCGTTGTATCCATAGGTGTAGCAATTAAATTATTGTCCAGCATCCTAAATTTCTTGAGCATTGTCTTGCCATATTTCATTTGGGACACAAATATGTGGTTTTCCTTTTGTCATACTTATAATCCAATTCAATAATGTAGAAGCCCAAGATATGTCATGTCAAATGATCAGTTAAGATCTTTCTTATTTGCATCTATCATATTCACTAAACTACCTATTATGACTAGATCAATGAAATATACTACAATAATCACAATCTCTCCCCTTTGCTATTTGAGGTAGATATTTGGATCATAGGGACTCCTCTAGAATACATATTAAATGAAATACTCATTGATTTTTATGTATTAGGTTCAGAGAACCTATTTTAGACCTACAAAATTTTGATAAGTTTACACACTTTTCCTTCATTACCAAGAGTCATAAAACCTTTTGGTTATGTCATGTAAACTTACTCTTGTAGATATCCATTGAGAAATGCATTTTGTACACCCATTTAGTAGATCTTCCATCCAAATTGGGTATCAAAATAAAATATCATTTTGATTATCTTTATCTTGGTCGTAGGAGTAAATGTATCCTCATAATATATGCCTCCCTTTTATGCATATCCTTTTCTTATGAGTCGAGCCCTATGCTTGTAATTGTTTCCTTCTACTTTGTATTTAGTTTTGAAGACCCATTTATAGCTGATTAGCTTTTTCCCTAGTAGAAGACCTTAAAGCTTCAATGTTTTATGTTTCATCAATGATTAAAATTCTGCATCCATGGCATCCTTCAAAGGTTTAGACTCTATGGATTCCTAAATTGTAGAGGACTATATATTAGGTTTAGAGAACCTATTTTAGACCTACAAATTTTTTATAAGTTTACACACTTTTCCTTCATTACCAAGAGTCATAGAACCTTTTGGTTATGTCATGTAAACTTACTCTTGTAGATATCCATTGAGAAATGCATTTTGTACACCCATTTAGTAGATCTTCCATCCAAATTGGGTATCAAAATAAAATATCATTTTGATTATCTTTATCTTGGTCATAGGAGTAAATGTATCCTCATAATATATGCCTCCCTTTTATGCATATCCTTTTCTTACGAGTCGAGCCTTATGCTTGTAAATATTTCCTTCTACTTTATATTTAGTTTCAAAGACCCATTTATAGCCGATTAGCTTTTTCCCTAGTAGAAGACCTTAAAGCTTCCGTGTTTTATGTTTCATCAATGATTAAAATTTTGAATCCATGGCATCCTTCAAAGGTTTAGACTCTATGGATTCCTAATTGTAGAGGACTGTGTATTAGGTTCAAAGAACCTATTTTAAACCTACAAAAATTTTATAAGTTTACACACTTTTCCTTCATTACCAAGAGTCATAAAACCTTTTGGTTATGTCATGTAAACTTACTCTTGCAGATATCCATTGAGAAATGCATTTTGTACACCCATTTAGTAGATCTTCCATCCAAATTGGGTATCAAAATAAAATATCATTTTGATTATCTTTATCTTGGTCGTAGGAGTAAATGTATCCTCATAATATATGCCTCCCTTTTATGCATATCCTTTTATTATGAGTCAAGCCTTATGCTTGTAAATATTTCCTTCTACTTTGTATTTAGTTTTGAAGACCCATTTATAGCCGATTAGCTTTTTCCCTAGTAAAAGACCTTAAAGCTTCCATGTTTTATGTTTCATCAATGATTAAAATTTTGCATCCATGGCATCCTTCAAAGGTTTAGACTCTATGGATTCCTAAATTGTAGAGGACTATGTATTAGGTTTAGAGAACCTATTTTAGACCTACAAATTTTTTATAAGTTTACACACTTTTCCTTCATTACCAAGAGTCATAAAACCTTTTGGTTATGTCATGTAAACTTACTCTTGTAGATATCCATTGAGAAATTCATTTTGTACACCCATTTAGTAGATCTTCCATCTGAATTGGGTATCAAAATAAAATATCATTTTGATTATCTTTATCTTGGTCATAGGAGTAAATGTATCCTCATAATATATGCCTCCCTTTTATGCATATCCTTTTCTTACGAGTCGAGCCTTATGCTTGTAAATATTTCCTTCTACTTTGTATTTAGTTTCAAAGACCCATTTATAGCTGATTAGATTTTTCCCTAGTAGAAGACCTTAAATCTTCCATGTTTTATGTTTCATCAATGATTAAAATTCTGAATCCATGGCATCCTTCAAAGGTTTAGACTCTATGGATTCCTAATTGTAGAGGACTGTGTATTAGGTTCAAAGAACCTATTTTAGACCTACAAAATTTTTATAAGTTTACACACTTTTCCTTCATTACCAAGAGTCATAAAACCTTTTGGTTATGTCATGTAAACTTACTCTTGTAGATATCCATTGAGAAATTCATTTTGTACACCCATTTAGTAGATCTTCCATCCGAATTGGGTATCAAAATAAAATATCATTTTGATTATCTTTATCTTGGTCGTAGGAGTAAATGTATCCTCATAATATATGCCTCCCTTTTATGCATATCCTTTTCTTACGAGTCGAGCCTTATGCTTGTAAATATTTCCTTCTACTTTGTATTTAGTTTTGAAGACCCATTGATAGCCGATTGCCTTTTTCCCTAGTAGAAGACCTTAAAGCTTCCATGTTTTATGTTTCATCAATGATTAAAATTCTGAATCCATGGCATCCTTCAAAGGTTTAGACTCTATGGATTCCTAAATTGTAGAGGACTTGTTTGATTTTACAACTATGCTCATTAGGGCCAAATTGAACTCATTTCAAGTCATGTTGTGAGTCCTTGGTGTAGTATTCGATGTGTCTGGAATTATGTCCAGTTTAGCATCCCTTAATGTATTTGTATACATTTAGGCATAATTTGAGTATTTATTATGGGTGATGGAGTTGATGATTGTTCCCATCATCATCATTATCTTCATCTGGTGGATTTCAATCTTATGCATTATCTATAGAGCTAATTTGTGTACCAAGTGAGCCTCTAAAAAGAGCTTCTACTTCTATCTTCTCAAAAAAATTTACATCCCTACTTGTGTATATCTTCTTGGTCTTTGGATCCATTAATATATAGGCAAGTTCTTATTTTGTATACCCTAAGAAGACATAACTTTCTTCTTTCATGTCAATTTTAGTCATTTTTACTTTGGGAATATGCATACTTTATTTGCATTCAAAGACTCAAAGATTAATTATAGATGGATTGTGTCCTGACCATGCTTACTATAGTGTTATATTATCAATATCTATAGCGGGAACTCTATTGAGTAGATAGACTATAGTTTTGACTACTTCTACCCAAAATGCCTTTGCAAAATTTGAATCATGTAGCATACATTTCACTATTTCCATGATAGTAAACTTCATTCAAGAAAAACATTTTATTTTGGTGTATGTGGAGGTGTTATTTGATGATGAATGTCATTTTATTTGAAAAATGCTTTGAATTTGTTATTGTTAAATGTTGGCCAATTTTGGCCTACGTACAAAGCTTATGTCTAGATGGATGAGCTGAATAGATTTGTAGATGGAATGAGTGGTCTAAAGATCACAGACAACTTGCAAAGATTTTGAAGCACTTTAAGTAAAATTAAAGTGTAGTTTGTCAAAATTTAATAAATGAAGTTTCCATTGTGATCAATGTAGTCAAGATCATGGAATGAGTTTGTACCGTCCTTAAAGACTCATCAGAGCTTTGAAAGACCAATAAACATTTCAATCATAAGTCTAGAAGAACCAAACCATCATGGCACATCACGTAGAAATGAATAGACTAGTTTGCTTGTACATTTTATAAGTATGCTTAGGAAGCCTCTCAAGCCCATAATATCACATGGACATGAGTTTATTCATGACTAGATCATCCTCTACAAATTTCATATCTTGATGTCCTTTTTATCTCAAGATATAAAAATTCAAAGTCAAACTTGTAGAGTAAAATGTGTACAAGGATGTCAAGTTTAAGCTTCATGAAATAGTTATTTGATTTCAAATTTTCCAAGAATAAACATGTTGATGATAAGTTTCCAAATATTTGAATCTATGATCAACTCCAACAATGCACATCGACTGATGAGGCTAGTGGATCCTAAAGATCTAATAGAGTGAATTTGATCATACATCAAAGATCAATAGTGAGTATCAAGTCAAAAGGTCAAAGGATCTATAGGGTGAATGTGAAAGTGAAAACTGAAATAATCTTAGGAGTAGAATCTAGATCCAATAATACATATATGAAGCTCAAGTCAATGGGTCCAGGTAAATCAATGATTTGTGATCCATCATACAAGGTAGATCAAACTATTTCACTAAATTTTGAGTCTATTTGATGTTCAGGGGGAAACAAAAATGAAGGGTAGGGATTAGAGATTAGAGAGAACTTGGATTGGTTGTGTGTTATATCCAGATGATGTTGAGCACTCTTATTTGGATAGGGAGGACTACTTATGAATAATAAAGCACTAACACCAAAATATTTGTAGTAGATATATGAGTGGGCTGCCAAGCTATGCACTTGTTCCTGGAAGTGTCAAACTTCCTTAGGGATGATAGTCCACTTTTTATAAAAAAAAAAATGGTAATGAATAACAAAATGAAAGAGAGAGTAAGAGAGAGATATTCATATTGTTCTTGTATTCTAAATGTAGTAGAGAGTGACATAGTGCAGGTAATGTGAGTGGTATGTGTTTGTGGAGGTTGTTTGGGTAAGCTCAGGGAGGTTAGTGGAAATACATAATCATCAATGTCAGTTAGGCTACTAATGTCATTAAGGAGATATGATAGATATCAATTATGTGATCGATGTTGGTAGGGGTAGTAGGCTCTTAGGAAGTTGCAAGAGACTTTTCTAAGCTAGGAGGTGGATGTTGGTCAGGTTTATGAGGTTGAGAAGAGTTGTAAGGGAGTGGGTAAGACTCAGGTAGGTCTAGATAGAGGGTCGGCATGTTTGAATTAGAGGGAAATAGGTGAAGGAGTTTTACAACTCCTCTACAAGGAGAGTCAAGTTATTTGTAAAATGATAAATAATATAACGTAAAGTAATTATAAAATGACTATTTAAAAGAATTACAAAACATAGATATATACTTAGCTGGTGAAATAAATGAATTATGAGTGCCAGATAGATGGCTCTGATGAGGCATGTTGAAGTAATAGGTGAACAAAAAGACAAGCATGCGATATCAGTTTAGAGTAATCCAAGCTTTGTGTAGTATATCAATTCCTAATCTAGACTAATTTGTGTAGAGTAATGGTAAGCCTAGATGTAGAAAGTCAAATGTTAAAGCCTGTATATGAATGATTGAGTTTTTTTAATTTTTACTGACCTAAATATTAGCTTAGAATTTAGCTTAAGTAACTGATGTCAGTGATCCCACCAATGTTGGCCATGGGTTAACTTACGTTGGTGGCATGAGAATAGTTAAAAGGGCTATATTTAACCTATTTTTTGTTCCTTCTCCTGCCAAGTGTGGTATCCATTAGGAAATGGTAGAAATGCAAGTTTATGAAGGACATAGTTAGGAATTTATGTTTGGGGTGAGAATAGGGCATGGGTAGTTAGGATTAGGGGACTAAGTCTTGAGGTGACTCAGAGGGTAAGAATTATTATTAAGATGAGGTGGTTAGGCAAGGTGGCATAAGTAGTTTTTAACTAACTTAATTAAATATTTTAAATTAATTAAATATGTAAGGGGTGAAAACATGGGTTAAGAAGGCTAATTATTAAAAGGGGCTCAAGGCATGTTTCGACACAAGGAGTTACACATGTGTGTGACATAATTTTAGTGTCTACATTTGCCCCTTTTTGTCTTTTAATTTATGTTAACAAGTTCTAAGACAAAAACAAGAGTTGGATGCTCCATGTATAGGATTCAGTATCCCCCCTCAAAATGAGAATTGACAAAGGAGAATCTTTAATTAGGTTCCAATTTGATAAGGAGTTAATTGGGTAGGTAGATGTTGAATGAGAGCATGGTAGCATCATTGCTTGTGCATTTATTACTACAAGTTATAGTTGACATAATTAATAATAGGTAAAGGTGAGGGGGACTTATAAAAAAACCAAAGCATAGCTTGTAAGTGATAGTTGATAAGGTTAAAATGATCAAAGTTGTAGCTTTAATGGTCCATGTGTTCTAGGTATCTAAGGTAGGAAGTGTTCTTGGTAAACACAAAAGGTTACAGGTGATAAGACTAGCTTGGTCATGATCCAAAACACCTGATATACATGTGTGTGTATAATAGCCAACTATAGCAAGGTAGCATAAGTGGTCAAGATAAGCAATGTAAAGGTAGGTTCAAAAGGGTCAATGGTCGAAGAGATATTCGTGATCTCTGATTAGATTCATCATGGGTAGAGATTTAAGTGATCTCTAAGGATGGTTGTCATCATTGGGGAGATATATGTGATCTCTAATGTTTGTTGTCATGGTTAGGGTTGAAAAATCTAATTTGAGGGTACCAACATCAGTTATGTCACCAATGTTGATAGTAAGTATTATTGACATCAGCATTTTAGTTCAAGACTGCCGACATCGATGGGTGACCAAACTTGACAAAAAGGGGTTTGGTGGCCCACCAAAAATCATTTGTGATAGTTGATTAGAGAAAGAGAGCTCCATATTTGTGTGGGTAAAGATGGTAGAGCTAGGAGGGGACCAACTGGAGGCACACCACCACAAGTGCCAGCTATTCCAGCTTGGAAGAGATGAAGAGATGAGGAAAGATGCCCTTTGAGTTGAATTTTAAATTAAAGTAGTTAATGTGTCATTTGGGTGAATTTATTAGGTTTGTGGGGAGATAGGCCAAGTAGAGGGATGTTAAATTGGATGAGGGTAGGTTTAGGTGAATTTGGGAGGGGTTTGGGTGTAGTTGTTGGAAAAAAACCTAAAGTTGGGAGATGGGTTACTCGGCCCTAAGGTCGAACCAATCACTAATGTCAGTGGGGTTTGTCAATGTCAGATGATAACATGTTGATGTCAGTTGACATTTGGTACTGATGTCAATAGCCTTCATCGACATTAGTCATAGGAAAAAAACCCTAAATAGGAAGAAAATGCCTATTTTGGATCCCTATTTGAGTTAGTCAACTAGCCTAATGATTGAGCTAGCCTCAAAAGACCTCGTGTCAACTGAATTCTACCTACATAGCCTAGTTGAGAGCCTCAGGCCAATGTAGTGCTCTTAGTACATAAGGAAAAAGGGTGAGGTATGGTTAAAAATTTGTTAAGGGAAGTTGTTAGAAAAAGGTAGGTTGAAATAGGCCATGGGACCAAGGGCTCAAAAGACAGGTCATGAGGTTGAGGTTGTGAGATATAGGCCGTGGGGCCTAGAGTTTAAGATATAGGTTATGGAGCAAGAGTTGAGAGATAGGCAATCAGGCCTAGGGTTGAGAGATAGGTAGTTGGGCCTAGGGTTTAGAGATATGTAGTTAGACCTAGGGTTTAGGTGGGTTACCAATTTAGATAGTTAGGTGGGTATACGACTGAGCTAACCTTAGAAGACCCCATGTCGACTAAGTGTTTCCTACATATCCCAGATGAGGGCCTTAGGATAATGTATTTCTCCTAAAGAGAAGGGGAAAAAAAGATGGAGGTTTATATTGGAAAGTATGTGACTTGAGGTTTGTGTGTGTGGATGCAGACTAGGTACAATTTGACATTATGAGATTGACTACCTACGTTGCTAACAAAGATGAGGAGGGATGTCACCATGGATGAGTGGGAGAACATAGAAGTTATAGGATTATGAGGAGTTTGATGATATTACTAGGTTGCACATGATGTTAGCTTGATGATAGCATTGATAGAGAGGTGGGACCACACCACCAACACCTTCCATTTGCCTACTAGACAATTGATAGTGACACAAGAGGATGTGTACAAGATTTTATGGTTGCCACTCCAGGTTGAGGAGATATTTTCTTATTCAAGAGAGGATCCTGATATTCACATGGTTACATTATTTAGAGAACATGTTAGTGAGGTGACCTATCACTCAGTGAGATTTTCATATGAGTCATTGTACACTATTGATGAGGAACAGCATTAGTTGAGTATCCTGATGATGATAAGGATTACAGTATATGCACTACCAAAAATAGATGGTGGGAATTTTCTTATTGCATTAATAGGTGCGTTGGCACATATGGTTGAGTAGCGAACTATGTATACATGGGGACTAGTTTTTTCAGCATAGTTATACAGAGAGTTGTGGGGTTTGAAGCTATGATGATGGTATAGTTTGTGTGTCAGGTATTTACTCCATTATTGGTCATATGAGCACATCCTAGTGACATGGTTATTGGGGCTACCCACCATGATTTCAACTAGTTTTAGGGTCATTTTTAGATGGTGAAGAGAGGTTATGGCCCATACATGAGTAGATATCATAATACAAGACATTGATTATTATAGGCATATGATAGATGGATTAATTCGCATATATATTATTTAGAATCCCTACCTAACATACCCTACATTCAAAGGATAGGCAGAGTAGCTTGTTAGTTTATAAAGCACATTATGGGTCAAAGGGAGATGAGCCAGAGAGTTAAAGATGATACATATGGCATAGGCTAAGAGATAGTTTAGCTTGTTATAAGATGTGCCTCCTTCCTTTCTTTGATATAGGAGGGATGATATAGAGGCACCCCTACCCTTGTCCTAAGAGATAGATGGGCTAGATTTTAAGGAGCTGCCAACAGGCCTAGGTGTGGTAGATCCTAGATGCATAGTGGCTTATCTTGCTTGGTGAACAAGTTTGTATCCCATGGTTCAGGTCAGAAGGCCACCACCAAATTTATAGGGAGTGATGAGAGAGAGAGATGTAGTTGTATAAGTTTGAGATGTAGTGATATAGGCTTGAGATGCAGTAGTATAGGCCCAAGATGCAATAATACAGTCCTGAGATGTAGCACAGGCACAAGTATTGGTTTTACAAGGGTAGGTTATGACATTATAGGGGTAGGTCAGGGCATTACAAGGCTAGTTCAAGGCATAAAAGGGCTAGTTTATGGCATTGACAGTAGAGAGGGATAGTTTGAGAGCAGTAGGATAGGTTACTCCTCTTCCACCATAAGGACCATTACAGGGTCCTATAGTAAGTTTGATGGGTCCATCATAGACTGTATCTATAGCAAGGTATAACACTACTTTAAATGAGATTTCATACTATGAGAGGGACATCAGGGAGTTCTCATAGATTTAGAGGTATTCTAAGTTTAGAGATCATGAGAGATCAGTGACATGTGCCACAACTTCTAGCTCATGTAGACATAGACAGGTAGAGAGTGGTGATGCTTCTTCATGACCATGACTATAGCCTTGAGTATTTTGAGTGCCAAATTTTGTTATATATGTTGTATACACACTGGTCTATAACTTCAAGATGAGAGATGTACTTTTTGAGAGAGAGATGATACTTATATGATCCATTGATGTACATTCATATTCAGCGTATATATATATATATATATATATATATATATATATATGTGTGTGTGTGTGTGTGTGTGTGTGTGTGTGTGTGTGAGAGAGAGAGAGAGAGAGAGTTTTGTATTTTAAGATGTGTTTATGTATGTGATGGTGATGATGTTGAAGATATTGTAATGATGTGGATGTTTATGTTATGTTAATATTGAGCATGTTAGTTGAGTTAGACTAGCATTTCCCATATATGTGATGGTATATGCATAGTTGATTGGTTAGCTTCAACTTAGTATTTTTCCATATTTGTGATGGTGTATGCTCAAAATGAATGGGTTGGGTATGTTATTATTTTATTTTTAATTTTTATTTCATAATTTTTCCATATTTGTGATGGTTTATGCTTTAAATAAATGGTGTAGGATTGATAGTTTTCCTATTTATTGTTATTTAGAGAAACTATGGTTGTATGTTTGGTTTATTTCACATGGGATTATATGAAATGGATTAATGGGAAATGATTTGTTAGTTTTAATATTATTTTAGGTAGTTATGTGAGGATATTTACTTGAGATGTGTATGTGAGTGAGAATAGTTATTAAACACATAACTCTAAGAATCAAGAAATATTGGCAGAAAGGTGAGAAGTTGATGGAATTGTGTCATGAGATGTGATTTCAAAAGAGAAACTATCATGTGATTAGGATGGGAAAAAAGGAGACATGATGCTCGCGTATTGGTAAAGACCATAATCACAACATAGTAAGGCTCAGAAGTATGACCCTCTTTCATGCTTTGCATCTTTTGACCATTTGTTTATTAGAGAAGCATCATACTCACCTTGTGTCAAGTGAGTTCAAAGTCCCTTGAAAGATTATGAGGGGAAAATGTTAAAAGGAATGAGAGTGTTTGGGTAGCTTAACCTTCTTAGTGGGGATGGTATGCCCCTTCTATGGGTGACCTTAGAGCTACTATAAGCAATTCCATGACTTAAAGTTTCTTTTTTTCTATGTAAGTTGATCAATGCGGGAAGCCTATAATGAGATTTTATTTATGTTGAGGTCATATGAAGCTGATTAATATGAGAAGCTTCTAAGTCATTATTTCCCTTGATAACAAATATTGGCTTAGCCATCGTTTAAGGGAGTGGTCTAAGCTTTTGTTTTTGATTTTTAATCGTTGTCCTTGAAGGGAGTAGTCTATTTATAGTATCAAAGAGAAGCTACATAGTTATCCTTCAAGGGAGCATTCTATGTTGAGAATAATGACTTGAGAGATTATAACTTGTCTATGTATCCCATTTTTTTCTTTTTTTTTAACTTTATTCATGGACATGACTATAGAGGCTTAGAATTTTTCCACTTTGAGTGCAAAACCATCGCACTTCTAGATTAACTATGTGTGTAGAAATAAGGGTTAAGAAGAAGGGAGATGAATGTAATAGGGCTGCTTAAGGGATGATCTCAAGTTAAAAATGAGGTGAAGTGTCACTTTATTAACAAAATAATGGTCATAGGTGCAAATCATTTAAGGTTTGGGTTCTGGCCTTCCTTCTAGAGAAGATAAGTGATAAGTTCTTGAGCTATACTTATGAGTTATGATATAGGGTCCAATCTAATTAGGAGAAAACTTACCCCATGTGCTTTTCTCCATCTTTGTCACATGTTGATTTTCCTTTAAGATGAGATATTTGATATTAAAATCTCACTCCTTGAGGTTTTTTTGTAAGTGCATTTGATACGCTCTTGATAGATTTGGAGGTGGTTGAGGGATATGAGATAGCATTCATCAAGCAACTCAAGTTGACCCAAACGTTTTTTGTGAAAGTCATCATTAGTAAGTATGTCTTGTAGAGAGATGCAAAGAGAAGGAATCTGGACCTCAAAAGGCAAAATATCCTCCATCTCATAAACCAAGGAAAAAGGTGTATCACCTGTAGAGGTTTGAATGCTAGTGTGGTAAGCCCATAAAGCAAAGGGAATGTGCATGTGCCAATCCTTGCTAGTATCATTGACGACCTTCATGAGGATTTTGATTAATGTTTTATTAGAACCTTTTACCTGTCCATTTGCTTGGGGATAGTATGGTGACAAGAAGCTTAATTTGATTCCAAACATGTCACAACATTGTTGGATAGTCTTGTTTTTAAAAGATTTGTTGTTGTTTGTTATAATTTTATTAGGGACACCAAAATGATAGATGATGTGATGGTTGATAAAGTCAAAAAAAATCATCCTTAGTAGAAATGAGAGGAATGACCTTGACCCACTTGGTGAAGTATTCAGTAGTAGTAATGATGGAACAGTGATGGGGAGATAAATGCAGGTTAATCTCATTGATTAGATCCAAACCCAATTGAGATAAGGGCTAAAATTCTTTGGTGACT
The DNA here is from genome assembly GCA_037957365.1 of Torreya grandis. Classification (NCBI taxonomy): domain Eukaryota; kingdom Viridiplantae; phylum Streptophyta; class Pinopsida; order Cupressales; family Taxaceae; genus Torreya; species Torreya grandis. The sequence continues at coordinate 3,947,832 of JARHVA010000665.1, read as the reverse complement.
TATAAGGCATGGCTTGGAACATGAAAGAGGTTAGCGTGTTTTTGACATTTGATGCAGTGCTGAATGTAATCACTACAGTCTTGATGGAGTGTGGGCCAATAATAACTAAGTTAAAGGATACATTTGGAAACTACATTGCCATTGAAATTTCCACCACAAATACCATCATGGACTTCTTTAATGGTCAAGGGTATCTTAGTACTAGTGAGGCATCTAAGGAGGAGACCATTAAAACCTCACTCTTGACAAGTCCCCCTAGCATAGTGTAATTAGCGACACATTTCATGAAGGCATATTTCCCATTATCAGAGAGGCCGGAAGGGGTAATAAAAAATGAGAGGTAATCTGTGAGTTATTTTTACCATAATTCATGTGGTTTGTTTGTTACATTGCCTATAAAAAGGATGTTATTTGATACATAGGAGGGCAATGTTAAGCAATGTATAGTGACAGATTTTTGAGGAAGAGGGTGAAGAGGGTATGTGTGAAGCAAGAGAAGTCATTGTGTTAGAAAACTTGTTTGTAGATCGAGGAATAATAATCAAGAGGTAGGATTTTAACGATTCCAATAGCATATCTACACAATGTTTATATCATTATAAAATTTCATTTTTGCATAGGTAAGAACCATTAACCTAATTAACCACTAGCTGGGAGTCACCAAAAATGTTTATTGATTTGACACCCAAAAAAATAGGCATTTGAGGCCCCAAGATCAAAGCTTCATATTCAACCATATTGTTAGTACATTAAAAATATAGTTTAAATGACAAAATCATAGGCTCACCATCAAGAGGGATGAGGATGAACCCCACACCCCCACCATGTTGACATTTAGACCCATCAAAGAACATCATCATTTGATATGAGATATCATTGATGGAAAGCATTATGATAGATTCATCAAGAAATTTGAGTTTTAAAGGTTGGTTATCAGGTAAAGGGGTAGCAACTAACTAGTCAATAATCATTTGCCCCTTGATAAACTTTTATTGAATAAATTCCAAGTCAAATTCAGTAAGAAGAATGAGCCACCGAGATACTCATTGGTTGTGATATGGCTTGGAATACATGTATTTTAAGGGATCAGTATGGGTGATGATGTAGGTTTTGTCATTTAAGAGGTAATGATGGAGCTTGGAAACTACAAAGACCAACACAAGATAAAGCTTTTTGGCATGGGTATATCAAGTTTCATAATCAATAAGTGTGCGGCTTATGTAGTAAACCGCTTGTTCTCGATGGTGATCATCCTAATGTGAAATAATATCACCTAGAGAATGGTCTATTACAGAGATGTAAAGGTATAAAGGATAGTTTTCCTTAGGTGGAATAAGAACTAACAGGGAAAAGAGATATCATTTGAATGCATCAAAGGCTTCCTAGAAATCTATATTTTAATGGAAGGAGACATATTTTTTGAGGAGATGGTGAAAGGGTTGGCAATGATCTGACAACTGAGAGATGAAGCAATGGATTGATTGAAGCTTGCCTTATAGGCTATGGATTTATTTGATATTAGTAAGTGGAAGCATGTCTAGTATTGCTCGAACATTAGCAGGGTCGACTTTAATACCATAAAGAGAAATGATAAAGACTAAGAGCTTACCAAAAAGGACACCAAAGATACATTTCTTTAAGTTTAATCAAATTTTATATTGAAGGAGATGAGTGAATATGATTTTTAGAATCATCAAGTGATCTTGGCAAAGTTTAGACTTTCTGAGTAAGCCATCCACGTAGTCTTCCATAATTTTATGTAGAAGATCATGGAAGATGTAAGGCATGGTCTATTGGTATATGGCACTAACATTCTTCAGACTAAAGGGCATGATTTGATAACATAAATTCCCCCATGGGGTAATGAAATTTGTCTTGTGTTGATCTTTAGGAGCAATCAGGATTTGATTATAACCTAAGAACCCATCCATAAGTGATAGCATCTCATGGCTGATTGTTAGATCAAAAAGTTGATCAATAATTAGCAAAGGGAAGTCATCCTTTAGAAAAATGAGGTTTAGGTCATGGTAGTCAGTGTAGATGTAGATTCTCCCTGTCACTTTTGTGATAGGAATAATATTGGAAACTCATTACGGGTAGTCAATGGGTTAGATAAAGTTAATAGAAAGGAGGTGTTGGAACTCTTCTTTGACAAGGAGAGCAATATGAGGATGCATTTTGTGAAGCTTCTGCTTAACGAGTTTAGCATCTCAGTTGGTGATAATGTTTTGGGTGATGATAGAGGGCTCGATATCAGGCATGACATTATAAGACCAAGAGAAAGCTTTGTTATGGTCATTAAGAAATGTGTTATAATTTGCTTGCTCAGAGGAATCCAAAGACTAGTTAATTTTAAGGACATAGGGGTTATCATGAGAGGGAAAATTAATGTCTATGCTTGATTCATTTAACATAGCTTGTGTTTTAGATGGGAGTGATCATTGGATATAGTAATCATCTGTACCCATGTATGTGATAATAGCATCATCATCTTGACATTAGATAGTGTTGATAGTGGGAGAGTTTTCATCAATCATATTAAGATGAATGAGAGGAAGGGACCTTGTTTCCTTACCCTGGTGATAGGTGAGTGGGCCCAAATGGATGGCATTTATTGAAAAAAAAATAGGAGGTATAGATACCTCTAATTTGGTAAGTGATGGAGGAGGAGAGGATTGAGAAGGAGAAACTGGCTCTTTGGTAATTGATATATGATAAGTTTTGATGAGTTTAGTTGGTTCATCATAACCCACTCCATGCCACTTTTTAGCATTTTCAATGGTTTTATTGGTGGGATATTCAATGGGCATATGAACACCCTATTCATAACAACCCAAACCAAATCCTTCATAAGCACACCTATAAAGATAGGTGTGAGTGAAACTAGGCTTTCCCATGAAAGAGAAGTCATAGTTAAATGGTTATGGTGAAGAGGATGGATTGCTGACAGTGGGAGCTCGATCAATTCCCCCATATGTGAAATTAGTTTGAAGGTTAGGGGGACCATACGGGATGACCATCCCAATATAGGGATAATAATTGGGGTTCATATGAAGCTTTCCATACACTTGTGGAGTATGGAGCATGTTGAGTGTCAAAAAATGATATTCTCTAAGCAACAAACACTTGAAAGTTTCCTCCATGTGGTCTTTGTCGAGAATTTGTGTTGTCGGTATCTATGCAATTGGGGTAGTGGAGCTTGTGGAAGCTTCAGAAGTATAATGTGAAGGAGATGATGTCTTTGATGGAATGACAACATCATTGGGGATATAAGTCATGTTGCATGTTTTAAAATGAGGTGGGTCAGCAGGAATAACATGCACTTACCCATTGTGCTCAAACTTGATGCAGTGATGTAAAGTTGAGGGCACACACACCATAACATGTATCCAAGGTCATCCAAGCAATATATTATATTGAAACTCTCCTTATAGAATATAAAAGAGCTTAAGAATTGTACAGGGACCCAAAAAGACATGTAAAACAATAATGCCCATCATAGTAACTGTGGTATCGTTAAAGGAGTGGAACACTATGTTAGTTTGAGACATGCAATTGTCAAGAAGGGTTAGTTATTTGTAGGCATGAGTGGAGATAATATTAATACTATCTCCTCCATCAATCATGACTCTTTTGACATGAGTTTGATTGATATATGCGGTGATAAAAAGGGTAGAATCTTGATCTTTAGGATGTTGAAGTGGTATTTCTAAATCACTAAAGGAAATCAGGGAAATGATGTTAAGAGAACTAACCAAAGCTGCAAGAGGCTAGGGATCATCAAGTTGTACCTCAACCACTTGCAAGGCATTAATCAAATCTTGATGGTGTTGGGGTGAGTTTTAGATTAACTCATACAAGGACATTTTCACTGGGGTTGGTGAAGTTGTTTCACCATTGAGTTTTGAATAAGTTTTGAAGATGTTGGTTTCAGGACACCCAAGATGGAAATATTAGGATTCAAAGGAGGAGTGTCTTTTGGGAAGGGATGAGCCCAAGGGGAAGTGACCTTTTCCTTTTCTTTATCCTTTTTATTTTATAACCACATATCCATATTAATTGTGTTGATCTAAAACATAGGTGAAGAGGTGGCAAAGGGAGTATGACAACATATTTGGGTTTAAATTTAGGTGGAATGATATGAGGCATTATGGATGCTAGGGATGGAATAGTAGGAAGGTTAATGGGAGTATCAAAAAAAAGAGTTTTGATATCAAAGTGTTGTCGAATGACTATGATGAGAGCTTTACAAATCTTAGTGCCATGTCCAGGTGAATGATGATATAGACACACTTGTGTATCATCAAACCAAGATGGATTCAATCTAAGAGGGTTATAAGGCTTAATGGTAAGAAGATTTATTTCAAATTATTGTAAAAATTAGTGTAGGAAAAATATTTGAGAGCCTATGAGTGGGCTAGTACTTGTTGTAATGGGCGTGGACACCTTCTTTGGTTTAGGAGTTATGGGGGTGATTTTACGTGGCACCTTTTTAGGTGGTGGTGGATCCACATGTTTTACTGACACTTTCTTGGTTGTAGGTGTCATGGTGTTATATGTGAAATGCCTATTAGGTGGTAGAGGTAGTAGTGGAGGTAACTTAGCCTTTGGTTTTGCTTGGATTAGTGATACCCCAACTAAAGTAGAGGGGTGTGGTCCCAAAATTGAAGGCAAAGTTGAGGGTAGAAGAGGGAAGGATTAGCAAAATATAGGAATCTTAACATTCTTCCTTTGTTTAGGCTACACAAATTTATCTTATGGTTGGAGAGTCAAATTTAATTTCACCTGTGGATGAATTATATTAGAGACTAGGTGCATGCCTAAAGACTTGGTCTACTTTAATGTGGTAGACACATGCGAAGGTGAGGGCTTTAATGTAGAAGGATAAGCTTCTGGTGATTTTGATGAAGAAGCTCTGACTTTGTCAAAGACCTTGGGGTAAAGGGTAGTGAGAGGATTGGTGGTAGAGGATGACACTTATTGTGTAGGATAAGGAGTTTTGAGTTGATCCCAAAATGCTGCATGATCTAGCTTTGTGGAGTCAAGAAATTCTAGATTTCTCACTAACCATGAAAAGGGTTTAGATGAAGTTAACATAGGCCTTATGGTTACTTCTTTATAATGCTCAGGTGATTGAGAAAGAGGGAAAATATTGACCTCTACTACCTTAGGCCAAAGATGAGAAAGAGTTACAATAGGATCTTCTTCAACAGAGATAAGAGAAGAGGCATGGTCTTCCATGGGTGGGGGAGAGATAGGCGAAGAAGGTTCCTCAAGGGGGTAGATCATAGGTACAATTTCTCCCTCAACATGTGGGCAAGGAATAGGTAAAGTATGATCTTCCATAGGTAAAATAAGTGGTAAAATTGGTTGAATTAGAGTAGGCACAATAGGTCTCTTGTCTAATGTAGGGTTAAATAACACTGGCTCCTCTAGGTGTGAAGAAGGAGTGGATGGGTACTACCTTCCATCGGTGGAGGAGAGGTAGGTGAAGAAGGTTCCTCAAGAGGGTATAACACAAGAATGATGTTCCCCTCAAAATGTAGTTGAGGAATGGGTAAGGTATGGTCTTCAAGTGGTAAGAAGATAGGTAAAATGGGTGCAAAAGGAACTAGCAATACAGGGTCCTCTTTTGGCAAAAAGAGAGGTAAAGGAGGCCCTTCCTCATGTGGGAGTGGAATGGATGAAGTAGGCTCTTCTACCTAAGGAGGAAGAATGAGCAAAATAAAATCCACTGATTGTGGGAGAGGAGTAGGTAAAATGGGTGCCTCCTGTTGTAGGGTAGGTTGGATTGGAGGTAAAGGAAAGACCATATGGATGCTATGATCACATGAGTTATCAGTCATGGTCTAAAAAACATTTTTATTATGTGAATGATTAAGAAAAGGATATTTGAACACGTCCATATTTTGATTAGCAGACACATTAGGATTATCCAAGATGAGATCAGCCCTGTCAATCATGTCTTGAATAATGTTCTTAAATGTTTTATAGTTATTAGAATTGTGTCCTTTGACTCAATGGTAGCCACAAAATGCATCCTCCTTATACCAAGTAGGAATAGGATGGGAGGAATCAAACTATATAGGAGGCTTTATTTAAGGAAGGGTTATGGCTCCCTGTTATAATAGTTTTTTTCCAAAATGGAAGTATATGACTCCCCAATGAAAGCGTATTGTCTTTATTCATACCATTGCTTGAATTGTTTGATCAGATTTTGTGAGGTCAAGGAATTAGATTCATTTGTGGTTGTGGAAGAAGCAGACTTAATGACCATTGCATTGGCAGGGCCTTTATATTTTTGGTTAGAAAGAGAAGGTTTAGAAGAAGAGTATTTGATTTGGAATTGGCATTCTTACTTTGCAACTTGACTCTATCTTCATTTATAGCCTAGATCTTGAGTTTTTTCACCATTTTAAAGGCTTCATCAAATGTGCAAAATGTTTGTACTCAGAGTGTGGATGAAATGTGCTTAACACATGCCCTTGAGAAGAGCTCAATAAGCTCAAGTTGGGGTAAAGAGAAGGAGAGTTGATTGATTAAGCCTCTCTAGTGAGCGACAAAATTTATGATAGATTCGTCATCAAATTATTTAATAGAATAAAGGTTTATAATAGAAAAAATTTAGAAATGCTGATAGAGAAATGGTCAAGGAATAATTGTGCAAGTTGGGTAAATGAGAAAAGGGAGTGCTAAATTGTCGAGTTATACCAATCCAGGGCAACACCTAAAAGATACATAGGGAAGGTGTGAAGTAGTAACGCATCATCATGCCCTATTAAATAACAAGCATATATAAATGCTTGTAAATGTTATTACGGGTCCTCTTTACTCTGGAAGTGAGTAAATTTGGGGAGTTCCCATTGGCTTGGATAAGGGTGAATAGGCATAAAAGGATGGATGGGCTCATTACATATCTAATCATAAGATAACACATTCTTTTAACCTGATATGGATGTCTCTAGATAACATCTTGTCCATCAGCATCTTAATGAGGTCTGGAGGAGGATCAGTTTGGGAGATACCCCCTAAGTTATATAGAACCTGATAAGAGGTAGAGGGAGTGTATGACATAGCTTGTTGTATTTGTGTTGATGTAACATAGGGGTAATGATTCATAGGTTGGGGGGTAGAAGTGAAAGGGGCTTATCCCATTGGGTTAGAGACAATGCTTTGGTTAGATGTTATTATAGGTTGGGTTGTTAGCATGGTTATACTAGGTGAAGGTTGAGTCTTGAATCATGTAATTATAGGTGTAAGAGTAGATGGGATGGATACCACCAAATTATAAAATTGTCTTAGACTTGACTGAACTGCTTGTAGTTGTGAAGGTAGGGAAGTCACAATAGGATTTAGGTGAGACTAGGTGGTTGGTGATACTAAACTTTGGACATTATTTATGGTTGGGTTACTTGTCAAACTAGTGGTTTGAGTAATCATGGGGAACATAGTGGAGATAGTTGAAATTGAAGTTGTCTCCATCAAAGAAGTTGGCATACCATATAGTGGGTCACCTGAAGAATTATGGTTTTGGCTCATGGTGAGGTAATGTTGAAGGGCAGCCACATTATGATCAAGAAATTTAGCAAAATCTTGATCTCCTTCAAGCATAATGGGAATTTGGCTAAGGCTAGGAGTATGCTTTGTATCTAAAGTATGCTCCATGACAGAATTAGTAGCAAGAGGGGAAGCTAGAAGTGGTTGCCAGCTTACATAATCAATAAAAATGTTGGCTTGGCTTCACATCAATACCATGCAAGAAGAAGTATAAATAGTCTTAGAACTCTATATTAGTGATAGAGTGAGGATAAACTAGTTTTGGGTGCAAGTAGGTAGGTTATTTAAGCTTACTATTTTGAGCAAACTAAAAACAACCAATTTTCATAGTCATCAACATTGATTACTTGACCAATGTTGGTAGGTAAAAGTTTGTCGACATCAATGGGTTTAACTAATGTCGGTCACTATGGAGTCTGGGGAGATGAAAAATCCAACATTTTAGAACCCAAAAGGCAAAATTTAGGTAAAATAGAGGATACAAGAGGTTTGTATAAGGAGGATGAACACTCAAAAAACTTGATATAATACAACCTAAGTATTATAAATGGTGTTGATTTTATAAATTAATGGAAAAACATCCTTACCAACTACAAAATATAGAAGGTAATATAAAAGTAGAAAAAGAACATATAGCCACTAATTATTAACTCCTAGAAATTAATTTTAGTCTCGTGTTGTCTTATGTCTTAATCAAATAGTGAGATGAGAGTTTGGTTACCGAAGGTACTAGAAAGCAATCTAGAGCTAGTTTCAGGGTAGTTTTGGTGCTCAAGAGGAAATCTATGTTAGACTAGGTACATAGCTTATTATAAGAGATTTCTCCCCACACTTCATGTACCTAAAATCAAGCTAGGCCATTTATCCAAAATATACCTTTTTTCTAGAGTTTATACTCTGCCATATAACGGAGTGGGTTCTCCCCTTGGTGGTGAAATCCAAGTAGGATAGTCGGGTAGGGTAAGGTGATCCACCAAGTGATGAAATCTTGATGGGCCTTATCTCAGGTGAGTTTAGATGTTTTTTTTATGAGTGTGATATGGTAGTGTAACATGGGTGTACTACTATTTATTTATAATGCCTATAATTAAGTAGATGAGCTAATATGTAGCAAGCAAATAATGAAGTGTAGTAAGTTTTAAACCCAAATTTGAAGCTAGTTTTGATTCAAATGAAAACAAGGATGAAATAGGAGAAGAGAATGAATTTCACTATCCTAAAGTGCATGCAAGAAAGAGATAAACAAGAGATTCTTTTTAGCTTGCATGAAAAACGATAATTTTCTTTTAGAAGCAAAAGAAAGAGAAGAGTGGCAAGGAAGAAGAAATTTTAGTTTGTTGCTTTTAAACAAAAAATAAAATGTTGAATATTCCATTTTGAGGAAAAAGAGAGGGAGAAAGTGTAAAGAATGAAATTTTCACTTTAATGCACCTATATGAATGCTTAAAATAAGCAATGAACTCAAGGAAAACTTTAGGGTCTCACCGAGTGTGCCAAAAATGTTTCACTAAATTTTGAGTCTATTTGATGTTCAGGGAGAAATAGAAATGAAGGGTAAGGATTAGAGATTAGAGAGAACCTAGATTGGTTGTGCACCATATCCAGATGATTTTAAACACTCCTCTTTGGCTAGGGAAGACTACCTATGAATAAGAAAACACTACCACCAAAATATTTGTTAGTAGATATATGAGTGGGTTTCCAAACTACACGCTTGTTCCTAGAAGTGTCAAACTTCCTTAGGGATGAAAGTCCACTTTTTGAAACAAAATGGTAATGAATAACAAAATTAAATAGAGAGTCAGAGAGAGATATTCATACCATTCTTGTAGTTTGAGTGTAGTAGAGAGTGACACAGTGCAGGTACTGTGAGTTGTTTGTGTTTTTGGAGGTTATTTGGGTAGGCTCAGGGAGGTTAGTGGAAATACACAATCACTGACATCAATTAGGCTATCAATGTTGGTAAGGAGATATGATCAATGTTATTTATGTGATCAATTTCAATAGGGGCAATAGGTTCTTAGGAGGTTGCAAGAGACTTTTTTGAGCTGGGAGGTGGATGATGGTTAGGTTTATGAGGTTAGGAAGAGTTGTAATGGAGTGGGTAAGACTTAGGTAGGTCTAGATAGAGGGTTGGTATGTTTAAAATAGAGAGAAATAGGTGAAGGAGTTTTACAACTCCTTCATAGGGAGAGTCGCGATGTTTGTAAAATGATAAATAGTATAATGTAAAGTAATTATAAAATTACTATTTAAAAGAATTATAAAACATAGAGATATACTTAGCCAGTGAAATAGATGAACTATGAGTGTCAAATAAATGGCTCTGATGAGGCATGTTGAAGAAATAGGTGAATAGAAAGACAATCATGTGTTGTCAATTCAGAAGAATCCAAGCTCTATGTAGTATATCAGTTCCTAATCTAGATTGATTTGTGCAGATTAACAATAAACTTGGATGTAGAAATTTGAATGCTAAAGCCTATATATGAATGATTGAGTTTTTTTAATTTTTACTGACCTGAATATTAGTTTGGAATTTAGCTTAAGTAACCAACATCGGTGATCCTATCGATGTTGGTCATGGGTTGACTAACGTCGGTGGCATGAGAATAGGTAAAAGGGTTATATTTAACCTATTTTGTATTCCTTCTCTTGCCAAGTGTGTTATCAGTTAGGAAATGGTAGAAATGTGAGGTTAAGAAGGACATAGTTAATTAAGAATTTATGTTTGGGGTGAGAACAAGTCATGGGTAGTTAGGATTAGGAGACTCAGTCTTGAGGTGACTCAGAGGGTAAGAATTAGTCTTAGGATGAGGTGGCTAGGTAAGGTGGCATAAGTAATTTTTAATTAACTTAATTAAATATTTTAAATTAATTAAATGTGTGAGGGGTAAAAATATGCGTTAAGAAGGTTAATTATTAAAAGGGGCTCAAGGGGGGTTCAATACAAGGAGTTACACCCATGTGTGATGTAATTTTGGTGTCTACACTAACAATGAGTGATGGGTCAAAAGATTAGTGAATCTTTAAGATAAATGTGTGGGTGATAGGTGTCTTAACTACATTAAGTTGGTAGAAGATCTATGTCTCATGTCCATTCATACAGAAGAGAATCAATGGTACATATGTAAGCCAAGAAAGTAGATCTAACAGTGTGAAAATAAGTTGATCAAGGGATGATATCAAAAGTTGAAGCTAAATATGATAAGCCATTGGTAAGGTGGCCCTAAAACTGATTGTGACCATTTTTACAAGCCAAAATGAACTAGTAGGGAGAAATTGATGCCACTAAGATCAAAATAGATTGATTTAGTTATTTTAATTGCATCGATGCTAGAATAAGATTGCAAATGATTTGATCTCATTATTTTAATCATAAGGAGCATCAATGAATGCTAAAAATAAATTAAAAAGGCCTAATATGGTTTTTGTATCCATTTTTTAGAAGTAGTCTTAGACATTATGATCTTTTCTAATGGCATCAATGCCAGAATGATTGGAAATCTTGGTCAGTATGTTCCTTTTTCCATCCTTCTATGCATGATCCCCATCTCTCTCATCTCATTCTACTATAAATATAGGCTTCTAAGCCTTGAAAAGTATCCCTCTCTTTAGCATGACTAGACTCTGTCAAGATTTATACTATAACATCTATTTGATGCAATAAAAGATTGAATTCCTCTATTTACAAGCTAAATCAAAGTGTGTTTCATGAGTTCATTGGCATGGTAAACTAAATGTATGTTTTCCTTGCCTCTATCTAAATTTTCTAACCTTCATATAGTGTTTTGGTAGTTCTCACATGTCATTCTAAGTGCATATAAATTTTTTTGGTTAGTTTAAAAGTGGATAATTTTGCTCCCATGCTAGATCAATAACTAGTCCATGTCTTTTTTATGAAATACTTATGTAAAAGCTGATCAAAGAGTGAATGAAGTGATTTTTAGTAGTCTTGAAAGTGTCCTATAGTGTGTCTTGTGAAAGTATAAGGATCAAAACATTTGGTGCATCACCTCATTTTTTCATGCTTTTTTGCATTATTGTCAATCTGTTTCCCCTTTTCCCAACAAAAATCTAGTTTAGACTTAGTATAGGTGATATCCCCAAAAGAAATCTAGTCTTCTCTAGAGGTCTGACATAAGATTAGGTTACCCACATCGTAGGGGCAGTCTCATGTTGGACTAGGTTTGAACAAGAGGACCTAAACAATCCCCTTCTCAGCTAGGGTATAACCTAGGATGTCAATAGTTCTAGCACACCCAATGGGACTAGGTTTCCTCAAGGAACTATAATTTGGAGCTAAGGAGAAGAATTTTTAGTATCAAAAGAAATCCATCATCATCAGGAATCAAAGATATTTAAAGTTGTTGAGTTCATATCACCATCTAGACAACATTCTCATGCCAAAGGTTACTACAAGGTCAAATAGTAAAGGTATTCCCCTTGAATTCAGTGAACAACCTTATATTTCATATAAGAGATCAAGAATTAATAGGACAAGACCTTATCTCCAAAATCAATATTCATCTCCTAGTCATCCTATTATTTTAAGCAGTGCAAACCCCACTACTCAAATGGCCATTAGGAATCAAGTGTTCATCCCATTTAATAGAGGTAGTCCACTGAATTTGACCCATTTTGATAAAACTCTTATGTTTTCCCTTAAGAGTATCCCATTATTATTAGGATAATGTCAAACAACTGCTATTGAACACATCTAGGATGTTATCAACCTTTGTTCTATTCACAATGTTATCCAAGATAATGTAGCTATTAGATTGCTTGCTAATTCCTTCAAAGGAAAATCCTTGTAATGGTATAAAAATATCCCATTAAATTCCATAGATACATGGGATGAGTTAGGTGCAACCTTAGAAAATTTGAAGACAAATATGATCACATATCTTTATTTGAACAACTAACTAACAGAAAGACAGCTCCTCATGAGTTCATGTCTGATTTCAACCTCCAATTCTAATAGACATGGACTAGGATTCCTATAGTGATCAGATCATCCCTTGAATATGCCTTCTTGTATTACTTAAGATCCCTTAATTCTAATATTAGTGTGATGATATAGTCTATAGGTGGCAATACCTTCCCAGATGCTTATTACGTTGTAATAAGAGCATAAAATAGTTTGATACAAGTTAGTAATCTTGATCCAAGGACTCTAATGCCTATATTCCCAGAGTTGAAATCTATTCCACCCCATCAATTTTCTCAATTTCCATCATTAGCCCCTATTCCACCTCCTCAAGCTTAAGTTACATCTCCTTCTAATCAATCTAATGAGCTTGGTAAGCTAAAAGGTTTACTTCAATATTTTGGAAATGAAATAGTACAACTCAAAAGGCAATAGTATCAGACTAATAGGCCCTATCAACAACAAAATTAAACTATTTTTCAGCCCTTTAGAGATCAAAGGTCTCTTTATCAAGGATTTAGAGAAACTAGACCACCCTACTAATCACAAGGAACCATAGTTCCAGCTAAACCATATGCATCTATTGATCCTAATGCATCTTCCACATCAAAATTTATTTTTCCCTTACCACTTCAAAATAATTTGATGCATGACTCAATTTGGCAGCTATCCAACCTTAATGATGCTTAAAACCAAGCCTTGGTATCACAAAACATTACTATGCCAAAAATGACACAAGAAGAGTTTTATCTTCAAGGAGGTCAGTATCATGAGACAAGTTTGGTACCCCAAGGAGAGGTACAACAAGTTCAAGTTAATCCTAATGACATTAATGTAAATTATAAAATGGATAATTATGTTGCTTTCAATCATGGTGGTGAGAGTAGCAATTCAAATGGTCAAGTTACAGCTGTAACTAGAGCTAAAAGAAGAGCTATTGATAAGGCTCAAAATGTGAATAATACTTTAATTACTCCCAATGTTGTTTCCAAAATTACCCAAGATCAACCTATGTCCCCTACAACACAAAAAAAATTAGAATGCAAAGGCAGGGAAGATCCTTCAAATGCCTCTGGTATGTGAACAACTAATGGTTCAAAAGGTGCAACCAAAGGTTATTGGAGATTCATTTAGTATAGTGGATCAGATAAATAAATCCAATGTTAGCATTATCATATGGTACTCCCTTACTATTCCTAAACAAAAGGATATGCTCATCCAAGATCTTTTAGCTCTCAAGGTATCCCTAGAACTAGTTGAGAAATAAGGCATTGTCCTAACCAATTTTGACCAGCCAATAAAGCATCAAGTATAGTAGGTATACAAAGTGGAAAAAGGGGAAAAATCTTAGGAAAATTAAAGTAAAACTCATCGCTTCTACCTCTCTCTAATAGTTGGTGACTATTTAGTTCATAACTATATCGTGGACATGGAGCCCATCACACTGTCATGCCTATGCAAATTGCAGATAAGCTTGGTCTTGTCTATAAACTAAATACTAAAGGAGTATTATAACTAGATGGATCACCATAAAAATTATTATGCATTATCAAAGATCTAAATTTGACACTACATGATTACCCCAATGTTACCATTTAACAAGATGTGGTTGTGGTGGACTTGCCTCCCTACTTTACCATGTGTCTATCAAGGGACTTTACCTCAAAGATTATAGGATATATATCATATTATTAGACATATTTGATGTTTATAACTAGGTATATAACTACGGAAACAATACATTTTTAACCCATTGCACATTTCCATTTGGAGCCATATATGCCAATGTTGTAAACACTAATTACCTCATCACAGATGAGGTGATAGAAGATAGTGTAGAGGAAACTGAATCACCTTTAGATGGGATTCCAGACTTTTTCCTTGATGAGTGGGCCTTTAGCTCACATTAATATTATCCTTATAAGATAATTTAAGAAAGAATTAGTGTTTATTGCTTGCATGAAAAATATGCACCAATTTTAGCCTTGATGAAGGATGATGAGTCTACTAATGGTTTTTGGCAATTATACTTTGATGGATCAAAGAATAAGCATGGTATCAAGGTTTGAATGATATTTATTTATCTATAAAATCAAGGTTATTTATCATTTTTTAAGTTTCAATTTGGTTGTTCAAATAATGTTTCTAAATATGAGGTACTAGTTCATGGTTTGTAATGGGCTAGCAAGATGAAAGTCAATGCCCTACAAGTCTTTGGTGATAGTGAACTTGTAGTTCACCAAATGAGAGGTATTAATGTATAAAAAAATATATTACTTAAATCTTATAATCATAGATAATGGGACTTGTTTGAATAATTTTAGGCCTTCAACCTTTAGGCAATACTAAGAGATGAGAACAAACATGCAGATAGGTTCGTTGTCATTGGGGAAAAATTTAGTATCACAGATGATGTAAGAAATGAAAAGGTATAGTCACACATTAAGGTGATTGTAAGGCCTTATGTTCCAAATAATAATGATAATTGGCAAGTGTTTGAAGATGATAATTAGATTGTCAGAATCTTGCAAGAGAAAGCTGAGTTTTCTTTAAGAAATTAGTCAAAATAATTGCAGTAGTACAATGATTATATTGTGAAACTAAAAACAAATAATTTTCCCAAGGGATTGGTCACACATGAAAACATATTTAATGGTGATGATCAGTTGAGGAAAGAAAAGTCATCTTTGTCAACAAAGGAATAACACTATGCCAATGTGGAAGTTGCACCTAGTAAGAACTTAAAGTTGGGAAAGGTATGTGCTTATTTATAAAAAGAAGCTTCAATTGAGTTATGTGCAAGTTTTGATGACGTATTTTTATGTAAATATAGTGATCTCAAGGGATTTGACCCAAGTCTAGCTCAACACACCATTGAGCTAGAAGATTAAACTAAGCCATTAAGATAAAGACAAAGGCCTATTAATCATAAGCTTGATCCTTTGATGAAATCTAAGATTCATAAGCTCATTGAGTCAACTATTATATTTCTAATAAAACACTCAAATTCAGTGGTAAAACTTATTCCAGTATAGAAAATAATAGTGAAATTAGACATGTGTTGACTTCCGTAACTTGAACAAGGCTTCCCTTAAAGACCGCTATCCATTTCCATCTATGAAATGAATTTTAAATTTGGTTGCAGGTTCAGAAAGGTTCTCCTTGTTGGATGGCTATAGTGGTTACAACCAAATTTTAGTCAAGGAAGAATACCAATTTAAGACAACCTTCACCACAAAGTGGGGGACATTTTCATATAGAAATATGACCTTTGGTCTATCCAATACTGGAGAAAATTTTTAGAGAGCCATGGATATGGCATTTTAGGGCCTTATTAACAAGTATGTGCTGGTCTATTTGTATGATATAACAATTTTTTAATAGAATTCAAGTGAGCACATGGTTCACCTTGAGCAAGTGTTTGCAAGGTGTAGATAATTTAGGGTATCCCTAAATCCCAAAAAGTGTGTCTTCTCATCTCATGAAGGTAATCCCCTTAGACATATAGTTTCAAATCATGGTTTAATCATAGATCTTAAAAGAATAGCTTCAATTCTTGCACTTTCCTTACCCAATCACAAAAGAACTTTGCAAAGTTTCTTAAGGGATATCAATTTTATCAGAAGATACATGTCAGATTTTGGCACTTTGATAAGTATTTTACTATTTTGGAAAAACTAGGGTCTAACTCCTAAACAATAAAGGGTCTAAAATAAGGGGAAAAGTCCAATCAAATATATTAAAATATAGGTTTTAGACAATTTAATCAAATTAATTGTATAGGGAGAGAGATAAACTTATCTAGAAAAATGGACTAAAATAAATGATTCAAGAGCTAAAAATTATGGTGTAGGACTGGGACATTACCATAAATTAGGATCTAGTCTTCATTATTTGATTGGATATGAGTAATAAAATAAGACACTAGTGGAACCAGTGCTATAGTCCACTCCTACTGCTATTGTCCAGGAGACTTGAGCTTTCTAGGTTTTATTCACTATGTCTATGTGACCTTGCTTATGAAGTTTTGGAGGTTGGAAGTCAATAGAGCTCACTGTAGATCCATTTCAATCTCCAAACTTGGTACCTATCTATACACATGTAAACAACAAATGCATCAAAAGTAAAAGGGAAAAAAATTGGGTTAGGGGAAGAAAGATCACATGATCTAGAACCCCTATTATTCTGATTTCTGCCTACATTAACCCTCAAACTAGGGTCTTAGATAAAATTTAGTTCTCCATTAGGGAATGTGCATAATCAACATGCATGGTAGATGCAAAAATGACTTTCACCTAGGCCCTTCCTTGATCAAGCATGAAAGTCTATATGTGATGTGAAATGTTGAGCTATACTATTGACTAAATTTTTTATTATCTAATGTGCCAAAATAGTAAGTTCAAGATATAAAATGCCTTATGAAGTCCTTTATATATAAGACTCTTTGTTTTGAATTTGAGGACTTTCTTCACATTTGGTCGACATTGGGAAACTTAATGATGAAGCTAAGAAAGGGGCTGGGATACATTAAGTAAAGGAAACTAATCGTTGGAGCTCAAAATGACCTTGGATAGGAGCATCGAAAGTGGACACTAGTGGTACTGACATTGTAGTCCAAATTAGGCTCTATTTTCCTAAGTTGATGGGTCCTAAGAGGATGGATTTGTCATGAAAATAGTAGTCTGGTTGAGCTGGGATTAGGTCTAAAAGGCTATGGATGATTGGGAATCAATGAAAAGATACCTATGAGCATGAAACAAGACCAAGATAACTAAAACAAAAGACATGGATAAATGTGAAAAAAAGTCATATTCTCTGGTTGGAGTCTCTTGTGAAAGGACTATGAAAAGACATGATATGTGTGGTTTTTTCACCAATTTAGCGTGTATACATTTGCCTCCCTTTTAATATAGTGATGTAATGAAATGAAGTATTAGAGTAAAAGAAAGAAAATAAAATGTGTACCTGAACCTACCGGCATGGAGATGAATGTGATGTAAAAGTGTCCAACTCACTTCCTAGCCATGGAACTAGATGAAGAGCTAAACAGTGCCTAAAAAAGAAGGAATCCCTAAAAGGGATACCCCTATACTAGACCTCAAAGTGGAATCCATGTAATCATGGAGGAGGGTAATGCTTGTCCCCTGTGTTGAATTTGACTAGAATGAGGAATGCTCGAAGGCCCAAAACCAATGTCTACCCTCTATCCTAGATAAATTCATGTAATCTAGAATGAGTGTAAGAATTTCTATACTATGAAGAGCAAAATATGTCATGCCCCCTCTCTGAATAATTTGAACTATAACTGAGAAGTGCTCAAAGACCCAAAACCAATGTTTGCCCTCTATCTCGCACAAAATCATATAGTTTGGGTCTAGGTAATGCTATGAACCAATCATTGTAGACATCCATATGGTCTAACCTGGTGATAACCTAGGTACAAATAGGTGTAATCTAAAACTCTAGTCAATGCGTAAGAAGATAATGGCATGTCTTTCCATTAAATTTGTATAATCTTGGATGATGAAGAACGTGATCATCTGTGTCATGCCCCCAAATATGGTATCTGAGTGATGCATATGTATAGTATAGAAATCTATATAACCACATGTGAAATGACATATCATACCATGCCCCATGTGTAAAATTAGAGATCAAAACACTGTGCTCTACATTATGCCTATAATTTGCTATCTTTTCTTATAACTATGTCATATTGTATGAAGTTGTGTGAGATGTGTAGTAAGTACATACCCCCAAATCTAGTATTTGAGTATGAATCTATATCAAAATAAATATGAATCCATATAATATGAACCACTATATCTAACTAGTTTGTATATCTATAAGCTAAAATCAATGTGGATCGACATGATCTGAACCAATGTATCTAAATAGCCTATGTATCTATAAACTGAAGGTATGTCCCTCTAAATGTTTTGAGTAATGTTGAGTGACCCATGTAATATAAATAACTATATATCTCAACCAATCTAAGTTAAATCTATTAATATGCATTATTGGAGGTGTAAGAACCATGGTGTATCCACTTATGAGAGTGGATGGGTTATGTTGGGTAAGTGTAAGAATAAAAATAGTAAGAATGATGCCCCCCTTTTGGAGATAGAGATGAGATATCGTGATAGAGGAGTTTGATCCAAAAGTGATGACTAGTGGTGTAATGATAGAAGCAAGGTTGGTATAGTTTGAATTGATTGAGAAGTTGTTTGATTGATTAGACTAAGTTATTGAAATTAGAACAAGTTTTGATTGGTTAGGACCAATTTGTATGTCTAGATATAAAAGAGGTATAGATATGTGTGTTTCATATTAGGTGGATGATTTAGTAAGAGATAAATGCTTAAGTGATTTTGAAGGTATCATTTTCATGATTTTGTGGAACAAAATGGTTTGTAAAATAGAGCTATGAGGTTCAAGTTATAAGCAAAATAGTATTGTCTTTTGGATGAAAAAGTTATTTGATATAGGAAAATTGGATTGATTCTTGATTCATTTATGCATTGACTAGGTTGATATTTGGAGCTTTGGAGTGAGAGATATGTCAAGGAGATGAGTACCTGTCATAACCCAATTTGAGTAGTGGCAGCCCAAGTGGAGGCTGGTGGTGATGTTACCCTAATAAATAATTGAAATGCTTGATTTTTGCCTATTTGGAAGCCTATTTTAAACATTTTTTGAGTTTTTTTAAGAGTCTTAGGAAATTTTTGACTAGTTCCAATGCTCATGTCTAGGATTTAGAACTCTTGTCTAGGGTTCAACACTATTGTCTAGGTTCCAATGCTAGTGTCCTTTTTGTAGCACTGTTGTCCACTAGGGCTAAATTTATGAGTTTTTGATTTGTTGCATATTATTGTGTAGCTTGTCTATTTTCCTTAGCATGGTTAACTGATATATATGTTGTTTACTAGTGTTTTTATAGGGTGAGGTATGGATGAGGGAGTTTTGTAGAGGCCAGGTGATGGAAACACAGAGATTATTACTTTTTTTAGCTGATGAGAGAGTTGTGATGGATAAGGTAGGGTTGGGTCATGTGTGTGACATATGAACTATGCAGTGGGATAGGTATCTTATTACAGCCTTATGTGAGAGGTGGAATGTATACACATGTACTTTTTGGCTTCTTACTAGAGATGTTGTGATTACCCTGAAGGATATGTACCATATTTTGCATTCATCAATTAGTGGATGGCGTGTGACTTTATAGGATGACATGGGAGTTGTTGCTATTTAGGCATACATTAGAGAGGTAGTGATAGAGATGTATTATTGTCAATTATTTTGTAGTTGAGAGTTTTACATCTATAAAAGTGGTTGGCCATGCTTTTGGCTTAATTTTTTGTTGTGGATTAGAGTGGGGTGTCAATTGCATACAAGATGCATAGGATTATGTGTAGTATAGAGGTGTATGGCACTGTGTTTTCATGGGGTAGGACTATTTTTACCCACTTATATAGGGATCTTTATAGGTTTAATCAGGAGGCATTTAGTGGTGATGTGAGTGCATCTACTTTATTACATTATTGGGCTTATGAGCACATAGCAGTTGTGCAGTCGATAGGATTATCGAGGGAGAGGTGAGTACCTCCATAGCCATTTGGAGAGTATTGGATGAGTACATTGGCTATTTGGTCTCCTAAGATAGATAACTATAGATGAGTTTTAGACATATTGGTGGCTTAAGATACCATATGGAGGCCCTATAGAGGATTTCCTAGGTGGCCCAAGGATGGAGTGTAGTTGCAATATATGAGGTTCAATTATTGGTTACATGACCACTGGGCTAGAGTGTACAAGCACTTTCAATATGAGCACATGACTAGATATTTTTGGGTACCATAGGATGTGCCCCTAGTAGCATAGGTGTGGGTGAGGAGAGCATAGGCACCAGCAAGGCTAAGAGCTCGTGGGAGGCCTACGGAGGCTGAGTTAGCACCATTACCTTTGGATATGTAGATGCAACTATAGATATTCCTAATGTAAATGATGTTGGATACATAGAGGCATATACCACATAGTGGGATAGTTATCATTGGGATCCATTATATACTATTGATGGAGGTGATGCCCTTGAGTATGAGGATCCCACATTGATCTAGATGATGGGAGGTAAGCATTGATTATATTTGAATTATATATAAGTTTATACTTGTTTTATCTTGTTTTGAATATGTATATCTAACATAGTGTTGTACTTTTACATGCAGGTGGAGTGGGAGGTACTCAAGAAGAATCACCTATTGGGGGAGATGATGGGTTATGAGATACCATCATTAAGTTGACACTCTGAGAGCTCACACAACATGTTCTTGATGATGTGGTGGAGGAGGGTTTGATAGATCAAGTGACAATTATAATTGGTGTTTATGCTCATTTGTTTGATAGAGTTGTTATAGCGATAGCTACATATGTTAGAGTAGTGGGAGAGAGAGATGAGTTGAGGGCTAAGCTAGATAGGCATAGGATGCCTCCACTTGATTATGGATCAATGAGTACATGGATTATGGATGAGTACATAGATCTTCAGAGGTGGTATGCAGACTTGCATGAGGATCATGGGCAATTACTAGAGTGAGAGAGCTAGCGTAAGAGGCATTTATAAGCTTGAAGAGGTGTGGGGTCATTGAGTGCTAGGCTGGACTATAGGACTAAAATTGGAAGAGAGAATGAGACTAAGAGTGAGGGCATGATGCCCATTCATGATTGATTGTACCTTGATATGATGTATATGTTTTGAAAACTTTGTTATATATTTATATATGGATACTAAGTTGATTTTGATTTAGGCATATTGTGTTATGGATTATGGAATAGATTGGTATTGCAATTTATTGATTTAAAAATTGTTGATCTGGTATTGATGTTGAAGTTTGTATATGTTTGGTAAAATGGTACTTGAGATATGTGATTTGATTGTTTGTTGATAAGTGTGATGCTAGATTTTGATTTTTAATCATATGTAAGCAAACCTTTGTTGGGTTTTTAATTGGTGAATTGTTTGGATAAACTGATTTGGTTTAATGTTGGCAAAAATATGGTAAGATCTAGATTTTGATAGGCTTGGTTTTGGCTATGGATAGTTATTGGGAATTAGGAATGTTAGTTGTTAGTATATTGGGATGTAAGATAGCACGTTGTACATATTACGTCCCCGAGAGTGGCTCAAGAATAAAAAGGCTAGCTAGACCTTTGGCTCCATCATTGCCCTACTAATTGAAGCTAGGAACTAATGTTGGTATGAATATGTGTTGTATCACTCTATTTTATATCAATATTTGAACCCTGATGGCCAACTAAATAAGTGCCCATATTGCTCATGTTATATATGAATATGCTTTATATCTGATATTGTCTACTATGTACTAATTGTAGATGTACATAGAAATTCTACAAAATGTAACTTTATTGGATGTGCCATGGAAGCTATGTGTTATGAAAAAGGTCCATCTATCCATGATCATATACCATGTGTCCTCTATTGTGATGTGTGTGACTGAGCAATAGATCGATATGGAGCTAAACCTATGATGAGGGATTATTTAATCTCAATCATAACAGGTTACTACATGAAATAGGTCCCTAAAAATCCATCTGAGGTGAATATCTCTCTAGAGTAGTACTCTGTGATGTGGGTTCTATTGGTTGAATATTTTGTCGATTAGCATACTGATAAACAAAATAGGTCTGATCAACCAAAGTATGAAGATTAGTCATCCAAATGTGTAGGTTTATCACATCAGAAGGGGACTGATCTCTCCTCACATCAAGGGGAGGTTCCCTATAGATAGGTTATATATATATATATAAACAAAAAATAATACTTAAGGGTAAGACAAACCATCCATATCTCTTTCTTCAGAGATGATGTGTGTGGATCAAAGGAGAACCTTAAGGAAAATGACAAAAAGCACTCCTCTTCTTTCAGAAGTACTATTCAGCAAGCCACAAGAATACTCCAGGTAGTAACAACAAAATGTAATAACCAGCAAATCGAGATGTGGCACAAAGTCTTCACCTGGATTGCTCAAGAGTAAGATACGAAGAATAATGGGGGCACAAATTCATCCCAAGGTCCTTTACATAGGAAAAAGAAAATACAAACACACCAAAGGTACTTGTGAGGGCACAAAGTCATCCCATAGTTGGTCTTCAAGACACCTTCCTAACCACTTCTACTAGTTCTGCTTATTAGATCAAATGAACAAGAATGCTTCTAGGAAATAGACATACGAAAAATTCCCTAAATAACACAAGCTATTTCCAGCATAAAGTCTAAAAAGTTCACTTGCTTTCTTATTCAAATGAAGAAAAATGATTAACAATCTGAGCTCAAAGTCTCAGTAAATGCCTTTCAATTTGGGCAGAGTTTTTTTTGCTTCTATGGCAGGAAAAAGATCCTCATAACAATTAGAGAGATTACAATATATAGAGGTCGAGAGAGGTTTGGCACATTTATCCCATGGAACAGCTCATGTTGCACATGCAATGCTTTGAATGCACTTTTAGTTCTATACTTTAACTCGGCTGTCATCCCCTGGAACTAGACGATCCTCTTAGTTCCCTCTCTTGATTACACCATTGTTCACTTTGACTTTATTCTCGAACCAGTCGTGTCTTTTAAAGGCTCAAGAAATTTGCATCCACGTTTCTAGGTTCAAGAGGTCTATCAGATCCAAACACTGTGTTGACACTCTAGATCTTTCATATTGTTTCCTCTACTTCACAGTGATTAGGGCTCTCACACTTAAGTCTGCAAAAATCAACAGACACTTCATTGCCACCAATTTGGCATCCTCGAGTCTGCCATCATTTGAAACATATCTCATGCATGGATATTTCTAGTTCTTTTCTTCATCGTTTCTCCTTTTTTGGCTATTGAATGAGGTCCTTAAATTGCCTCTCTGTTCTTTGGTCGCTTTCTACTAAAAGATTGACATGTGGTGGCATCCACTTAGAAATAGGTGAGAACACACGGTAGTTTCTACTACTATTAGAGGCTTTTAGAAACATTTTTTATGAGTCCAGCGTAAGATGACATGTGGTGGCATCCACTGTGCTTTAGCAGCCTTTGAAAACACTCAAGACTTATTTTAGATTCATGTGGAAGATGACACGTGGCACTCTCCGTAGAGTTATAAATGAATAGGTGGTAGATTTCACTTGTCTTCAAATATTCAGGTGGATGATGACACATGGCATGTTCCATTTTCTTCAACAGCTCACTGGGGGTCCACCACAATCTTTATGAAAACAAGAAGCAGGAGGGAGAAATTATGGAGATTGACACTTGTCGACTTCTGCCAAACTTTTACAAGGGACACATGGCACATTTTGTAGCTTCTTTGAGAAACATTTATTGATAGAGGCTTTGAAACCTATTAGAAATTCAGAATCACAGATGCAAACATGTGTCACTCTCCGTAGAGTTATGATGAAAAAGGTGGCAGCTTTCACGGAGATTCTTAAGAATCCTACAAAGGATGACATGTGGCGGCTTCTGCTAAGCTTTTAGCTGCCTTTGAAAAGTCTTCAGGACTTATATTAGTTTCTCACAGGAGATGACATGTGGCAACTTCCACTACATTTGATGAGAGACATGTGGCGGGTCCCACTGCTTTGATACTGTGTCTCAATGGATGACACGTGGCAACATCCACTGTGACTTTGATGAAGGACTTGTGGCAGCATCCATCACATTTTAGAAACATTATAGAACTATGCAAAACTCATTTGTATTCATGCAGATGATGCCACTTGGCATGTTCTGCTTAAATTACAAAAGACACGTGGTAGCTTTTGTGGATCTTAGAATCAAAGTGAAATGAGGCTCAAAAGATGACACTTGGCTGCATCCACGGGATTTTATCGAGCTTTTGTCTCAGTCTGTTTGTTTTTCTTGGTCACTTTTTGCCATGGGAATTCCCTTCGCAAGGGAACTTGTGGCTTTGACTCTTGGGGCACTCCTTTGAACTTTGTCGCTTGAATCGACTGATTGAACCAACTTTGGTTCAACGGTTCAATGGTTCAATGTCTTGTTTTGGCTGAGTCCTTTTGATCTTCATTGAACCAAATGTGTTGAACCTATTGAACCTTGAACCCATTGAACCTTGATGAAGTGCTTAACTCTTGTCGATGATGTTGAACCTTTAAACTTGTTGAACTCGTTGAACCAATCCCGAAAATGACTAAGTGTTAGAAACTAATTCTTTTGATTGAACCTCCCTGTAGAAGCCTTTGAACCTATTGAACCATTAGTCCTTTGATTGAAAAAGCTTGAATAATTCCCAATTTTGAGATCTTAAAGCATTTTTTTGAAATGAGAAGAGGTATTTTGGTCTTTGCTTGACCAAATAGCTTATATATTGTCCTAAAAATGAGTGACATTTTTTGGGTACAACAGGTTCACTTAATCTTAATTGTAGCAGATTATTACATGAGACAAGACCCAAAAAAATTGGCTATAGTGAATATTTCTCTTCAGTGGTATTGTGTTTCATTACTTGTGACTCTGCTAGATATGTTTATGGAACTACACTATGTACTTCTCAGACTATAGTGTTATATGTAGGCTTTTTTCATTGGACTAGTTTCCAAAACTTCTAAATAGGTGGAATAGGAGATCTCCTATGAGGCTCTATCTTATAACCCACATTACTCTCATGATGAGTGACCAATGATTCTTATAAAATAATGTCCTAGGATGACTCATTTGTGGATGAATGAGGTTTATGGTTCCATGATGGAGGAGATCTTGATACCCCTATATGAATGTTATGATGCCATTGTCAACACAACTATTAATGCAATCTCTGAGTCCATAATAATCATTATCTCTATGTTCATAGATATGATGATAGTTATAAAAGGGTCGATGTTGTTGTTTTTATAGGAGATGTGGATCTCATCGATGAGTAGAAGTCAATGTGATTAACCTCCTATCTAATAGTGAAAATAATATGACACATGGGCTATCCTGCTCCAAATCAAACTGTAGTGGTGCCTTACTACTATTCTCTATATTGCATACTATAGGTTGTATTCTAGAAACTAGCTCTCTACTCTTAACTGGCTACTTTTATATTTGTGGTCTCCTATCTTGTTTAGGACATGGTGGATGTTGTGTGTTAGGAGTTGTAGATGTAGGTACTACTGTGAAATCTAGATTAATTTGATCAACTAAATCTACCTCAATCAATCCTAATTTCTTTTCCAAATCTAAAACTGTATAACATAAGTGTCTAAAAGAGGACTCTGTCTGATATAATAGATTCTCAAGGAGAGTTTGATGAAGCCCCTTAATAAATATATGTTGAATCTCTAAATCTGTTGGTTTGTATATAGATCTTAGCATGTGAGTCTTGAATCATAAGATATACTCACTAACTAGATATAAAATATTCTGACGTAATGTGGCAAGTTTCTCATATGTAACATGAGGACCCATGTTTTCTATGTAATATCTAACAAATGCCTCCTCTAAGTCATCATATGTGTAAGGAGCCAATGGAGAGTAGATGAAATAACCAATTTTTTGCTTCCCCCACTAATGTCTACTAGAATAACTTCTATAGAATCAAAGGACTCACATGAAATGTCATAGCCTTTCAAAAGGCTTCAAGGGATATGAATGGATCTCTAGTTCCATCAAAGTGAGGCAATGATGGTATCTATAAATGCTTAGGCAATGAAGCTTAATGAATGTCTTTGGAAGGTGATTACCATGTAAATCATTGACATCTATCCAATACTTATAAGCCTTGTTTTCCAAGGTAAGGATATGTACTTGGTGTTGTAATTCATCAACTACATGCATCAAAGAGATAATTATCAGAGTTGTTGCTAGAATCTAGATAATGCGAATGCAATGGAGATGTGATCACACGAGATGAATCAAGTGCACACCACATAGATGCTAAAGTAATTTGAAATTATACAAGAAGTTAAATTGCACAAGACAAAATGGAGAAAACCAAAATCTGATTAACATGAGATGGCCAAAGTGAGGAATACATATAAGAGAGTACATAAGTAACTCCTCCACAAAAGGTGGACAAGGCACCCCAAGAATAGATTGTAACTCCTCCATGAAAGGTGGTGACAAGGTGCTAAGAATAGAGAAGTAACTCCCATCAAGGGAGTTACTTATGACATTCTTATGACACCTATGACACATCTATGACACACACCTCCACATAAGCTAGCCTATCCCAAAAATGTAGGAAAACTCCATGTATGCACAAGAAATTAAATTTTCCTAATTAAAAAATAGGGAAAAATAAAAACCTACACTAATACCCCCCATAAGCGCAGCTTAGGTGGGCAGTGTGGAAATATAAAATGGGTCCCAAAAACTAGGCCTGATGAGGTACCCATGTACAAATGCAATCTCCCATAAGATAGAGAAAAGGAGAAAACCCATAGGAAAAAACTCCCCCCCAAAAGAGAGACATAAAAGAAAAGAAGAGGCTAGAAGGCCCCCCCTAAGATGATGCTACTGCAAATGTGGACCACACCCCAAGAAGAGCTCATAGATGAATGAACTTGCTCTCAATGAAAGGTTTGGTGAAGATATCTGCAACCTGCTTTGAAGATTGGCAAAATATCAATTTAATGACCTGACTATGAATAAGCTCCTAAATTAAATGCATGTGAATCTCTATGTGCTTGGTCCACTAGTGCTAAACTGGATTCTTGCAAATCTGAATGGTACTTTGGTTGTCACAATAAATGATGGTGGGTTCCCTGATAGGAATGCCAAACTCAAAAAAAATCCCCTGAAGCCAAATAGCCTCAGTCGTTGCATTAACAACTCCCCTATACTCTACCTCTATGGATGATATAGCAATAGCATTTTGCTTCTTGCTAGACCAACTGATAAGACTAGAGCCTAGAGAGAAACTATAACCAGAAGTGGACTTGCAAGTTTGTGAATCACCAGCCCAGTATGAATCTGTAAATCCAACCAAGTCACCTCTATGCCAAATTTGTAATGAATCTCGTATCTATGTGAACCCTATATGTCACGCAAGATCCTCTTAGTTGCTTCCCAATGCAGCTCATGAGGTTCCTGCATGAATTTGGAGACAAGTCCCACTGTATATGATATGTCAAACCTGGTGTGAGTCAAGTAGATGAGACTACCTACAAGTTGTTGATACTAAGTGGCATCAACCAATGGTGAAGAACAATCAGCCTCAAGCTTGACTCCTGATAGAAAGAGAGTCAGAGATGGCTTGCAATCAATCATGTGAAATTGAGCTAATAAGTCAAGAGCATACTTAGGTTGTGCAAGATAAATCCATAAATCTGACTATGAGATTTTGATGCCAAGGAAGTAGTGCAACAAACCCAAGTTTGTCATATCAAATCTATCCTAGAGAGATGCCTTCACTGCTGCAATAGCCGATGAAGAACTCTCGGTGATCAAAAGGTCATCAACATATAGAAACAAAATTAGGATAGAATCATCCTGCCACAAGAAGTAGACATTGGGATCAGAATGGCACCTAGTGAAACTTGTTGTGAGAAGGAAGGAATCCATCTTGGCAGACCAAGTCTGAGGGGCCTGTTTGAGGCCATAGATAGATTTCCTAAGTCTGCATACTAAGGAAGAATCCTAAACAAATCTTGGTAGCTGCTCCATGTAGATCTCTTTCTCTAGGTCTCCGTGAAGAAAGGCACTCTTCACATCCATCTGATGCACATCCCAACCATGTGTTGTGGCAATAGCCAAGGTGATTCAGATAGAAGTCATCTTTGCAACAGGTGCAAAGGTCTTTGAGTACTCAATGCCTACCACCTATGAGAAACCCTTGGTGACCAATCATGCCTTGTACTTATCAACCAAACCATCTATTGCAAACTTGGTCTGATATATCCACCTACATTGAACCATCTTTCTTCCCTTAGGAAGTGAAGTCAAATCCCAAGTGTGATTTTTGATTAAGGAAGAATATTCTTCCTCCATAGCACTATTCCACTCAGGTACCCCAGATGCCTCCTGTGGATCTAAAACTGAAGCAAAGAAGGCATGTGGATCTCTCAAAAAATCCCCCCTAGTATGTTTGTCCTCTGTGGGATCTCCTACCTAAGTGCCAGCACTCTCAAGTGTCTATTTGGCCCAAAGTGGCCCAAAAGTGGGCGAGTCAGGTGCTAACTCCTCATCCTCTGACTGACTAGAGGTGGATGACTGTGCATCACTGTCCTCGCTGTCTGAACTTGAAGAAGAAGAAGATGTCTCTGGCTCAAGAACCTACTGTGGCTAATCTAAATTTGATGAGGAATCATCATGAAGAAGTAGATCCGATGAGGGAGAAGAAGTGCCAAGTGTTGAGTCTCTAGGACTCTCCTGAAAGTGGACACTTCTCTCAATGAACAACTCATGAGTGACTGGATCTAGAAGGCGATACCCCTTAATACCATCTAGATATCCTACAAAGATGCAAGGCTTGGACTGATGTTCCATAGCTTTGTGTTTCTTCTTTGAAATGTGGGCCATGGCTGGGGATCCAAAAACCCTAAGGTGCTCAACATCAGGTTTCTTTTTATGCCAAGCTTCAAAGGGTGTTATCCCTTTTAAAGCTTTGTGAGGAACCCTGTTTTGAATGTAACAAGCACAATTTATGGCTTTGGCCTAGTACTATGGTGCTAAGGATTTGGAGTGAATCATACAGCTACCCATATCTTTTAAGAACCTATTCTTACATTTTGCAACCCCATTCTATGAAGGACTGTAAGTGACTGTGTGTTGCAAATCAATCCCCTATGTGGTGCAAAATTGCTCAAACTTGATGCTGACATACTCCCCTCCATTATCAATTCAAAGAACCTTGATGGATTTTTCACTCTATTTCTCAACAAGAGCCTTGAAGTCTAGAAAATTTTCAAACACTTCAGACTTTTATTTGAGAAAATATATCCAAGTGTACCTAGAGAAATCATCAATGAAAGTGAGGATGTACTTGGCCCTTATGAAAGATGGTTTGGGAAAGGGTCCCGATACATCAATATGGACTAACTCTAAAGGTTGTGAAGCCCTCCAAGCTTTTACTTTGTCAAATTTTGCTTTGGGATGCTTCCCAAGGGAGCACCCCTCGCAAAGTCCTTTTGAGAATTGGACATGAGGCAAGCCAATGACCATGTCATTTTTGCAAAGTTGCTCAAGGTAGCGGTAGTTAAGGTGGCCAAACCACTCATGCCATAATTTGCTAACTCCATCTGAATGAGTCAGTAATGCTAGTGGAGAAGAATTTGATGCAAAATGTGAGGTGTATAACCTTGCTTGGTGATCTGCCCTACCCACTGTCATTGTAGTATCACTATGCAACTCTCTGATAGCTACTGAATCTAGTGAAAACTCAACTCTCATGCCCTGACCAATGTGAGTGTTTGGTACACTGATAGGAGATTGGTTGAAAGAGAAAGAACACTTAGAACATTATTTAATGTTCCTCTTTCTATTTCAACTGACCCTCTCCCTACAACAGAAACTAATGTGTCATCACCCAAACTAATTGAAGTCATGCTACAAGGCTCTAAAGATGAAAACTCAACTAGTGAAGATCCCATGTGGTGAGAAGCACTTAAATCAATGACCCATGATGTTGTAGAAGCTATAGTAGCTACAAGGGCCTTGCCCTTTTCTTTCTCCTTACCCTTGCCTTTTGCCTTGGTAGAATCTTGGGTAGATGAACTCTACTTGATGGACTCAGGAACACCTATGTTGTTCTTCTCTAGAAGATGAGTTAGGTGATCTATTTGTTTCTTCATGCCTTTGTGTTCATCATGCCCTGTATTTTTATAATATGCACACTTAACCTTCTCCTTCTTAGGTTTAGCATTGGAGGAGGAAGACTCAGTGTTATTTTTGGTAGGATTGTTGTTTCCTTTCTTCTTCTTTTGGTCCTTGTTCATTTTCTTCTTCTCCTTTATTGAAGTCTTATCCTTACCATTTCTAGCTATCAAAGATTGGAGTTGAGTAGAATTCATTGTGCCCATTTGAATTAGCTTATCTTGCTCCCTAGTCAAGTCAGCAATGAATGAATCCAAAGAAGGCATTTTCCATGTAGTGCCAAGGGCACTTTTTGTGGCATGGAAAGTGGAGACAAAGACTGAATAGCTTGGACCTAACTTTGCGAGAATAGAAAGGATGAGTTGATCATCTTTCTTCTCTATCCTACATTCTTTCAATTGAAATATAAGGGCCTTAAACTTAGTGAAGAAGTCCTGTAGGGTGTTAAAGTTGATAGGACTTAGACTTATGAGTTCATTTTCGAGCTCATGACCTCTCATCTCATCAAGCTTCCCAAATAAGTTTTCTAAGGTGTCCCATATGTCATTGGGAGTCTTGAAGGATTCTAAATGGAAGATAAGTTCGAGAGACACAGACAAGCTCAATAATCCATAGGCATCATCACTACAGTTGTACCACTTGACCTTTTCAGCATTAGTGTTGGGTTCTACTTCATTACCCATGGTGATCCTATACAACCATTTGATTCTAAGAATGATTGACATTTTAACCTTCCATTCATGATATTTGAAGGGTGTTATGGGTTTAAGTTGAAAAGAATCTATTTTAAGCTAAATTTAGGTTAATTTGTGTTGATTGCAAGTTGTGAATTTATGCAAAAAAGAGAATGAAAGCAAAGATTTGCAAGTTGTGAAAAGCAATCACACCCCCCCAAAATATTGAGCCCCCACCAAATATACAAGTGCATGCTCAAAATACGTCGGGCTTAGCTGAGAATGCATCTTAGAGCAATCAGTGCAAGACTAAAGAAAATAGGACGTCGGACTCAGTGGAAAATGTGTCCTAAGAGACCCAAATTTTAGGCACTTTATAAAATAGTGCATTTTTGACAAATAATAAGCCTACGCTATGGATAATTGAATTACAAACACTTTTGCAAAAAATGGCACCCAAATCTGAGCTACTATTTGCAAGATATTAAAGGTTCAATTTTCCCGTAAACTAGTGTTTTTGCAAAAAAAGCACTAAAACATTAAAAAATTCCTGTTATGAGAGAGAAAGTGGCCTTACAACCACTCATTGTATTTATCATGGAATGAGGAATCCAAAGGAGGTTTGTGTGAGGGGGAATTGGCCTCCTGCCAACCCGGGCCTCACCCTTCGTCTTCGTAGGTTGAAGATACAAGTTTTAAATGAAAACCCCCAAATTACCAAACTGTCTAAAAAACTAAATATTCAATCAAATTGACTGATTTTTGTTTTACAAGTCAGTTTTTAATTGAAAAAAAATGAAGCAAAGACAGAATGAATGAATGCCAAGTGTCTAAGGGTCGCCACATGGGACGCCAAGCAAGGAAGGGGCGCCAAAAAAGCATAGTCTAGAATTTTACTTGCAAAAAAGACAAAATAGAAGTATGCAGACCTGTTAGAAGCCGTACAACCTGCTTGGCACCTTGATAGAAGGATTGTGGCGTGGCAGAACTAAAGGCGTTGTTAAAGGTGCCTTGTTGGAAGGACTGTTGTTGCTGACCAGAAGCTAGGCACAGACCAGAAGAAGGTTGGCGCAGAGTTGCGAAAGCTTGGCGTGGACTGAATGAGTGATGCACCTAGATTGTTGTTGAGTTTTACTCCACACAACAATGGTGCCCAAGAACAGAAACAAAACCAGCACTTGAAGTGAAGATAGCCAAGACACCCAAAGGCCAAGGATCCCAAGATGTAAGAAATGATATTGAAAGATTTTTTTTTAATTTTAGATCAGATCTAGAAATAAAAAATAAAGAGAACTCCACTCCTCTTAATTTCAAAATAAACTAAAAGTATACCCAAACACATGATTACCGAGTTTGCTCTGATACCATATCAGAGTTGTTGCCAGAATCCAAATAATGTGAATGCAATGGAGACGTGATCACATGAGATGAAGAAAGTGCACACCACATAGATGCTAAAGCAATTTGAAATTATACAAGAAGCTAAATTGCACAAGACAAAATGGATAAAACCAAAATCTAATTAACATGAGATGGCCAAAGTGAGGAATACATATAGGAGAGTACGTAAGTAATTCCTCCACAAAAGGTGGACAAGGCACCCCAAGAATAGACTGTAACTCCTCCATGAAAGGTGGTGACAAGGTGTTAAGAATAGAGAAGTAACTCCCGTCAAGGGAGTTACTTATGACACCTATGACACATCTATGACACACACCTCCACATAAGCTAGCCTATCCCACAAATGTAGGAAAACTCCATGTATGCACAAGAAATACAATTTTCCTAATTAAAAAATAGCGAAAAATAAAAACCTACACTAATAATAATCTCCTAGGATGGTACATTAGTTTCTTGAAGTAATTCATTTAATCATTGAATTTGATCATTAATTTTAGCCATGGGAATGCTACATTTAGCAATTGGATCATAGAGAGGGGGTGTGCTCACTTGAACCTTGGGATTAATGGTAACTTGGACCTTACTAGAGGGATGTGAGCGACCATTCTCATTAGGTAAAGAGTGAGAAATGGGTTCTACTGTAGTGAGGGGTAGCTTGGAATATTCATTGGTATCTTTATGTTTTAGTGAATCACATTCTAATTGAGTAGAAGATGTGATATTAGCATTAACATGTGCATTATTTGAAATAAAATCATTCATAGAAGTAGAAACAACATTTGGTAGTGCATTATGTTTGAGAGGAGAAATGAGAGAAGATTTAGAGGCATGAGATGCATTTTCTTCTTCACTATGTACCTAATAATCATCATTGCTCCATGAATTATCAAAATTGCAATATTATTCATTATCACTCTCATTTTCATATTCATTTGCATGTTTACTATCATACTCATTATCACTTCCATTTTCACTAGGGAGAGGTATAAGAGAATAATTTAATTATTTTCTAATATGTAATAAATTATCATGTGAAATTGGAATATTTTGTGCATCTATGTTATCCATGGGTGGAATGTGTGCATTATTATCATTGTACTATGAGAAGTAAGAGCAAGAGAGTTATCATTTAGACATTCTTTTGATAAAGTAGAGTTGAGAGCATGAGATGCATCGTTTGAACTATGCATTGGTAATTTGATTTTATTGTGTTTATATTGTTGTATTTTGAACATAGAAGTATCAAAAGAGAGTAAGATTAGGTTCACAAGGAATCAAATTATCACCAATAAGAGGTTCACTTGGAAGTGTATGACTAATTTCTTCATTTGGTGCATTATGCATAGGAGAATGAGGTGAAAAGCATCTCTCCCATTTATTATAATTATTTTCTTTAGAAAAGGGAATAAAAGAGATAGGTTTGAGAGAAAAAGATGCATCTACTTTTTCTTCACTATCACTTTCACATATATCATCATATTCCTCATTACAACAATAGTAATTATCTTCATTGTAAATGAAATCATTTTCCATACTTTTAGCTAATGTGCAGTTTTGAAAATTTGTCCATTCATTGTCATAATTATGAGAAAAAATTATAAATTGATCTATGGGATGAGAGGGAAGAAGTGCCTTAGTGGCCATTTTATTTCTTTCACCAAAGAGAATGTGCAAAAGTACTATTAAGTAAATATTTATTAAAATTATTTTCTTTAGAAGAGGGAATAAAAGAGATAGGTTTGAGAGAAAAAGATGCATCTACTTTTTCTTCACCATCACTTTCACATGTATCATCATATTCCTCATTACAACAATAGTAATTATCTTCATTGTAAATGAAATCATTTCCCACATTTTTAGCTAATGTGTAATTTTGAAAATTTGTCTATTCATTATCATAATTATGAGAAAAAATCAGAAATTGATCTATGGGATGAGAGGGAAGAAGTGCCTTAGTGGCCATTTTATTTCTTTCACCAAAGAGAATGTGCAAAAGTACTATTAAGTAAATAAATACAATAATAAATACTATTAAGTAAATAAATAATGAGAAAATATTTTTGGTACTCTAAATAATTTGCAAAAAATACAAAAAAAAATTCTAAAAATTGGAAGGAAGGCTTGAGGTTTTAGGACCTAGTTTAGGAATCTAGGGTTTTGGGTTAGGGTTTTAGAATTATTAAAAATTATTTCTATAATTTAAATTCTAAAACAATATTTTGAATAGAATTAATGCACAAAAATTTATACAAAAATCAAAAATTTGAAATTAAATTTTTGCACAAAATAACTACTAATATTTAGATTTTGAAAATAATTTTGACACTCCAAAAAAATTGCAAAAATTTCAATATATTTTTCTAAAAATTGTAAAGGAGGTAAGCTCAGGGTTTAAGGACCTAGTTTGAAAATCTAGGGTTTTGAGCTAGGGTTTTAGAATTTTTGAAAATTATGTAACAATTTAAATTATAAAAATAATTTTGAATAGAATTAATGCACAAAAATTTATACAAAAATCAAAAATTTGAAGTTAAACTTGTGCATAAAATTTGAAGGAAAAACCCTAAGTGTACCTAGAGTTTTAGATTTGTTTGAAGCAAGTCAGGTTCACCAAATGTTTTATGATTTTTTGGAAACTAGGGTCAAACTTATAAACAATGAAGGGCCTGGAATAAGGGGGAAATCCAATAAAATATAGTAGAATATAGGTTTTGGATAATTTAATCAAATTGATTTTATAGGGAGAGAGATAAACTTATCTATAAAAATAGACTGAAACAAATTATTCAAGAGCTAAAAATTATGGTGTAGGACTGGGACATTATCATAAATCAGGATCTAGTCTTCATTATTTCGGATACTAGTCGCATCGGTACTGTAGTCCAATCCTACCGCTATTGTCCAAGAGACTTGAGATTTCTGAGTTTTGTTCATTGTATTTACGTGACCCTACCTATGAAGTTTTGGAGTTTTGAAGTCAATAGAGCTCATTGTAGACCATTTCAATCTTCAAACCCTGTATCTCTCTACACACATGCAAACAATAAATGCATCAAAATAAAAATGGAGAAAAACTAGGTTAGGGAAAGAATGATCGCATGATCTAGAACCCTTGTTGTTCTGATCACTACCTACATTAACCCTCAAACTAGGGTCTCAAATCAAATGTATTTTTACCTTAGGCAATGTGCATAATCAACGTACATGGTAAATGTAAGAATGACTTTTGCCTAAGCCCTTCTTTGATAAAGCATGCAAGTCTATGTGTGATGCGAAATGTTGAGCTATACTATTGACTATTTTTGTATTATCTAATGTACCAAAGTAGTAAGTGCTAGATATAAAATGCCTTGTGAAATACTTTATATAGGAGACTCTTTATTTTGAATTTGGGAGCTTTTTTTGCATTTGGTCGACATTGGGAAACTTAAGGACAAAGCTAAGAAATGGGTTGGGACTCATTAAGCGAAGAAAACTAATCATTGGAGTTCAAAATGACCTTGAACAAGAGCATCAAAAGTGGAAATTAGTGGCATCAATGGTTAGTCCAAGTTGGGTGCTATTGTCTAAAGCTGATGGGGCTTGGGGGGATGGATTTGTCATAGAAAGAATATTCTAACTGAGCTAGGATTAGGTCTGAAAGGCTACAAATGACTAGGAATTAGTGAAAAAATGCCTATGAGCATGAAACAAGACCAAGATGACTAAAACAAAAGACATGGATAAATGTGAACAAAGCTCATATTCTCTATTCAGAGTCTCCTTTGAAAATACTATGAAAATACATGATATGTGTGGTTGCTTGATCAATTTAGGGTGTATACACTAAGCCACTTACAACCATGTTAAAGAGGAATCAAAACTTTAGCTAGTCCAAGGAAGGAGTAAGGAGTTTTGAGGAAATTAAGAAAGCCATAGCTAGTGCTCCTATGCTCATGAACCTAGATTTCTCAAAGGACTTCATTTTATACACTTATGCTAACATTGACACCATTTTAGGCATTCTTATGCAGTAGAACCATAAGGCCTTAGAGTAACCAATAGCCTTCTTTAGTCAAGGCTTGGAAGAATATGAAACAAAGTAATTTTTTGTTGAAAATCATGTACTTTCAATCATAAGGTCTCTCAATAAATTTATATACTTGTTGTCTAACAATAAGATACACCTAATGGTTGTACATCTAAGTGTCAAGGAGTTTATCTTGAACAAGGACATAAGTGAGAAAAGGGCTAGTTGGATAACAAAGGTAATGGAGTATGATGTGGAGATTAAAGTCATAAATTTTATTGGAGGCAAAGGACTTTGTGAGAATCTAGTCCAAGACTTACAATAAGCCAATGAGATGGTTATGGTGTCAACTAATGAAGAAGTTACAGCTAATCATACCCCACATTCTAGCTGGTATCATGATTTGGTAAGATATCTCCAAGATGATCTTTATCCCTCTCACCTATTTCCTTCAAAAAATAAGATATTTTAGATTGTAATCCATTCCATTTCTTCTTGTTGATGGTTTGTTGTTCAAGAAAGATATCTACGACATGTTGTTAAGATACATTAAACAATATCAAAAGGAAAGGTTACTTGAATAGTTTCATGATGGACATGGTGGAGGGAATTATTTAGCAAGGACCACAGCCCACAAGATCATGAGAGGTGGGTATTATTGGTTGAGTATATTTGGTGATTGTCATGCATGGGTTAGAAAATACAAATAATGTGTTATGTTTGTTGGAAAGGTGAAACTTGTAGCCTTACCTCTCCAACCAATTATAGTGGATCATCCCTTTATTTAATGGGTATTGGACTTTACTGGTCTCATTAACCCCCATTCAAACTTAGTTCATAAATGGATACTAACTACCATGTATTACTTCACTATATGGATAGAAGCAGTGGCATTAAAGGAAGCAAATGAGACCAATGTTGTAGATTTATATGAAGGTCTGATTACTAGGTTTGGAGTCCTTTCAACTATTATTTATTATAATGGTATAGCCTTTGTAGGAGCTAGGATTAGCCAATGGAAAGTCCAACATAATATCTTTCTCAACACTTCATCAAATTACTATCCACAAGGCAATGATCTTGCTAAGTCCACTAATAAGAATTTGTTGAAGATCATAAGAAGAAAAATTGAATATAATAAAAGGTCATAAAATCTCAAATTAAAGTCATCTCTATGGGCTAATAGGATCACCTACAAGAGGTCAATAGTCAAATCTCCCTACAAGATGGTATATGGTAAAGAAGCAAGAATGCCTATTTCTCTTGAATTTACTACCTTAGAACCTATGAAGATCAGATATGTTGAGCTTATAGAGTTGGAAGATACAAGACATTAGTCCATGCTAGCCATGGAAAGCCATCAAGAAAAAGTGAAGAGATCCTTTGACAAAAGGGGCTTCTTCACAAAGTTTTAAAGAAGGAGATTTGGTCCTCAAATGGGATGAGGATAGAGCTAAGCCAAGAGGGAATACAAAGTTTGAATCTCTTTTGAGTGGTCTATACACAATATCCAGCTATAAATCCCACAATGCCTTCCAACTTGCAAGGATGGATGGTATGGAGCTTCTTATCCTAGTTAGTAGAATACACTTGAAACATTGCTATTGAAGGTTGAGTTCCCTGTACATAGTTTGTTTTAGCTTTCCTCTAAGTGTTGTCCTAGCACATTAGTTTGTTTACTTTTGCTTTGTTTAGATAGCTTCCATGTTTTATTTGTTTCCTTCCCTATTTTAGTGGAATTCATTGTCTTTACAAGCCAAAAGGTTTCTTGTAGTCATGGATCAGAGTCATTATTATTGGTGAATCCAAGAGTCATGTAAATGGTTAGAGTTTTCAAGCATAGCAAGCATGTTACCCAGCTGAGTCACCAAAGATGTTGGCCAATTTTGGCCTACATACAAAGCTTCTACCTGGATGGATAGTTGAATAGAGTTTTGGATGGAATGAGTGGTCTAAAGATCACATACAGCTTGCAAAGCTTTTGAAACACTTTAAGTAAACTTAAAGTGTATTTTGTCAAAAATTTAAAACATAGGTTTCCATGGTAATCAATGTAGTTAGGATCATGGAACAAGTTCACACAAGCCTCAGAGACTCATCAAAACTTTGAAATATCAAGCAGCAATTCAAGCATAAGTCTAAAAGAACTAGATCATCATGGCACGTCATGCAAAAATGAACAAACCAATTTAATTATGCATTTTATAAGTATGCTCAAGAAGACTCTCAAGGCTCAAAGATCATATGAACATGAATTTATTCACATCTAGATCATCCTCTATAAATTTCATATCTTGATGTGCTTTCTATCTCAAGATATAAAGCTTTAAAGTCAGACTTGCAGAGTAAGACGTGCATAGGGGAATCAAGTTTAAGCTTCATGAAATATCCATTTGAATTCAATTGTTCCAAGAATGAATGTGTTGATGACAAGTGTCCAAATCTAGGAAGTTAAGATCAAATCCAATGGTGCGCAATGACTGACAAGGCCAGTGGGTCCCGAAGATCTAACATATCGCATTTGATCATGTACCAAAGATCAATGGTGAGCATCAAGTCAATAAGTCTAAGGATCTCTAGGGTAAACATGTAAGTGACAAGTGGCATAATCATATGATCATAATCTAGATCTAATAGTACACATATAAAGCTCAAATTAGTGGGTTCAAGTAGATCAATGATGTATGATCCATCATACAAAATAGATCTAATAATGAGTAATGGATCAAAAGGTCAGTCAATCTCAAAGAGAAATGTGCAAGTGAAAAGTGTTTCAATCATGTTAAACTAGTATAAGATTTATGGCTCACATCCATTCATATAGAAGAGAATCAATGGTGCATGTGTAAGCCAAAAAAATAAATCTAACAATACACAAGCAAGTTGATCAAGGGCCAATATCAAAATTTGAAGCTAAATATGGTCAAGTTCAAACCAAATCAAATATTTCAAAAGGAGGCCATGAAAGTAGACACATCAGATTTGATGGGTTTGTCACCAAAACCAGCAGCATGGATAAGTTGTTGACAAGGTGGTCCTAAAGATGATTGTGACCCTTTTTACATGCCAAAATGAACCAGTAAGGAGAAATTGACACTGCCAAGATCAGAATAGATTGATTAAGCTATTATAACTGCATCGATGCCAGAATAATATTGCTAATGATTTGATCTCATCATTGTAATTGTAAGGAGCATCCATATAGGCTAGAAACAAATTGAAAGGTACTGATATGGTTGTTGTATCTATTTTTTAAAAGTAGTCTTAGACATTATAATCTTTTCTAATGACATCAATGTCAGAATGATTGAAAATCTTGGTCATTATTCTCCCTTCTCCATCCTTCTATTCATGATCCCCCTCTCTCTTATCCCATTCTGCTATAAATATAGGATTCTAATCCTTGAAAAGTATCCCTTTCTTTGGCATGACTAAACTTTGCCAAGATCTATACTGTAACACCTATTTGATGCAATAAAAGAGTGAATTCCTCCATTTGCAAGCTGAATCAAAGTGTGTTTCATGATTTCATTGATGCGGTCAAGTGAATGTATGTTTTCCTTACCTCTATTTGATTTTTCTCACCTTCATGCAGTGTTTTGGTAGTTCTCACAGGTCATTCTAATTACATATATAGTTTGTTGGTTAGTTTGGAAGTGGACAACTTCCTTCCCATGCCAGGTCAATAGCTAGTCCATGCTTTTTTTGTGAAATACTTATGTGGAAGATGATCAAAGAGTGAATGAAGTGATTTTTAGCAGTCTTGAAAGTGTCCTACAGTGTGTTTTGTGCAAGTATAAGGATCAAATCATTTGGTGCATCACCTCCTATTTTTTATGCTTTTGTGCATTATTGTCAATCTCTTTCCCCTTTTCCAAGCAAGAATCTAGTTTAAGATTAGTATAGGTGATAGCTCCAAAAAGAAGCCAACCTTATCCACATGTCTGAACCAAGATTAGGTGACGCACAACCTAGGTTTAGTCTCATGTTGGACTAGGTTTGAGCAAGAGGACCTGAACAATCCCCTTCTCAGTTAGGGTGCAACCTAGAATGCCAACGATAAATTCTCCCCACAATCTGAGTGGGGGGTTTTGATATTCTAACTAGTCTCATTTTCAAAAAATCTAAATTTTTTGAAAGTTTCAAAGGCTTAGCTCTTTCTATTCAGATAGTTAACCCACATTTTTTTGGAAAAATCATCAACAAATAGCATGAAGTACTTAAACCCAGCATGACTAGGTGACATTGGTCTGAACAAATCGGTATGCCCTAGATCAAGTTTTCCATGGGCCTAATACGTATTTTTATGAAATGGAGCTCTATGTTGTTTGCCTACAAAGCAATTTTGACATTTGTCTGTACCCTTTTTGAGAGGTGGAAATCCTCTTACCATGTTATAATGGTGGAGTGTGTTAAGATATCTAAAATTGATGTGACAAAATATTTTGTACCACAATTGTGTTGAGTCTATCTTTTACCATAAGTGCTTGATTATTTTCTGCATGAAGTCAAGTTGGAACATTTTCCCAAATCCTGAGGCTTGTGCAACAATTTTTTAGCATTTTAACTTATCATTGATCAAACACATCTTTGTTCCACCTTTGAAATCAAATTCAACCTTGAGGTTTTGGTCAAGCAACTAACTAATAGATGATTCTTTGTGAGCCCTAGAACATATGGGATGTCAGAGATTTTGCAAGCATTGCATCCAAGTGGTAAAGAGATGCTCCCAATACCTTGAACACAATAGGATAAATCATCACCCAAAGAGACATTATTTTTAGGAGAAGTCTCATTCATATTGTAGAACAATCTTGTCTTCCAATCATGTGTCAAATGGCACTTGAGTCAACATACCAGATAGAACTTTATGATGTTGATTCTTCATGAGACTTTTTAGTATATAAAAATTCCACATCTAAAGGGGTTTTTCCTATTCAAAAATGTTTCCTTGTTGATTAGATTTCTTCTTCCAATGACATTTTTTTTGTCCTTGTTCTTTGTGTGGATGAGATGATTGTTGGTTACTGGACTTCTTGTTGCTTGAAGAGCATTGTGTCAATGAGTTATACCAATAATCCTTAAGGTCATTGCCTTTCCTTCCACATATAAGGCAGACTTTGTGTTGTTTATTCCCCTATACATTGTGTTGATGACCTTGCTTTGGTTTAGAAGACTTGATCTAGTTTTTTACCTTTCTATTGATTAGATACAAGAGCATGTTCTTTTGATTCTTTTTCTTCTTTATGTATAAACTTTTCTTGTTGCAACATGTTTACCAACTTGTCAAAACATGGTTTTTGTTCTATGACAATCAAAGTAGTCATGAATATCCTATAAGAAGGTGGAAGTGCTCTCAAGATGATATGTACAAGAGAGGTATATGTCACTTACTCACCCAATGCTTAGAACAAATCCCTTAGGGTTGAAATACATCATAGAAAAGATTCTACTTTCTCACCAGACTTTAGTTTGAGTGAATGAAGTTGAAATTACAAATGGAGAATAGTACCTTCATTTTTGGCCTCATAGACTATTTGGATCTTATCCCAAGCATTTTTAGCTATTATGGCCTCACAGATATGAGGTTGTACCTCATCTGATACCCCAAACATTATTATCAACTTTGCTTTCTAGTTGACTTTGTCAAACATACATTATTGATCAACATCAGTATAATGTCAAGTGAATGTGCCATTAACAATAGGCCAAAAGTCTTCAAATTCAAAATGTGTCTTGATTTTAGTTTTTTAAGAGACATAGTTATTGCAACGTAGAAGTTGTAAATCTGGAAAAAAAGAAATTTGGGTTATTTCTAGCCATTGTGTAGAATTTAACCAAAGGTGATGGATTGGTTTCTTATCACTCCAGGTATCAAGGTATCCCTTTATTTATACTATTAGTTTGATATACCAAACATTTCCTTATATGCACCCTTTTTTTATACCTGTCGATACGTGAAAGAAGCTCATCCTTTCTTTATACCCAATGGTACGTGAAAGAAGCGTAAATGTATGTGAAATAGAATGATATATGGTACTTAGATAGTACTAAAAGAGGTTTGACCAATTATTAGCACCTACTTAGATGAGATTCCATGTATGTAAGTGTAACTTCCTTATATAATTAAAATTTTCACCTTTCAGGATTTACGTCTTTTGATTATATCAAATAAGTAAAATGGAGAGATGGCTCAGTGAATGTTTAACCTTATTTCTCTCCAACGGTTTAGAGGGATGATGCCTAGATGTCATTATTGCAGCTACGTCAAGCTATGTATGCAGTAACTTAAGTGCGATGGCTTTACCCATAAAAATGAGTTAGAGGTATAACTGTGGTCGAACATTCTGATTGTGTAAAATGAATTGTTTTGTGTTTTTGTTTGTAAAAATAAAATATTACAATGCTTTGTAAAGAATGATTACAATGAATGAAAAACTTTTAAATCCATTTTGATAAAATCATATCCCTTCCCTTTTTTAAAA
Organism: Torreya grandis; assembly: GCA_037957365.1. Taxonomy (NCBI): domain Eukaryota; kingdom Viridiplantae; phylum Streptophyta; class Pinopsida; order Cupressales; family Taxaceae; genus Torreya; species Torreya grandis. Next base: position 3,904,967 of record JARHVA010000665.1, on the reverse strand, counting down.
AAAATGGGCTCTTTGGCCTCTTTAAAAAAATGAGTTTTACCTCTAAATTTAGTTAGGTGTAGCTAATTTTCGCAGAATTACTAAATTTGGGGGTTTGGCTAAAAAAATTTCTTTCAAAATGTCTTTTGGGAGGATTTGAACCTCTAACCTCCTCTTTATCAAAAAGACTCCTTACCAAGCCACCTAAGCATCCATTCAAGTTGATAAATGACAAAACATGTATTTAAATGCTTAAAAAATAGTAAACCATACCTTCAAAATGGGCTAAGACAAAACTTCCAAATGACCATACAGCCTCATGCAAAACTCTACATCTTGAATGCACATGAAAAAGATTGGACAATTTTTTATCTCCTCAGATTTTATGATTTCAAAACGTACGGCCTCCAAATAGGTAAACATCATATTGCTATGCAGATTGACTAGATAGTTGCAAGTTGACATTTTAAGCCACCCAAAATGTTGTAGGACCTAGTGCAAGGTGGAAGCTGGAATAGTTTTCTACCACACTGTGGTATCAAATATCAAAAATCTGATTCATACAATGTGTACCTATCAAAAACCATATTGGGGCAGGAAGGTGTCACAAAAATAGTTTGCGTGTTTTATGTCCTCCAAAGGGTTATACGACCAATGCCAAAATGGATTTTTCAAATTGTAGATGACTGTTGACTTAGATAGCTATGCCCTTGTACCATCAAATTTAGGTTTTGGAAACTGTACATCCTAAAACTGTTAGAAACATGTAAAAAAATTCATAAAAATCATTCAAACAAGAGAAACATTATGAGAGAATGATTGAAAGTTGGAACACAACAATAAAAAATGTGAACACGCTGAGTAATGGCATTGAGAGAGGCTCCAGTAAATGAGAGATCGGATAATGAGAGCACAGACTTCTCACTTTTTTCCTTTGACTGCAGTATGAGGGTGCCTTGGATCTCCATCTTCTGCTATTTCCGTGGAAAAAAACCCTGCTCTAAAACCAAATGTAGAGCACAAATAATATTATATTTAGCTAAAATGTAAACCATTACATTGACTATTATATAGCCACATAGATAGCCAAACAACCTCTTAAAATATAAGAAAAGAAATAACAAATAAATTTGGAATAGAGTTTATGGGTAAAACAATATAATAAAATAATAATATTTTACTATGGTGAATTAATCGTCGTTTATTATAATCTAACAATCATTACCTTTAATGACATTTTTTATCATGAAATAATAATGTTCAATACCAACTTATTTTATTTATTTATTTATTCATATTATTATTGCTAACTACATCATAAATTAATTATGATGTTTTTTATCTTCACAATAAATATATTATTATTTTTTAAATATTTTTTATATTTATTTTAATTATAAAAAATATTTTTTTATATCTTAAATATTACTTTATTTATATAAGACTTATGAAATCATTATTGGAACCAAAAGTAAATAAAAACACTTCTACTGTCCCTCATCTTTTATTTTATTGATATATATATGATTTATGGAATGGTGGTTACAGTAGAATGCAAACAAAAACATTTTATATATATTTATAATTAATTTATGGATTAGTGGTTGGAATAGCATGCAAAGAAAAAGACTTTCACCAAATAATTTGAGAGTTTATATAGGGCCCATGAAATAGTGGTTACAATTATATGCAAATAAAAAAAACTTCCACCTAAAAAAGTTGATAGATATAATTAACTTCCATTTAATAATTCTAAGTCTATATTGTTGATTTACTTTATTTCATATTTCCACCTAAAATTTGATAAATAAAATTAATTTTTAGTTTAATAATTTTAAAATTCGTATGATTAATTTATTTTATTTTATATTGAATTATAAAATAATAGTTATAATTATATATAAATAAAAAAAAATTATCTAAAAAATTAAAAGATATAATTAATCTTTCTTTTTCATATAAAGTTTATGAGAAAATAATTAAAATCGTATGTACACAAAAATATATCCTCTTAATAAAATTATAGATATTTTTTAAAATATAGGCAATTATTTTTAGATTTGAACTTTGAAAGAGTGAGGATAGACGAAGGAGACCCAAATCTCCTTTACAATCATCACCAACAACCACATCAAATTAAAAACTAATTATTTTTGAGAGAATATTAAAAAATATCTTTGAAATTGTTAATAAAAGAAAGGACTTTTTAAAGTTCATAATTGTCTTTGACTTTTTATAAACAATTGTTAGTTTAATTGGTAACATTATAAAACTCACCAAAAATAAATTTTTGCTATTAGCAAACTTTGACATACGAAAAAAGATGAAACCAAAATCGTGATCCTTTTAAACTATAAAAATAACAATTATGCTAAGGACAATGACTATCATTAAGAGAGGTGGTCCTTTTAAAATATAAAAATAAAAATTGTGCAAGGACAATCGCTACTATTGTAAACATCGGGAAAAGATATATGTTTATCCCATTGTTTTGACTGGAAGTTGTATTAACAGATAATCACAGAAAGATCTCAGAAATTTTCGGGGGGTAGATTAGAAAGCTGCAATCATGGAGGGAATGATACTGAACAAAGAACTCATCTTACTTTCTTATGCTGATGAAAGCCCCCTCACGCACAATCATGTCAAAATCAAAAAAACTCTGTTAGATCTTCGAAGCGTTGGAGAAATTGGATCATCAGGGGACGTTGTTGTGCAGAACGAGTGGGTATCGGTAGATCCGTATCTCAAATGGTTCATGAAACATCCAGACCAATCGAAAAACGGTCTCTATTTCGACAGCATCAATTTGAACGAGGTAGAGTATTCTTTTTTTCTTTTCTTTTCGGTTGTGGATCTCTTCTTATCAATATTTAAAGGGTGCAGGGGATTTATTTTCCTGTGCTGTACAGTCAATCCCATCTGTTTTGATAGGAAAAGTGGTCATGTCAGCAAACGCTGAGTTTGAGGTGGGTGACGTGGTTAGCGGGTTCTATCGAGTGGCGGAGTACAGTATAGTAGCAGGATCCGGATTGACAAAACTTGACACTAATCTGGCAAAGCCTTCCCAGTATTTGGGACCTCTGGGTACTGATTCTAATCATTCCTTTGAAAATAACACCTTGGGTGTATGTTATTTTTATATATATGACAAAATGGTGAAAATTAGCCCTTAAAAAAGCCCTATGAATTAAGAAGGCAGTGCTCTGGGGATTTAATGTTTGTATGTGTGTGGGTATGAGCAGGGATGGTAGGATTGACTGCTTGGGCAGGGTTGCTGTTGATCGGAGAGCCTAAACCAGGGGATGAAGTGTTTGTTTCAGCAGCAGCAGGGGCAGTAGGCCTTTTAGTTGGGCAGTTGGCTAAAATCAAAGGCTGCCGTGTTGTTGGCAGTGTTGGCACCGACCAAAAGGTTAGTTTCATAAAACTCAATTGAAAACAATATTTTAGGCCTAATTTATTTGCTCTATTTAAAGGGGATTGGTAATGTTTTTGAGGAAACAGACTTAAGATTTCTGTTAGAAATCTGGCATCACCATTATTTCTTTCAAGTGATTGTAGTATGTTGTTACCTTTGAAGGATAATAAATAGTTTTTGTTTGGGCCAAGACCTTGGTTAGAAACCGGTGGGCCACTATTTCCCCAGGTACAGGGGGATCTGTAGGGTCAGGACCTCGATAAGAAATTGGGCACCACCACTATTTCCCTTAGATGGCTGTAGTACGTTGTTACTTTTAAAGGATAATAAGTAATTCTGATTAGGGCCAAGACCTGGGACCACTATTTCTCCAAGTGGCTGTAGCACGTTGTTACCTTTGAACGAGCTTGAGTAGTCTGTGGACTGAAGATGCAGGGAATAGTCAGATGAAACTTACATATTTTGATGGATTAACAGGTGAAGATGTTGAAAGAAGAATTTGGATTTGATGATGCCTTCAATTACAAGTCGGAGACAGACTGGGATGCAGCATTGTCCAAGTAAGGCAGGTGAATCTAATGTATAGATATACTAGATCTGGGTATTCTTTGCTGATTCATAATAATTTGCATGTTGAGCAGGTACTTTCCAAGGGGAATAGACATATACTTTGACAATGTAGGAGGAGCAATGCTGGAGGCTGTTCTCAACCACATCAACATCAATGTTAGGATTCCCATCTGTGGAATGATCTCTCAATATAATCAGGTGATACACACATATGCATATATATTTGTTTTAAGCTGTGAAATTAATTCAGGCCATGGAGCGGTGATGAATGTTATGTATGAACAGGGGGATTGGAAGGGACGATACGGAGTGAGGAACCTGCTCAACTTGGTGGGAAAATGTGGGAAGATGCAAGGATTCCTGTTTGGTCAGTACCTGCACCATATGGGGGAATTCGTAGCAGAGATGGGAGGATACATGAAAGAGGGGAAAATCAAATACAAAGAGGAGGTGAAAGAGGGCCTGGAGAGCTTTGTGGATGCATTCAATTCAATTTTCACTGGTGAAAACAGCGGAAAGATTCTGCTCCACCTCACGCATGCTTAATTAATAAACATGCTTTCTTATATTTTAAGGCATTAATTAGGGGAAAGGTCCCAATAGTTAAGATGACATATTAAAATAGATAAAAATTTTAAAATTTAATGTGATGTTATGACACCTTAATTCACTATTCAAAATTAAGGTGCATAGTTACTGGGCTCTGTCCCCTAGATGACTTCGAATTTTATATTACGATTTTTTTGAATATGAATTTTATGTGAATTGTTATTCGTTTAATTGTGAAGTATGATTGGCTCAATGGTGAAGATGATTGATTCACACAAAAAAAAATTAGAAATCCTTTATTATGATGTAAAGACGACCTTGGAATCGTACCTAATATAAATTTAACAGAATAAATATTTTTCAAAACTTAATTTTTAATTGAAAATTCTTATATATTATAATAATTAACAAATATATATATATAAATAATTTATCCTTTCAAAACATATTTATTAAATTTTTTTTTTTTTTTTTTTTTTTTTTTTTTAATTATTAAAAATAAGATTTTTTAAAATGGGACCCAACCTTTTTAAAACAACGTTGATTAGAAAAAGAAAAAAGAAAAAAATTATGTAAGCTGTCCTCAAATACAAACACCACACCATAGAACAACAAAAGCGGTAACTATACAGCAAAATGACAAAGGAAATAACAGTTTGAACTGACAAAAGGTAAACGACGAACACTTAGGACCAAATAGCTGTCCTGGAAAAGGACCAGAATATAATTTTAAAAAAAAAACTTAAAAAAATAATATAACATCACAGTATAATAATTCTAAGGAATTAACTATATTATTTATTGTATTATTTATCTAATTTTTTTCACCAGCGGGCGTGGGGACAGGAGGGAATTAACTAATTGTAATTATAAAACAACAATAATTTAAACACTTTTCCACATCATAAAACTTGAAGCATTATTTTTAACATATATTAAATTTATTTTGTCCGATTTTTCCCTTCATGGGAGTACTCTTATCAATTTTTAGTGTAAGATGAAGAAGTGTTTTTCTAAAGAATGACCGAGCATGTTATGAGATGTAGAGTGGTGATTAGTTTGACGTACAAGTATTTTTGTGAAGGTATTAAGTATAATATAGTTGAGTTAAGGAATTTTATTAAAGAAAAATTTAGGTTAGTTTTTATCATAATGATGATGTAGGTTATGTAAAATTTATTTTAGTAGTCAAATCAAAATTTTGTTTACTATGAGAGGAAAAAATTTAAATTGAAAAATTTTGCTTGATTTAAAATCAATAAATCTTTTTGGTGTTTTTGATTTTATTTTAAATTGGGGAGATGCTTTAGATGACGAGGAGGAGGATGTGCAAATCTCTAAACAAGGGGAATCTATATCAAAGCTAAAAGCAAAAAATAATAGGATGAAATTGTCTTCAACCACTTGCAAGATTGGCTTGCAACGGGGATTTCTGAATATTGTACCATCTAAGATGAACAATCAAGGTGTAGAGTTGGCTAAAACCACTTCCACTCGTTTTTGCAAACGATCACTTCTTGTTGCCTCTCCTCAGGGGAGAGGGCGGCAAGAGAGGAGGGTGGGCGTCAACATCCCAATTGAACGCTACTCTTCCACATTCCAGTGACGTTGGTGTTGGACACAAGATCTCTATAGTTTCTAGAAAGAGTGCTAGATCTGAGTAAAATTTGGGCATTTCCAATAAGTTTTCTTCAGTGGTCGTTCCGATCACCTTCACATCCTCCAACTTCCCCCTTGCGATGTTTGTTGTTCAAACCTCCATGCAGAGGTTGGGTTTTATGAAATACAAAAATATGGCCAATCCTTTTCATGAGTGCAATGACTTTTGCAAGTCTTCTTTGACTACAGATTTGGGTGGGTTGATTCCCCCTTTGGTGAGGATCGAAGCTAGCGTCATGACACCTTCCCTAGAACTGGTCTCCTCTTCCCCTTCTTTCCTCTTATGAGATCTTTCCATGTCATTTTTGGATGTCTCTCTTGAATTAGTTTTTCAGATGAGGACATTCAGGTTGTGAGCCTATCTATTAGATGTTGTTGCTTGCTCGATAAATGTGTGGGCTCCCCTCTTTCAGTTTCTGACCTTGTTGGCTGGGCCAGGTCAGTGTGGGGTTCTATGGAAGTGTCTTCCTTCACTTTGCTCAGCGATGGTTTCTTCCAAGTGGTGTTCCATTATGCAATGAATAATGATTTTGTTTGGGCTTTTGAGCCTTGGTTCATTGGTAACTTCAGGGTTTTTCTATCCTTGGTCGCTTCTCTTTGACCCTGGAAAGATGGTCACAACTGCTCCCATTTGGATCAGACTTTACAATATCCCTCCTATCTTGTAGAAAGAATGGCATATCACCACGTTGATCAATCGATTGGGTGCTTTCATTAAACTAGATAAAGGATCTGTGGAGAAAAGATTTGTTAGAGCTTGTGTGATTGTTGACCTTTCCAAACCTTTCTGCCAGTGTTTGCTCCTCCTAAGGCTCATGGATTCAATTCCTCAATTTTGAAGGCCTTCCTTTCATATGCTTCCATTGTAACCTCTTGGGGCACTGTGACGTAAGGTGTTCTTTTAAGGGTATTAAGAGTTTGACTCCTCGTTCTCATTTGGTTTGGAGGAAAAAAGAAGGGGTTTTAGACCAGGTCTTCTTATGACACAATCATGGTGCTACGCCCTTTACCTTTGGCATGTCTTGGGATATGTATGGCCGACTTGTGGCTTACATACCTCTTTTATATTCTTGTTACATTTCTCTATGTTATTAGTTAGATCAGCCTATGGAATAACCATGGCTAAGTAGACTATATATATGAGGTAGTGGTTAGTCTTTGATCATCATGTTAAGTATTCTGTTATTAGTGCATTGTTGTGGAGGTTGCCCCTTTGAAGTGGCTTTGCTATATTCTACAATATTTTGCTCTGTTGTCAATTATTGTTGTGTGATCTCTCATATTTGCTTATTCATAATCATTCTGTGTGAACATCTAAGTAATTTCATTACACATGGTATATTCTATCACTTATTTGGGTTTTCTCCCCCCTTCCCTTAGTTGGTATTCCACTCCCTAAGAGCAAAGTCGTTTTGTAGGAAGATTTAGTTACGGTTGTGCCCTCAAATTCTTCTCCTCCATTGGTTTCCATGGCTTCCCCTTCCCGTCCTTCTTAGGGAAAGCTCAAAGCCCCTATGTTTTTTATTGTCAAGAAGAAACGCTGAAGAACGGAGGTGGAAAGGTTACGATATGATGCAGAAGAAATGGTGAAGGATGGGAACTAATGGACAATGGAAGGTCTTCTTTCCCATCATGGAAGATGAATGGTCTTGTCCATTGGCTAATTTGGTGCCTTTTTTGTTTGACTACCTAGACAAATCATTGTTTTTTCAGGGGGTCTTTTGTGAATTGGATGATTAAAAGTTGTCTTCGCTATGGGTCTCTTATTGGATGTTGGCTACTCTTTTGTTGATCCTTGGCATATTTTAGGTTGAAGGTCTGTTGTGCTGGTATTTCTGGTTGATTCCCTGTTGTTGGTTAGGATTGTATTTTTAGTGGTTGCGGCCTTGTTCTTATGATCAGTTGGGTGTTTGTCGATGTATTGATGTATCTATTTGATGTTTGGTTGACTTTGTAATGGGTTTTGGGGCCACATCAGAACCCTCTTCTTACCCATATCAAATTTTTAAAAAAGACATTAACTAGCAATTACTCCAAAGGTGCAAGTTATGCTAGAAGGGATAGTGTTTTTTTCAATTTTCATAGAGTGGGGTTTTGTAAATTGCAAGTGTATAATTTGGTACTTATATCTCGCTTGAAACCCTTGGACGCTTACCCAATGTCATCTTTTGTGAACGAAATTTCAAGCAACAATAATCTAACAAATATTCGTCACTTTGTCTATACATCCCTCTATTTATAATTGTGCATTGTGGAAGCCATAAATCTCAACCATCAACTGTGACCCCATGTTCGCCCCTGTGCTACATGATATCAACGTACTTCAACTTGTCCATCTTTCTTGTAACTATCTTGCATCGTGACAGATTTTAATCATGCAATGCCTCCCTCAATCCACTTCATTTTATTTTTAGATTTTTTATTAAAGAATAATAAAAATAATATTATAATTTTATACTATAATATATCATTAATAATATAATATTTATAATATTAATAATTATAATAAATAATAATATAATTATTAATAATATTATATTATATTATCATTAATATATTTTTTATAATTATTATTTATAAATTATATATACCATTATACATATTTTTATATTATATGATATATAAATATTATTATAAAATAATAATTTTTAATATATATCACTATTATTATAAAGACAGTAGCAAGAAATCCAAATGCCAAGCAGATGAAAAACCCTGTTCTGTCCTTTACTATCGACTCATCCACTGTTGACGTTGGAAGAATCCAGTCAAGACAAAGCTCAACAGAAAGTTACAAAGTAGTTATCACATACCGAAGAAAATCAGAACTTAGAACCTTCAAAATCTAGCTGCTGAGGAAATCCAGAGAAGCTTAAATTTCGGGAAGCAGACAGTGTAGGGGAAGGCTAACAAGGTAGTGCAGAGGGAGATTGTCCGTCCGTCGTTGCTAGCTGTGCAAAGGGAGATTGCTCGTCCTTATATATGTTTGGTGAAGGCCAGTGGAATTGCAACTCTAAACAAAGGTAGTGGGGTTTAGTTCAATAATTTCCATGTAAATAAAGCCTTTTTCCATCAAGCATATTTGTGTTACAAGAACCGTACAAGGAAAAATCATTCATTATGTCAGGGAGAAAAAATTCGTGGCTGATCATCTCAATTCGGGCTCGGCAGGTGTCCGGTCTTCACAGGGGCCTGATGGCCGACACCGCAACCTGGAAAGATGTGGAAGATCTTGCGAATCTAGAGCGGCTGGAGATTATTTAGAAGGTCCAAGTAATGTTAGAAGGGATTATTTAGTAAGATACGGTTTGGTGAGATATTAAGGTGTTTAATGTAAAAGATTAATGTTGAATCATTTTTTAAAGTTGAGGATGAGAATCATATAAAATTAAAGGATCTCAAGTATTTTCTACAAGCATTTCATAAAGGCAACAATTTTTTTACGGTCTTTTTTACTCTTGTTCATGGAAGAAGTTTCAATCTCATCTTCCCCTTCCCCGCCTTGATCTATATAATAGTCATTTAAAGCCCTGGGTGTCATGTAATCCTCATGGTTGTTGCTCAAACCCTTTCCACTCTCTTTGGGCGACAACACGGAGCTCAACACATCATTGTCCACAATCAAATCCTTTTTTGCATCGAGATAGCCAAGTGTATTAAACATTAAAATGGGAAAATATATAAAAAAAATGAAGGAAAACCTCACAATAGCCCTGTTGATGATTGTGTTTTTCCTTTTTTTTTGTTGCAACTATTCCATCACGAAGTCGTAACCATTCTGTAGTTGGCACTCATCGATTTAGGATACGCTCTCATTCTTAAGATTTTAGGCAACCCATTAAAAAAGCTCCCATTCAATCCATGACTACGGGAAGGAGAACTAATGGAATGCTATGGTCTTAGAATATGCATCGAATAGTTTTCCATATCATTGGCATTGCAACACCGATTTGACTTGCACATCACACATGGAGTCTTCTCACAATCAAATCAACATCATGTTGTCCTTGTTGAACCTTCACAATAGTAAAAACATAATAAAATAACCCGCCATCTTGGAAGCTCTGTACCCCTTTCTGATGGATTTAAGTCATGTAAATCCAATAGTTGCCTTAAATATGCACAATCCCAGTAGACGCAAATGCAATCTATCAATAAATTTGGATGACACATTTTGCATGAAGGTTTGAAATTAGAATGTTGATTCATATTGTTGGCATAGATCATGCTTAAGTACAATATGGAAACACTTTTTCGTCAACCACTTCACACCACATTTGATCACCCCGATAGATGGTTTAGAAAAATAATCTCAAATGGTTGGAGCATTTACAACTTGGACCTGGACCGTATGCACTCAAGTCCACTTCAATTTTTTTTTCCAAATTCCAAACATGAAATTTCAAATTTCTCTTGGCTGCTTCTACTTTTTTCAGTACCATTGTAATGAAAATAATTTCTCCATTACAACCACCAAAACAAAACCCAATCATCCACAATTGGCCCAACCTCGAAATGTTGGGCTCTTCAACCAAATAATACATATGCCCCATGAGTGAAGCTAAGGGAGTTGTAGTTTTTACATAGTGATTGGTCAAAAAGGTTATGTCTTTCCACGAAGAATGCGAGCCATTGTAGACTAAAGCATTGCATGACAATTCAAATCCCAATCGGTCTGCCCTCAAATTTACTTTACACAAACTTATTTTGTCATCCAAATACATTCTTACAAAGCATGAAAGCGATGAAATATTTCAAGATGAGTTGATCAATGATGGTGAGAAGTCATGGCAAGACATTTAAGGCAATGGACTCAAAGAACTCCATGAACATACACTTGTAAAGTTTATTGACATGTCCACATTTCGCATGAAGGTTTGGAATTGGGATGTTGATGATTATTGGTGCAGATCATGCTTAAGTACATTAAGGCAACAATTTTTCATCAACCACATCGCACCATGTTTGATCACCCTGGTGAGTAGTCGAGAAAAATAATCATAAATAGTTGGAACGTTTACAACTTCAATATTTTTAATATATTTTTATATATGATTTATTTTGTTTCATTTTTCTCTTCATAAAAGCACTCTATTAATTTTTAGTGTAAGATAAAATATTGTTTTAAAAAAAAAGGACTGAACATGATATGAAATGTAGAATGATGATTAGTTACAAGTCATTTGATGTACAAGTAGTTAAGCTTGTTCTTCAATTTTGTATCAAACTAAAAATTTGTAATGTTAGGACATTAATTATGAGATATGTGAGTTGAGAAATTTTATTAAATAAAAATTTAGGTTGGTTTTTATTATAATGGTAAAATAGGTTACGTAAAATTTATTTTAGTGGTCGAATTAAAATTTTGTTCATAGGAAGGAAATATTTAAATTGAAAAATATCTCTTGATTTGGAATTAATGGTTGTTGACAGGATTATGCAAGCTTTGGCGCTTTCGATTTTGACCTGCTATAGATGATGGGAAAGAGGAGGATACGCGGATCTCTAAACAAGTGGAAGCTATATCAAAGCTCAAAGTGACAAATGACAGGGTGGATCTATCTTCAACCACCTACAGAACCGACCTGCAATAGGGTTTTTTGAATATCGTACCATCCAAGACAAATAGCCAGGGTACAGAGCTAGCTAAAACCACTTCAATTGGTTCTTGCAAAACCATTGCTTCTTGTTGTCTCTCCTCAGGCGGAGCCCATCGGCGTCCCAACCAAATGTCGCTCTTTCACATTCCAACGATGCTAGTGTTGGACACAAGATCTCTATCGTTTATAGAAAGAGTGTCAGATCCGAGCAGAATTTGGGCATTTCTGAGAAGTCTTCTTCAGCTGTCATTTTGGTTCCCTCGTGTCGTGCAACTTCCCCCTTGTGACATTTGTTGTTCAAACCTCCATGCAGACGCTGGTTTTTACGTACTGTAGAAATGTGGCCAATCCTTTTCATGAGTGCAACAACTTTTGTAAGTCTTCTTTGGCTGCGGATTTGGGCGGGTTGATTCCCCTTTGGTGAGGATTGAAGTCAGCATTAGGACACCTCCTTCCACATAACTAGGCTCTTCCTCCTCTTCTTTTCTCCTATGAGATCTTCCCATGTCATTCTTGGATGTTTCTCTTGAATTGGTTTTTTCGGATGAGGACATTCAGGGTTTGAGTCTATCTATTGGACGTCATTGCTTGTTTGGTAAATGCGTGGGCTCCCCTCTTTCAGTATTTAAATTTGTTCGCTGGGCCAAGTCAATGGGGAGTTTTATGGAAGCGCCTTCCTTCACTTTGATCAACGATGGCTTTTTCCAAATGATGTTCCACTATGCAACAGATCGTGATTTTGTTTGGGCTTTTGGGCCTTGGTTCATTAGTAACTTAGGTTTTTTTTTTTTGTCTTTGGTTGCCTTTCTTTGACCCTGAAAACGCAGAGGTCACAAATGATCCCATTTGCATTAGACTTTACAATATCCTTCTTATCATGCAGAAAGAAGAGCACATTGCCACACTAATCAATCGAATAGGTTCCTTTGTTAAATTGGATGAGGGATATATAGAGAAAAGATTTGTTAGAGCTTGTGCAATTGTTGACGTTTCCAAACCTCTCTACCTTTCTATCAGGGTTTGCTCCTCCCAAGGCTCGTAGATCATATTCCTCAACTTTGAAGGCCTTTCTTTCATATGCTTCTATTGTAACCTCTTTGAGCACCATGATGCAGGGTGTTCTTCTAATGGTATTAAGAGTTTGGCTCATCACTCTCGTTTGGGTTGGAGGAAAAAAGAACTTTAGACTAGGACTTCTTATAGTGCAATCATGGTATATTTTATCCCCTATCCGGTTCTTCTGCCCCTTCCCTTGATTGGTATTCCACTCCCTAGGAGGGAGGTCGCTTTGTAGGAAGATTTAGCCATCGCTGTGCCCTTGAATCCTTCTCCTCTGTTGGCTTTCGCTTCTCATCCTTCTCAGGGAAAGCTCAAAACCTCTATGGTTTCAACTGTCAAGAAGAAAGGCCGAAGAATGGAGGCGGAAAGGTTGCAATCTAATACAGAAAAAATGGTAAACGAATGGACAATGGAAGGTCTTCTTTTCCATCATGGAAGAACAATATCTGTTGGCTAATTTGGTGACTCTTTTGTTTGACTAGTCGGGCAAATCATTATTTTTTCAAGTGGTCTTTTGTGAATTGGATGATTAATGGTTGTCTTCACCATGGGTCTCTTGTTGGATGTTGGCTTCTCATTTACTGATCCTTAGTAGATTTTACGTTGAAGGTTTGTTGTGCTAGTATTTCTGGTTGATTTCCTAATGTTGGTTAAGATTATGTTTTAATGGTTGCGGCCTTGTTCTTATGATCAATTGGGTGTTTGTCGATGTATTGATGTATATGTTTGATGTTTGGTTGACTTTGTAATGAGTTTTGGGGTCCTATAAAAACCCTCTTTTTACCCATATCAAATTAAAAAAAGAGGAGGATATTAACTAGCAATTGCTCCAAAGGTGCAAGTTATGCTGGAAGGGATGTGTATTTTTTTTATTTTCATAGTGTAGTTTTTTAAATTGAAAGAGTGTAAGTTGGTAGTCGTATCTCGCTTGAAACACTTGGACACTTACCTCGTGTCATATTTTGTGAACGAAGTTTCAAACAACAATAATCTAATAAATATTTGTCACTTTGTCTATACATCCCTCGATTTATAATTGTGCAAAGTGAAAGCCATAAATCTCAATCATCAACTCCTACCACATGTTTGCCCATGTGCTACATATTATCAATGTACTTCAATGTGTCCATCTTTCTTCTAATTGCCTTGCATCATGACATAGATTTTAATCATGCACTACCTCCGTAATTCGCTTCATTTCATTTTTTATTAAATAATAATAAAACTAATATTATTATAATATAATTTAATATTATATTATAATATATAATATATTAGCTATAATATTAATAATTATAATAAACAATAATATAATATATTATATTATCATTAATGCATTTTATATTATTATTTATATTTATAAATTATATATATTATTATACATATTTTTATATTATATAATATATAAATATTATTATAAAATAATAATTTGTAATATATGTTGCCATTATTATAAAGACAGTAGCATGAAATCCAAATGCCAAGGAGATGAAAAACCATGTTCAGTGATTCACCCACTCCCACTCCCACTCCCACTCCCGCTCCCGCTCCCACTCCCAACGACCCACAGACATTTTGAGTGTTATTCACATGAACGTCAACGATCAGACAGTGGCGCTTCTTTTAATTACGTCGCAACTTTTCCCTGGAGGCCGCACCGCATATGACAAATATCTACTAAACCGCTGCACGTCACGATTGTAAACTTTAATACGTCATTGTGAAATAAGATTTTTATTTTTTCATTCTATTTTATTAAAATGTGATTTCAAACCACAAAAGAATCTAATTTACATGTAAATAATGGTCCAAAATACTCAGAAACTATAATTTATTTTCGTCAAACACTTAGGTTGAAAAGCCATGAACCATTTCAAACTTTTATTACGCTTATTGGGGTGTCAACCCTAAAAAGATTTGTCTCACATAAGATGAATCATGCTTCTTTATGTATCATGCTTCTTTATGTAAAGATGTTTTTTCCAGTACAAATAGAAAGACAAACAAGGCTGGACGGAACCAAAAACTCTGCATGTCAGAAACCCAAATTCCATTTAGTTTTGGAGCCATGTCAGCTCATTCTCATTCCGATTGCATTAACAGACGGGGAGAATGGTACATGATATACTCACTATGTCAGTCACTTTATCTGTAAATGTTGCAAAGTTATTTGACCGGATGGTTGTAGTTCTGTAAAAATATGTATTCAAAATATTTGTTTTCCTCTCTCAGCCGCCGCTCTGAGGGCACTCAAGGCAGCATGGAAAAATACACCCCCAAATTGGAATAGTCCACATCCTTGCGGCTCTAATCGGGCAGGGGTTATTTGCGCTGACACCAAAGTAAGTCTCACCCTTTTCAAGCTTAATTATAAAATTCAGTTATAAGGGTATATAGCTGCAAACAGTTGAGCTATATTATAATATATGTTAATTTATTATATTATAATAAAATATATTTAATATATATTAAAACATAATATAATATACTATATTATAATATATAATATATAATATATTAACATACATATTAAATAATATTATATTATGTTTTAATATGTATGTTAATATATTATAATAAAATATATTATATTATTAATGTTAATATATTATATTATTATTAAAACATAATATATAATTTATTAACATACATATTAAATAATATTAATATAATATAATATAATATATGATATATTATATTATATAATATATTTTAATATTGTTTTCACATCATATATATATTAAGATATATTATATATCAAATAATATTATATTTTAATATATTGTATATATTAAATATAAAGATTATAATTAAAATTGTAATTTACATCAAAAGGAATATAATTTTATGTTTTGGTAATGTGTGGTTTTAAAAAGTGAAAGAGTGTAAAGAGACAATCATACCTTACTCAAAACTATAATCAATGACCCCATCTCACTTTTTGTGCATGAAGTGGTAAACAACAATAGTGTTATATTTTTGTGGAGGTGATAGTGGAAAACGAGGTTGTGTATTCCTTTATATGATGGGGTAATCAACTATGTAAGGAGGAAACGTCCCATTTCACAATGAGCTTAAGCAATGACAATGGGGTTCAGAAGGGCAATGCCATACCAAACATGCATGTGGTGAAATATTTTAGGTGATATCATACAACAAAAGGCCCATTTTATACACCAAACATGAATTTACATTGTCTACACATATTGTAAAGGGGTTTGCAGGTTGTATGGTGGCAATATCTTTGATTGGTCTTTTTCTACTACCAAGGGTGGACAAGTATGCCATGAGAGCTGATTTGATTGCAGTGGGGCTTTATGTCCGATGTCTGCTCGAATCAATCTCACAATAGCGTTGATGTGGGGACAAGACATTGATGTCCCAAAATCTATCTTGTAGCTTTTATTCGTCAATGCTGCTAATATATTGACACCTAGAGAGAAATTACATCAAGTTTAAGAATATACAAAAATACCATATGCAAATCCTTGGAAGAAAAGACAAGCACAATTAGAGTTTGTCTTTGTAAGCATCATATTTATCCTTATTGGCAAAAAATAAAAAAATTATAAGGGAATACTCGTAGAAATATATGTTTTCGAAGGATTTTTAAAATGAATAACATATTTTTATCATTTAATTATTTGTGCAAAAAAGGCAAGATGGTTTCACTTGTCATGAGTTTGAAGTGAGGTCCAACTACCAATTTACAATTTTTCACTTTAAAGAACCTTGCTTTATTGAAATAAAACCTTAACAAACCCACAAAAAAATAAAATAAAAGAGCTATTAACTTTCTTAAGAGAAGAATTTAAATGGTCCATAGTTACCTAAGTCTCTTGATGTCCATTGCCTTAAATGCCATTCTATTGCTTCTCACCATCATCGCCCAACTCACCTTGAAGTAATTCTACACTTTCATGCTCTGTAAGAATGTATTTAGATGTCAAAATAAGTTCGTATAAATTAATTATGGGGGCAAACTAATCAAGATATGAATTGCCATGCAATTCTTTAATCTATGATGGCTTGCATTCTTTTTGGAAAGAGATAGCCTCTTTGCCCAATCAATATGTGATAGATTGTATTTGTGTCTATTGGGATTGTGCAGATTTAAGACAAATTTTGGATTTACATGACTTGCATCCATCAGAAAGGGGTACAAAGCTTCTAAGGTGGTAGTTTCTTTTATTGGACGTTTGCTATTGTGAAGGGTTGATGAGGACACCATGACATTGATTTTATTGTGAGAAGGATCCATGTTCAATGTGCGAATAAAGCCAACATTGCAATGCCAAGACATGGAGATAAGACAATGAAATTATGAAGTCTATATTGTAACTTATGTTCATCTATGCTACCAATATATTGACACCTAGAGAATTACGACAATGGCATACAAGACTTACAAGTGGTGAAAGATTTAAAAGTGAATTGGGTAGTGATGATGAGGGGAAATGACATCATATTTCATGTGATATTGTAGACTTGAGGGCCCATATCATACACATTATGTAATGATGCTAATGTAGGGCCAATACATTGAGGTTATGGTGTTTATCTTGTTGCTTTTGTTGTGATTGAAGTGAGTACTGAGGATTTTACAAAGTGCATGCCACATGGGTGTATAAGAGGGCATCATTTGTGATACAATGTGAATGCCATGGTAGAGAAATCACTAGTTGAGAGAAAATGTGGTTGATTGGCAATCAGTCCTAGGTGGGATAGAGGGTTAGTAGGTTTAATTCTAAAGCATTAGGGGGTAACCACATCATACACTTAAAAGAGGAATTTACTCTAGAAGTGAAAAGAAAACACTTACAAAAAATGCCCTGAAAACTATATATATATATATATATATATATATATATATATATATATATATATATATATATATATATATATATATATATATATATATATATATATATAATGAAATTACAAAAAAAATAGGACTGTAAGAAAAAGGAAGGTGGACCATGCATCTTTGTATTAAGAATTGTAATGGCCATGTAGAAATAAATTAATCCCCAAATGCCACACCATAAACATCTATTAAGCTGTTTTCAAAACACATATTGAGTTTCCTACCCTAGCACGTGTTACAATCTATTATGAACACTAGGTGTCCTAGATGACCTAGCCTCTGTAGAGATCCCCAGTGATTGTGATGGTCTAAGTCTGGAAGACATATTAGATGTAGAGGTGCCACATGAATTTCAATCAATGATAACCCAACCCCACAAGGGAGTAAGTAGCTATCCCCAAAGCCTATGAGTCTCAAAGGCTAAGGATATAGCCATGTGGTGACATCCCATACATTTAGATCCTAGAAGATGCTGTAGATAATCCAAATAGTCAAGAGGCCTAGATTCAATGTGATCATGCCACATGGCAAAGCGTAGATAAGGGTATAAACAGGTAACAATGCTACCAAGTAAAACATCTCGGGCACCTGTTGTAGGCTAGAATTTCACCCTTTGTGGAAGAGTTTTTCAGGATCTCTCACTCCTAGCTACAAGTGTTGGGACAACCTCAAGCTGTGGGTATTGTTGGCCATTTTTGGCCCACATACCAGAATTTTGCCCAAGAGTGAGAAGGTGGACATTCAAGCAAAAGTGGCAAGTTCAAAATTTGGGTTTCCAGAGGAGCACTACTTAAAAAACTTTATAAGTAATCAGCAGTCAAAACCCTAAAGCAAGTAAGAAGGCTTGGAAAGCCTGATTTGGTCTAGGCAGTGTATTTCGGGTTCTGGGGGTACACTACTTATTTCACTTTATAAGTTGAAACTAATGATAAATTTGAAGTAAATAAGCAGTGGGGCTTGGAAAGCCTGATTTAGTCTGGGTAGTGTATTTTGGGTTTTCCAAGGAGCACAGTTTAATTACTTCATAAGTTGTGAGCTATCAAAAACTCAAAATAAGTAATAAGACATCAAAATCTTGATTTGGTCTTAGAAGTGCTTCTCAGGTTCTCAAAAAGATAAGTCCCCTCCAAGTGTAAATCTAAAGAGCCAATCAGTCAAGGACAAGTGTCACAAGTGCATCTAGCAAGCTCAACAGATCGATGGATAGCAAGGACTTCTCCTTTTGACTCTGGCATGCAAAGTGGCCAAACAAAGATTAGACATGTCCAGGTAGAGTAATGAATATACAAGGACCAATTGGGATAGTCCAAGTTACAGTAAAGAACACACCAAGCTTTAATGCAAAGATCAAAACACTCAGACTTTGCAGGGATATGTAGCTACCACCTGTATGGCTCGTTCAGTTCCAAATAAGAGAATTGAATGCATAATGAGCTTGAGGTGATGGGTGGTGATTCTAGATGGTACATCTCGCAGTCAAGGTAGTTACATGATTTTGATGCAAAAGGGAGCTTGAGTACAATCGATAGTCATCAATGACTTCTCTTTTCCTTGCTCTCATGTAATTATGGGATTTCTCTTTCTCTCTCATCCATATAAATAGAGGCTCTCAAACTAAAAAGGCGGGATCACTCTCTATATTCTCTCTGCTCCCTCCCTTGGGCATGACCAAATTCTACCAAGACAGAGCTTGTAACCTCTTGATATGAATAAAATATTGTGTTTTAGACTCCATTGTTCTGGTATAGTGTGTACATGTCATATTTGTGCATGCAGTATAGTTTTCTCCCTTGTCAAATTATAGCCTCACCTAGTTACTAGCTCATCTTGCTATGCATGTCATGTTTAGTGTTCTACATCTCTTGATTGAAGCCCGTATGTGGATACCATGACTGGTTAGTGTCTTACTCTAGACCTACCCCTTCATTTCCATCAACTTAAATCATTTGGTGAACCTCCTCATGAAACACTGATGTATGACATATATTTGGGGGCTTGAATCTATTTTTTCCTTGTTTCATTAGTGTTCTAAGAGTATAACAAGGTAGATCAACCCATAAATTTGGTGCATCGCCTCCCTTAGCTTAGTTTTCCTTTGTATGTTATCTTTCTCTCCCTTTTCCTTGGTCAACAGTAGATTTTAGTATGGGAATCAAGAGCTGAAGTGAAGCACCTAAGGAACTATCCTCATTGAAAAGCCTAGAGGTTCAACCTCACCGTAGGGTACCCACATCCTGAGGTTGTCCCCATGCTTGTAGCTAGAAGTGAGAGAGCCTGAAGAACTCTCCCATAAAGGGTGCAATTTCTAGATATAATAGTTATGGCACGCCTAGTGAGACTAAGGTCTAAAGCAGTGGAAGGATTTTTGGTGTTGTCCTTCTACATATCAACCTTTAGAGGTATTTTTTAAACATCAATGGTGACTTCAAGCATCTATCAGCTAGTTTAAGTAGTCCAAGTGTCTAATCAACGTATTTGGTATGTATAATCAACCATCTTTTGACCAACATGCATATTCTCTACCTCAAAATCATAGTTATCAAGCTATTAATGTTTATGTGTTCCCCCAAAGTGGCCCTCAAACAACCAATCATCCCCATCATGGTCTTTACCCTCCTCCCACCCCTGTGTACGACCAAGATCAACCTCTTATGCATTCAAATCAATTCTCTAATTTCCCTTGTCAAGACTATGTTTATCCTGTTACATCCTTGTTAGGATTCAAGCAAGCATTATCATATTATAGCAAGTTAATAAGGGAGATTGGTAGGGGTTTGGAGCTTTTTCCATTTATCCCTATCCATGTTCTACAAGAGGCAAGGAGTTCTCTTCAGTTGATCAAGAATAGGTGGTTAGTTTGTGAGGATGAATAATCGATAGTTTGTGAGGGGGAGAACAAGGTGTGGTTGGGAAGCATGGTCCAAAATTCAAAAAGTGTGTTGACGTCTTATGAAGATCAAAAAACTCAATGTAATCAATCCTATGTGTCCTCTCCCCTCAAAGAGCCTCAATCTCAGTTTCTAAAGGTTTCAAATCAACCCCGTATGCTCATTCCCACTCAAGAGTGTGAAACCATCCCACCTTGGATCTTCTCCTACACCTTTGATGTTGACTATGTCATGCCCTCTCTTATGAAGCCACCCTCTCCTATACCCATTCAAAAGGAGGAAAAGGTGGCTGCTTCTTACACATTTCCATCCTAGAAATCGACTGAAGAGAAGAAGGAAGAGGTGTTGGTTGTGGTGATCAAAGAGCCAATTTAAGAAAAGGAGGAGTTAGTGGTTGAAGAATATAAAAAAGAGAGGTTAGCTCAACTCAATGAGATTTCCCTACAATATTTTTGAGACTCTTTCTCCCTCCCTCAAGAGCCACCAAAAAGTCCACCCAAGGTCCCTGGATGGAAATACACTCTCTCAAGCTGCAAGCAAGGTGAACATTTTCACCCTCCCACCATCTCCCTCTTGGAGGAAGACCCTGTGTTGCAAGGAATAGAGGAGGAGATTACAATCAAGTTTGAGCTTGAAGTAGACAACACAAGTGCCTATGATGAAGAGATCATGATAGGCAGTCCACTCCAAAAAAGGATAGAGAAATTAGGTTTGGACCAGCTATTGTAGCATGGCTTTCACATTGATGAATTAGAGCCTAAAGGTAGTACTGATGCCTTCATACTTAAAAAGGAATGTATTCAAAATGCAGTTGAGAGCAAGGAGGATTTTGTTTGGTCCCAAGAGCTTCTATTTGGCATGGCTATAGATGAAGATGACCAAGGTATAGAGATTTACATAGTTAATCAGTTAACTGACCATGTTGGAGAGGTCATGAATGAGCAAGAGGATCAAGATAAAGTATAGCAGTAGCTGTACCATAACTTCATGGAGAAGGTAGATATTCTAGACCAACCTATGCCTCCTCCAGAGTATGAGGATGGACTCACCAATTAGGCTAAGTTGACCAATCCCAAGATGAATTGTCCATTGAAGGCACTACTGATGTCTTCAAGAATGAAGGGGAATGGTCAAATCCAGAGCCACAAAAATATGACATGTTGGGCCTTAGATGGATTGACGAACTACCATATGACTCCTTTCAATGCAAGCCTAACACATATGGAGTTGAAGTTGGCATTGTCTCAGATGACTAAGAGGAAGCTACCTTTTGGGATGACTTAGAGTTGTTTTTCTTAGACCTAGACAACAAACCAAGCACCAACTCAAAGGAGTTGTCACATGTTGTGCTTAATTCAGAGCAAAAATTTGAGCCATTAATTGAGGAGATTGCAAGAGCCCCCACAGTCCAATGTGAACCAAGTTTGGAGGACATGCACTAGTAATGTCTACATTGGGGACATGTTCATTCCATTTCCTCCATTAGAGGGCATACCAAAAGGTTTGAACATAAAGCTTCCTAGTTCACCAATTTTGGTACCTCTAAAGCAAGGTATCTTTCATCTTGATTTGTTACAAGTGAATGATACTCATACTTTCCCATTTGATCCAAGAGGGAGTACTTGTAAAGTGTAACCTTTTACATATTAGGATAGATTTCATACTTTCTTCAAAGTACCTTGTGCACATTTCCTTTCCTTAAAGTGTCTTGGGCACTTTGTTTTGTTTTATTTTGTGCTATCCTTTTTAATTCAAGAGGGAGTTCCAGAAAGGGTCAGCCTTGTATGCAGTTTTAGACCAACCCAGTTGTAGAGGCTAATGACTCCATGCCCAATGGACTAGACAAAGCAACATGAGCTGGGTTCTCAAGCATAGTAGTCATGCTTCCTTGCGAGTCACCATAAATGTTGGCCATTTTTGGCCAACATACAAAAAAATTTCCCAAAAGTGAGAAGGTGGACATTCAAGCAAAAGTGGCAAGTTCATACTTTGGGTTTCCAGAGGAGCACTACTTAAAAAACCTTATAAGTAATCAATAGTCAAAACCTCGAAGCAAGTAAGAAGGCTTGGAAAGCTCAATTTGGTCTGGGTAGTGTATTTTAGGTTTCTAAGGGTGCACTACTTATTTCACTTTATAAATTGCAATTAATGATAAATCTGAAATAAGTAGTGGGGATTGGAAAGCCCAATTTGGTCTGGGCAATGTATTTTGGGTTCTCCAAAGAACACCACTCAATTACTTCATAATTTGTGAGTAGTCAGAAACCCAAAATAAGTAATGAGACATCAAAAGCTTGATTTGGTCTTAGAAGTGCTTCTCGGTTTCTCAAAAAGATAAGTCCTCTCCAAGTGTAAATTTAAAGGGCCAATAAGTCAAGGACAAGTGGTACAAGTGCATCCAAAAAGCTCAACAGATCAATGGACAACAAGGACTTCTCCTTTCGACTCTAGCATGCAAAGTGGTCAAACAAAGATTAGACACGTCTAGGTGGAGTAAGGATTATGCAAGTACCAATTCGGATAGTCTAATCTACAATAAATAGCACACCAAGATTTAATGCAAAGATCAAAACACTTGGACTTGTTAGGGATATGTAGATACCACCAATATGGTTCACTTAGTTCCAAACAAGAGAATTGAATGCATAAGGAGCTCGAGGAGATGAGTGGCGATTCTAGATGGTACATCTTGTGATCAAGGTAGTTGCATGTTTTTAATGCAAAAGGGAGCTCAAGTACAATTGACAATCATTGATGACTTTTCTTCTCCTTGCTCTCACATAATTATGGGATTTATCTTTCTCTCTCAACCATATAAATAGAGGCTCTCGAGCCAAAAGGGGGAGGATCACTCTCTATATTCTCTCTGCTCCCTCCCTTGGGCATGACCAAATTTTGCCAAGATGGAGATTGTAACCTCTTGATATGAATAAAATACTATGTTTTAGACTCAATTTTTTGGTATAGAGTGTACATGTCATATTTATGCATGCGGTAGAGTTTTCTCCCTTGTCAAATTATAGTCTCACCTAATTATTAGCTCATCTTGTTATGTAGGTCATGTTTAGTGTTCTACATCTCTCGATTGAAGCCTATAAATGGATACTATGACTAGTTAGTGTCTTACTCCAGACCTACCCCTTCATTTCCTTCAACTTAAATCATTTGGTGAACCTCCTCATGAAACATTGATGTGTGATAGATATTTGGGGCTTGAATCTAGTTTTTACTTGTTTCATTAGTGTTATAAGAGTTGAGCAGGGTAGATCAACCCATAATTTGGTGTATCACCTCCCTTAGCCTACTTTTCCTTTTTATGTTGTCTTTCTCTCCCTTTTCCTTAGTCAACAATAAATTTTAGTGTGGGAATCAAGAGCTAAAGTGAAAATCCTAAGGAACTAGCCTCATTAAACATCCTAAAGGTTCAACCTCACTGTAAGGTACCCACATCCTAAGGTTGTTCCCATGCTTGTAGCTAGAAGTGAGAGAGCGTGAAGAACTTTCCCATAAAAGGTGCAATTTATAGCTATAACAGGTATCTTGTCATGAGGTTAAACCTCCAGAGTAGGCTGGTTTCTTCTTTGATGCTCACCTAAACTAAAGCTAAACTAATTCTCCACGAGGAAAAGGGTTACAAAGGGGATAATGGTGCCTAAAAAATATAACCAGGTGATGCACCAAATTTAAATGGGAAAATATCACCAACTTGAACTCACACTGATTCTGTAGAGGACAATATTGACTTGCACAATCTCAAGATTGAGCTAGTTGCATTAGTATTTCATAGAGAAGGTTTCAGAAGCAATAAAAGCAAAATGAGAGGAGTTATATGACTCAATGAAATCTCACATCAATGGTAGAAATAACATTAAACCAGACCTACAAATATCCTTAAAAACACCCTAAACAAGGTCAGAAAGGAGGACCATGAATGAGGAGGATTCTCCTTCACACATTGCCATAGTGCACAACTCAATAGACATGAATCCAAGGCAAGAGATAGGCAAAGAAAGTACTTTTATTGCATCAAGAGGTAGTTCTTACAAGTGCTTGACAGGGTCGAGCCTAATCAAGCTGAGAATATTTTGCAATATCTCAAAGAATGTCCCATCTCCCAGAAAGATAAAACAAAATTCTAAAAAAATTGGGAACCCCTTACAAAATGGAAGAAGTGAGATATATATAAATGAAAGAGGAAGAGCTTGCAGCCGATGGGGAACTTGAGAGAGGAAGTTTGACCAGAATTGATACCATTTGTTGTACTCGTGCTCTTTGCATTCAAAGCATACAACTTATTTTGACCACCAGATGAACCATCTAGAATCACCACCTATCTTCTCGAGCTCTTCATGCATTCAATTCTTCCTCTTTGGAACTAGTAGAGCCATATCAGAGGTAGTTGCATGTCCCCACCAAGTGTACATGATTTGATCTCTTACATTTAAAAATTGGCATTCTCCTTACTTTAATCTGGACTATCCTGGTTGGTCTTTACATGTTCACTTCTCCACTTAGATGCATCTAATCCTTGTTTGACCACTTTGTATTTTTTGGAAGGGAGTTGTATGTACTTGTGCCACTTGTCTTTGACTGATTAGCCCTTTGGATTTGTTGACCATTGATATTAATGTTCCACAACCGTTTGCTTTCCATGGACTATTTTCCATAATTTTCCTTTTAGAACTTTCCATTTTACTCATTTGAGCTTCATACTCCTTTAAACTTACTTTGGAATTCTCATTACTCATTACTTGCTTTAGAGTTTTCATCTTCAACTCCTTACTCTTCAAGTTTTGTACTGCTCATGACTTATGAAGTAATTAAGTAGTGATCCTTGGAGAACCCAAAATTGTCTTCATTAGAGAACCCAAAGTCTTCTTTAAGAGAACACAGAAGTCATTCACCTTGGAGAATCTGATCTGGACTATCCATGAGTAATTCAGGTTTATAAACCCGAATTACTTCTACTTATAAAACATTAGAATTCAAGCACTGATAGAAACCCAATTTGTACTGTGACCTCGAAAAATTGAAGTCTTGTAACTTTGAAAGCCCAAAGACTTCTACTTTAGAGAACCCAAATAATTTTGAGAGAGAGAACCCAAAGACTTCTCCTTCCAAGAACCTGAAGTTGTCTGAACTTGTCACTTTTGATTGAATGCCCACCTTCTCACACTTGGGCAAAATTTTGGTATGTGGGCCAAAAATGGCCAACATTTCTAGTGACTCATGGAAACATTCCTGCTATGCTTGAGAACCCATCTCATGTTGCCTTGTCTAGTCTATTGGGCATGGAGTCTCTGCTTTGGTTTAACAAGGTTGACCCTTTCTGGAACCTCCTCTTGAAGCAACAAGGAAAAACAAAACAAAGTTCCCAAGGCACTTATTGAAAGGAAACACACAAAAAAAAGGCAATGCACACAAGGAACTTGGAGGAAATCATGGAAATTTATCCTACCCTAATCTAACTAAAAAGAAAGGAAACTATACAAAACCATTGAATAGTTGTACAAAATAGTTGCCCTTCCTCACTAAACATTATACTTTACATGTTTGAGAGCTGCTAAACAAAAATGGAGAAGTACTAGATTTTTAACAAGTTGATGACACATTTCTCCAAGGAAAAGAACAAAAATAGACTCGCTTACCCATCCTGATTGATTGATTATGCTACCGTCTTGGAATGGATATGCAAGTTGGTCTTGTTCTTGTTGGTGCTCAAATTTGTGCTCTAAATTGAGCACAACCTATGATGGCTCCTCTTTTTCATCTCCAAATTGAGAAAGGTGCCTAATAGGACATCCCTTTGTCAACATAAACATTGAGCGGTCATATTTTACCTCACTCTTGCTCTTTTCTGCTTCATCATTATGCTTATTAGGCATAATCAGATCATAGTTTCCTTGAAGGACATGCTCATATTGAAAACTTTATTTATCCTAAAGGTTCTCCTTCATCACACAAGGTGGCAGTTATTCAAGTTGCACTTCTTGAGTACTCAAGATGTCTTCCTCATCAACCTCACTCAATATTTCTTCTTGTTCCTCAACTGCAAATGAGGGTTGATTTGAACTTTCAAGGTCCAAAATAACATCTTTGTCTTGCTCAAGGTCTGATTTCCCTTTTTCTAGCTCTTATTCATCTTGAAATGAATCATCCTCTTCTTCATCTATATAGAATAGAATTTTAATAATCCATTCAAGGTCTATCTCATTATCATCTTGAGGGGTATCCTCTTTAAGATCCAACTTATTGGTATCGAAGCCATGCCTAGAAGATTGGTCTAAAACTGATTCTTCCCCCTAATTGAAGTGGGTTGCCTATCATGATCTCTTCATCATAGACACTTGTGTTATCTTCTTCAATCTAAACTTTAATTACAAGCTCCTCCTCTAACCCTTGTAGAATAGGTTCTTCCTTCAAGAGGGAGATGGTGGGAGGGTGAAGAAGTTCACCTTGCTTGCAGTTTAGGAAAGTATCCTTCCAACTAGGGACTTTGAATGGTCTCTTTGGTTGCTCTTGAGAGAAGGAGATAAAGTCTCAAAAATATTATAAACTAAGGTCATTGACCTGAGCTATGGTTGCTTGATTTGGCACAACTAACTCCTTGTCAAAAATTTCTTCTTGGATTATCTCAACTAACACCTCCTCCTTCTGAAAACCTTTCTGGACTAACTCCTATGAAGGAAAAACATTAGGAGTAGCCTCTTTTTTTTAATTGGCTCTTGGACCTTCATGAATGATACCTCCTCCCCTTTTTTATGCCTTCCCTGACTGATTTCCATGAGGGGAACATATGGGAAACAACTGCCCTTTCTTGATTTTGACTCTCTTCCTCCTTCTTCATCTTCAATTCCAACTCTTTGATCTGCCTATCTATATTTTCTTTAAAAATATTCTCTGTAAGTTGGTCAGAGGCCTTATGAATATAAGGAACACAAGAGGGCTGATATGATGTACATGGGGGTTCTTGAGGAAGATAAGTGGGATCTTGGATCTCAATGACAAGCTACTCTACAATAGTTTCCTCCTTTCTTTGAAAGCTTTATTGAATTTAATTCTAAGAAGGAAAGGTTTGAGTGACACTTGAAGAACTAGGAACATAAGGGGTTTTAATTGGAGTGGCCTTTTGGGGAAGAATGGGTGATATATGTGAGGTTTAAGGTAGTGTATATGAAGACAATTAAGGTTAACAAAATTGGACATGTTGTTCATCAAGGCTATTTAGTTTATCCTCAATACTTTGGATGTAACCACTCACATTCAACATCTCATCTGAGAGGTTGTTATAATTTTCCATTTCAATAGGTGCCCATTTCTCTTTCATTTGTCTTAATGCAACTCTCATGTTATGAATGATGTGGTAAGGGATATCTTGACCATATCCCCTTTGCATATTAAGTTCCATCATGTACTTTTGATACCCTAAGAGCATTTTCCTCCAACTTGAAATGGATTGGTTTGGAGCAAAACCAAGGATATTTTGAGACTGAGAAGGTTGCCCATAAGAATATTGAGAACCACTTGAGGTGAAGCCATAAACATTGCTAACTTGAAATGAAGGATGCTGAGACAAAGAATGAGAATTTTGATCAAAATATGATTGATTGTACATACCAGATAATGATGATCAGGCACTTAGACTACTTTAAAACAGCTGATAGATGCTCAGAGTCACCATTGATGTTTGTTGAATTCCTCCAAAGGTTGATATGTAAACGAACAAAACCAAAAATCCTTCTACTGCTTTGGACCTTGGTCCCACTAGGCATGCCAAAAACTGTTGTAGGCTAGAATTGCACCCTTTGTGGGAGAGTTTTTTAGGATCTCTCACTCCTAGCTACAAGTGTTGGGACAACCTTAGGCTGTGGGTATCCTATAGTGCAGTTGAACCTTTGGAATAGGCCAGTTTCCTCTTTGATTCTCACCTAAACTAAATCTAAACTAATGCTCCATGGGTAAAAGGGTTAGAAAGGGGATAAGGGCTCCTAAGAAAGCTAACTAGGCAATGCACCAAAGCTAAATGGGAAAATCTCACTAGATTGAACCCACACTAATTCTATAGAGGATAATACTGACTTACACAATCTCAAGATTGAGCTAGTTGCATTAGTATTTCATGGATAAGGTTCTAGAAGCAATGAATTCAAATAGAGAGGAGTTATACGACTCACTAAAAGCTCACACAATGGTAGAAAGAATACTAAACCAGACCTATAAATAGCCTTGAAAATAACCTAAACAAGGCCAAAAAGGAGGACCATGGATGATGAATATTCTCCTTCACACATTACCATAGTGCACAACTCAACAAAAATGAATCCAAGGCAAGAGATAGGCAAATAAAGTCCTTTTATTGCATCAAGAGGTAGTTCTTATAAGTGCTTGACAGGGTCGAGCCTATTCAAGCTAAGCATATATTGTAATATCTCAAATAATGTCCCATTTCCCAAAAAGATAAAACAAAATTCTAAAAAAATTGGGATCCCCTTACAAACTGGAAGACATGAGATATATATAGAGAAAGGGAAGAGGAAGAGTTTGCAACTGATGGGGAACTTGAGAGAGAAAGTTATTGATGACCGAAATTGCTACCATTTGTTGTATTTGAGCTATTTGCATTCAAAGCATGCAAATTATTTTGACCATCAAATGAACCATCCAAAATCACCACCTTCTCCTCAAGATCCTCATGCATTCAATTCTTCCTCTTTGAAACTGATGGAGCCATACTAGAGGTAGCTATATGTCCCTGCCAAGTATACATGATTTGATCTCTTGTATTTAAAACTTAGTGTGCTCCTTACTACAATCTAGACTATCATGGTTGGTCTTTTCATGTTCACTGCTCCACTTGGATGCGTCTAATCCTTGTTTGACCACTTTGCATGTTTTGGAAGTGAGTTGTATGTACTTGTGCCACTTGTCCTTGACTGATTGGCCCTTTGGATTTGCTGACCATTGACCTTAATGTTCTATGGCCATTTTCTTTTTGTGGACTATTTTCCATAATTTTCCTTTTGGACCTTTCCATTTTACTCATTCAGGTTTTCCACTCCTTGAAACTTACTTCGGACTTCTCATTGCTCATTAATTGCTTCAAAGTTTTCATCCACAACTCCTTACTCTTCGAGTTTTGTACTACTCATGACTTATGAAGTAATTAAGTAGTGCTCCTTGGAGAAACTGAAGTTGTCTTCATTAGAGAACCCAAAGTCTTCTTTAAGAGAAAGCCTAAAGTCATTCACCTTGGAGAATTTGATCTGCATTGTCCATGAGTAATTTGAGTTTGTAAACCCAAATTAATTCTACTTATAAAACATTTAGAAGTCAAGCACCACTGGAAACCTGATTTATACTGTGCCCTCAGAAACCCAAATTTTTGTGACTTTGAAAGTCTAAAGACTTATACTTTGGAGAACCCAAAGACTTATGAGAGAGAGAACCTGAAGATTTCTCCTTCCAAGAACCTGAAGTTGTCTGAACTTGCCACTTTTGCTTTAATGTTGACCTTCTCACACTTGGGTAAAATTTTGGTATGTGGGCCAAAAATGGCCAACAAGACCTACCTGGGTTGATGCCAAGGCTCACCTATGTGAAGACCTCTAAGGGCTTGTGATGCTCATCAACTTCTTCACCATCCAGATGTGGGTGCCTTCATGATTGACTATGGATGGACTTCTATTGTGGAGAGCATGACACTAGGAGTTCCATTGATAACATGGCCCACATACACTGATCAGAATACCATTTTATGTATTTTTAAAATGTTATTGGGGAAGGAGGATGCCTCATTGCTTCATTAGATGATGTACCTCCTTTCCTCCTAATAAATTAACCTCTTCCCCATGTGAGACAATATGTTGTAATGAAATCACTTCCTCTTATTTGATAGAAAATGCTATAACATCCTCATTCTCTCCATTAAGTCCACATTGATAGGACACCTTCCAAAAAATTTCCTCCACCATGGGGGCAAAGGTATCACCTTCATGAATTTATCTTCTGCCATAGGTAGAAAAGGTAGGCCTTCGACAAATCTCTCCTCTCTCATTTAGGTGGTACAGGCAGGGCCTCCACAAATATTTCCTCTACCATAAGTGGCAAAGGTAACTCCATCTCTATTTTTATAGATCATGCATCATATCTATAGCTTCCTTGCATGTTAAGATCTTAGGGTATGAAAGGTCTACAACTTATAATTCCTCAGTTGTTATGCTGATGTGGCATGAAACCCTGAAGAGAAACAAAATAGACAAACCATTCCTTCCCACATCTTAATCTAGGAAAATAATTTTACAACCTTGGCACTCTAAGATATTACATTTACTCGACATAATTCATTCAAAATCCTTAAATCCTAGTTAAGAAAGCCATTCAGTGCATATCTTGAGACCATAACATTCTATTTATTCTCCTTCCCTTAGTCATGGATTGAATAAGATATTTTTTATCAAGTCACCTAAATTCTTGAGAGTGAGAGGGTAGCCCAAATCGATGAGTGTTAGCTACAAAGATGGTTGTGACTTCATGCCATGATACCTAAAAAAATAATAAAAGTAAAAATACAATCATCAACGTGCCTAGTGTGTGGTTTTCCTTGGTTATTTCATCTAATTTCCTATTTTAATGTTTAATACACTTGGCTATCTCGATGAAAAAAAGGATCTAGTTGTGAAAAATGATGTGCTGAGCTATATATTGTCACCCAGAGAGAGTGGAAAGGGTTTGAGCATCACCCATGAGGATTAATTGACAACCAAGTCTTTAGGGGACCGTTATATAGACAGGGATGGGGAAGGGGAGGATGAGTTTGGAACTTCTCCCATGAGTAGGAGGAGTAAAATAGAGCCTAAAGAACTTAAAAAATGTTTCCTTAGTCGAGTGCTTGAGGTCCATTGGTTTTATGTGTTTTGGATACTCAATAATTAAATATAATTCAACATTAGTCTTTTGCACTAGGCACTAAGGTGTCTCACCAAATTGTATCTTACCAAAAAATGCCTTCCAACGTTATTTGGACCTTTCGTCCAACTGCTAGTATAAGTACATTCTATGTGGATTTTTGAAGGAAAAAATATGTGTATTCCACTTTAGAACGGTTTGAATCAATAACATTTTTTTGAAGAGTAATGTACATGATAAGATTAAAATGGAGATTTCATAAGGATATTGGACATCATTTATGTTGATTGGGATGCATATATTATGTCAAACCCAAATTTATTGAAGGAAAATAAGTGTAAACCCAATTTTATTAAATAAAAATAAGTGTCAACCCTATTTTGAGCATGTGGAGACTATGGTGTTCTATCAAGCCATATCTTCTCACCATTTTTCCAACTCTCTCCCTAGGTGATCATGGATCTGGAAGGACCCTTCACTGTACATTAGGTTTTATATGGTTTGTTTGAAGGAGAGAGTCCAAGGTAAGTAATCCAAAAACACACATTTATTTTCTGAAAGTTTTAAACGCTTTCTCTTGTCTTATAGATAAGACTATTTTTTTTGGGTTCTTGCAATGTAATTGGTGATTTCAGTGAGTAAACAATCCTATAAATGGCTTCTTTTGTTATGCAATGTGGCTATTTTTTATCTTCCCTATGAGGGCCAAAATGCTTTTCATGGGAGGGTATTTATTTTATTTTATCAATTGAAAGAATGTTGCAATTAGGTTAAAGAGCTTGTAGGTTTTTAAAAAAAAAAAATTAGTTATGCTGAATTTTTTAATTTTATTAAGCTCTTCAAAACATGTGATATAGTAGTGTTTTGAGTGTGTAGCAAAAGTTAAAACTTGAAGACATACACACTTTATTATTTTTAGACAATATGGATAGCTTTTCCAGGTCAAAAAGATTTCCTTATACTTGGAAGAATGTTGCGGGAAGCTCTCTTTCATAGCCTACCATTATAGTGCCTTTGTCATCACAATACCATGCATAATTTAGACTATTTAATATATCTATTTGGAAAAGCTATGCAATATTTGGAATGATTAATATATCTATTCACTTTAGTTGGAAAACCCCTTAAGTGGACATTAGGTTTTGTAGATCTTTTTATATATCATAACATGGGATCTTTTAGTCATGAATTTAATTTGTATTATGTATTTTTAATTTGCATGGTTTAATATATATGGATCTGTAGGAGGACTTAACTTTATTTTGTGATTCAATTTAAGAAAATATTAGGGTTTTAAATGTGTTTTTCATAGTATATAAAAAATGAATTTCTTTGTCTATTAAATTTAATAGTTCATTTAATTTATCAAAAATAATTATCTACCTTCATAAAAGATAAATTTATCTTAGCCTATTACATTTAATTTATCAAACATAATTATCTTGTTTAAGAGAGTCATACATATGTTCTTAGGCTTTTCATGGACTCACGTTGAAGAATTATTTGGATCAATTTATCATATTTGACTAGATTATTGACTAGGGTTTTGAGATTTGTGTTATGATGTTCTTGTAAAGAGGTTTTAGCCCTAAGGATTTTCTCTTATCATGTGTCACTAGGAGTTATTTTTTAAAATTCTTGATTTGCATATTCATCATTTGTTTATAATTTTGATCATATGATGTCAATATTTTTAGAGGTTCTAAGTTTCGTAAATATTTATAGTTGTTTTTGGAGGTTCAAATGAATAGTTTCAAGGGATCAAACATTTAAAAAATATGATTTTAATAGTTTTATAATTATTGATTTTGACTTTTTAGACATCATATGTAAACACACCTAATATTCAATTAAGGTAATTTTTGGATTACTTTGAGAGATAATTTGCTTATGTTAATCCTACCAAGTTTCCTTTGAATAAGATATTGAGAGAGTCTTATGTGTCCAAGATTGCAGAAGTAAATTTACTAATCCTTGTTGCTTTATGATTTTCTAGAATTGACTTTATTGTCTTGCTATTGCCTTGTAGGCTTAAGATAGATTAGTATTTTTGATGTGTTATCTTATCATTTGTGCTTTTTGTGGTGCTTCACTATGTGATATTTACCTTGAAGCTAATTGAATTTTTTTGTACATTTGGTTATGCAAAACTAGTTTTCGATAAAATTTCTCTATTACATAATTACATATGGAGTTTTCTATAATTGGATATGGGAAATTTTAAATCAATTATCCTTTGAGAATTTGATTTAATGCTCTATTTTTGGTTCACTAAACCTTATCAATCATGTTTTGTACCATGGATTGTTTCCTTACACACTAGATATATCTTGTAATGATCAGTATCTTAGACCATCCAATTAGTATGGCATTAATGCAATTATTTTGAACAAAACCAAGCATGGGGATGTGCTCTTTTTCTATAGTAAGGCCAAAGTTTTAGTGTATTGGACACTAGGGCTATATGGTGATATGCTTTGAAGCTTATGTAAATTCCTTGGTAAATAAATATTTTGAACAAATTAGAGTGTTTATTTTTAGGTGGTCATTCTCCATGTATTCTCTTGTGATTTTAGTATTTGTTTTTATTTGAATATGCATATATAATATGTAGTTTTGTTTTTCTAGACACCTCTTTGTCACATTTCAGAAGTTGTTTACAAGAAATTAACAAATTGGATCAATCAAAAACCATTGGAGGCTTTGAAGGAGTTCATCTTGTGGCCATTATGTAGCGTCTTGGAGGATGTAGCCACTCACCAACAAGGCCATAAAGGATCAAATCAAAGTAAAACCAACTATTGTTAATGGAATGGTGAGTTTTTAGTTAGAAATATGTAGGATGTCTTTGTATGGCATGCTCCATGCCCAACCAAAATCTTTTATTACTAGTAATTGAGAAATTGGATTAATGAGATCTGTAAAATTTTGTAGATAATAATATTTGTTGCCTTGACAATGGTATTGAGGAAGAGGCCTAACATCTTGATACCACTTTCAACAACAATAATAATTGGACCTCAATTTCAAGGTCAGTACAAAGTGCACATGTTTTTTTGGGCCATTACCCATGTTGATTTTTTGATGTAGCTCACTTAGCTAATGCACTTTGTTTATGCTTCAATTCACTATTTATTTAGGCAGATAATTATAAATTATCTTTTTGCTTATAATGCTATTTTTCTATTATAGTAACAATTTAAATTTTATGCTTCTAGGCATGCCAAGATGATCTAGTAGTTGGAATGTCTTTATGGGTACAAAATATACTACCATTAATTATTGGAAAAATAAGTACACCACTTTCTTGAGACCTAAATTTATAATGGTTAGAAAGGTAGGCTACCTCCCTAATCACATAGTTGAGAAACAATGTTTAATTCAAAGATTGAAGTCATATGCCTTTGAAAAATGTTAATGCATGTCCAATGTGTTTAGGATCATGCAAATGTGATCCAATAAATTATTACTTCCATTGATGGTATTTAATGTACATAGATTGTTCTTAATAGTTCTTTCAAAACTGATGCAATTCATGGTAATTGTAATTTTTTTACTTTTAAGTTATATCTTAGAAAACACAAAGAAAGCTCGACCGATTCTATTAAATAATCCCATCCGAAAGAGAGAATGGTTGGTTCTACCATCCACTCTAAATATTTTGATGCAAGTGGCATTTCCACTATATTTAGTACAAATAAAGGTTAGGTACATTTATAACATTCAGTTGCTTCAAAGATAATTTTTTCTTATGCTCTAGTTACTTATGGAATTAGCTTAGAAACTATATTGTTTTACTATTTCAAGTTCAAGATGACATCCATTCTTGTAAATTATGTTTTGAATGTGTCTTTTGATTACCAAAAAATTTGTCTACTAAACAATTATTTTGGAAAATTATTAGATGCAATGAAGTGAAAGGTTTGTGGAAATATATCAATTTGTAAAGGAGTTATCTCCCATAGGTGATCACAGAAGTAAAGAAACTGGACTGATATCACAACATTTTTTTCTGAGTCTTATAACAATAAGTGAGGTTATGTTAGAGACAATATTCTACCAAATTTCTCAAATAATACATATATTCAGTGATGAGTGTTCTAATTTCACAATTTAACTTCATATATGGGATGTTTTTAACATGTTCAGTGTTATGTATGATCATAGGGAGTTGATATGGATTTTATAATGGATTGGATGGTTACATTAAAAATTTAAATTTAAAATAAACTAGCTGAGGTAAATATTTTGACATCTATGTTTAGGTTCATGCAAACATGCTCCAATATTTTACTTCTTAAATTGATGGTATTTTACATATAGAGACTATTTTTAATAATTATTTAGAAAATCATGAAATTCATGATAATTGTAAAATTTGCCTTTTCAATTGCATCTTAAAGAACATGAAGAAAGCTTGGATGATTCTATTAAATAATCCCATCAGAAAGAGAGAATGGTTGGTTCCACCATCAAATCTAATTATTTTGGTGAAGGTTGTGTTTCCAATCGATTTAGTGTGAACAAAGGTTAGACACGTTTATAAAATCTAGTTGCTTCAAGTTTTATTATTTATTTTATTCGAGTTAGTTGTGGAATTAGCGTAGAAACTTTACTGTTTTACTGTTTCAAGTTCAAGATGACATCCATTCTTACAACTTATGTTTTGAATGCATATGTTGATTACAGTAGAATTTATGTACTAACCAGTTATTTTGGATAAATTATTGGATAAAATAAATTGAAAGGTTTGTGGAAATATATTCATTTTTAAATGAGTTAACTCATGTAGGCACTAAAAAAAGTAAAGAAACTAGAAAAAAGTTGTCCTTTGAGTCTTATGGAAATAATCGAGGGTATGTTAGAAACAACATTCTACCAAGTACCTCAAATAATATGTATATTCATTGGATAATGTTTTAATTGCACAAGTTAATTGCATATATGTGATTTCTATTTTTAGCATGCTCTATGTTATGTCTGATCATAGGGGTTTGATATGGATTTTATAATGGATAGGATTGTTTCATTAAATATTTAAATTTAAAATAATGTTACATCTTGATTCCTCAACTAAGTCAACTTACTTGATTATATGTGGATTTTCTATAGTTCATAACTTGATTTGATTATCACTAGCTAAGTCATAAGTCATATGTTGTTATGGGATAGTGGTATGCTGCTTAGATTTCATGATTTCATTCCTATGAGTCAGTTTTAGTGTATATTCATTATATTGTGATCATGTTAATTTATTATTTTGACATTATTTTATATTATACATGTCATGATGTTATGATCTAACTACCTACTGGTTGTGAGGTTGACAAAAAAGAATTCATCCCTTAGAGCCTGACAGAGGGAGAGCATCATCAGAGAGGTTGGCATAGATGGAGATGTTTGGAGATGACAAAGAAATCATCTAGAAACTTGCACACACCACATTAATCAGTACATGTTTTACGTATAGTGGAATGGTTAACATAAGTACTTATTGATAATTGTCTACATTTAGATGCTTAAACATGTGTGTTTTTAGTATCGATAAAGGGTGGATTTTTTTTACTAGGGACCTAAAACCTACACAAAGTACAAAACTGACAAGGCCTAAAAGCCGATATACAAACTTGAGTCTATCACAATGAAACAACAAAAGCCAAAGAGTAAAAACCTCTCAAAAATAAAAAAAAACAAATAGTCAAAACCTAGGGACTCAACCCTGAAGAAGAAAAACAAATAGGTTAGGCCTAGAAAGCCAAAAAAAGACAAGACAACCTGCAACTAAATCACACAACAAAAAGTGTATTAAAAAATATAGTTTTGAAAATTATTACACTTTCACATTCTCTTTTTGGTGTGGGGTAAGTGCACAAAGTTGGGGGACAAAAAAGGGCCTACCCATGGACATGGATTTTATAAAATTTTAAAAATTTGAACTTCTGTAGATAATTTGAGATGGCTACACTCAAAATTTGAAGATGGTATAAAAATATGAATTGTAGCATTTCAAGTCTAGTTTCCAAAAATCTATTCTTTTGAAAAATGGTTAAGTATAAGTAGGTAAAACATCTAAAATTTAAAGAGGACCTCCTATTTTTTAAAGAAAACATAGTAGATAGATGGTCATGTGGCCCACCATTTTTTTAGCATCATTAAATATTGCTTGAAATCCTTTGGTGAATATTTAGATAAGATATTCTAGTGTGTTACAAATTTGTTAATATATTTTTCAATGAATATTTATTTTTTTATTGATTTTATAATTAAGTAGACTTGAAAACTAACAAAAAAATGGATAACCAATCGTGCAGCCCACCCTAACTACCTAACAAAAAATTAAAATTGATTTTTTTAATGTGTAGAATTAGGCCTAGTTTGTTACCATATCATTTTTTTAAAAATTGGATCAACGAAAAATAAATTAGATAAAAATGAATAGGCATGTATAGGTGTGGCACGTAGTGGCCTAAAAAAAGTGTAGTTAGAAATAAATATAGTTTGAACCTTAAAATAGCCCAAAATTTATAAAAATCATATATTTAGAAAGAGGACAATGTGCTTATCATGATGGTAATAATTTTTTGAATTTTGATATTGAAATCCATAGCATATTTGGTGATTTAAGTTGGAATGTGTTGGTTTTTCTCAAAACTCTCAGTCTTGGTTGTAGATGCATAGTCGCAAGCCTTTGGCTCAAAAATCCAAGCCTTTTTTGAGCCTAAAGGCTCAATTTTCAATTCAAATTCAAATAACATGTATACGTTGTATAATGCATACACATTATATAATGTATTATACAACACATACACATTATATAACACACACACACATTTCTTTGTTATAAGACCAAAACCATCTCCATGAGCATGTGGGAGTTGCATGTGAAGCCAAATTTGGCCATAAGCTTATATTTACTACTCTAAATGTTAAGTATAATAAAATAAATGCAACGATATAAATGTAAACTTATACTATTACATTTATTTTCTTATACTTTAAATTTATTTTAGTAAATATAATAAATTAAGGTCACTCATCATTTGATAGAGTTGGTCTCACAGTTACACACCTTACAATGTGGAAAATAATTTTTAAAAATCCAATCAGGTTAGTACTTAGGTATTTTCAAGGTCTAAGTATTAAACCTAGGGATTTCATGACATAACTTTTGTAATTTATATCCATTTTTGGTAAACATATAGTCATTTTTTAGGTTTTTATACATTTCAAATTGATTCTTAGCATTTCTAGGAGTCTTAGGTTTGTCAAAATTGAAGTTTTCAAACTACTCACTTTGAAATTGATGAAAAGTGGTGTTATTGGGGTAGCATAGGTCACATCGATGACCTATACATATCAAACAACCACTTTTCATGTTAATTTCACTTGATCATCATCACTCACTCATCCTTGATCACTTCCTACTCATCCCTCATTACCCCTAATCACTCTCTCATCATTCCTCATTATCCTTAATCACTCCCTCATTGACCCTCACTATCCCTAATCATCTCTAATCACTCCCTTATCATCCATAATCACTTCTCCATTGACCCTCACTATCCGTCATCATCTCTAATCACTACCTCCCCATACTTTATCATCCCTAATCACTCTTTCCTAATCCTTCATCATAGATAATCACTTCCTCATCCCTATTCACTCCCTCCTCATCCCTCCTCATCCCTAATCACTACTTTATTGACCTTAATTGTCTCTCATTATCTCTAATTACTCAAGATTATCATCCCTAATCACTCCTTTATTAATTATCACCATCCCTCATTATACCTAATCACTCACTTATCATCCCTCATAATCCATAATCAATATTTCTTCATCCCTCATCATCACTAATCACTCCCTCATTGACCTTCACCATCCCTCACCATCCTTCATCACTCCATCATTGACCCTCACCATCCCTCACCATCCCTAATTGCTCCCTCATCATCTAGTGTAGTATATACTCTAAAGATTTCTTTGATTCTAATCATATGTTGTTTAATCCATTATAATAGTAATTAACTCTTTTATAGGACTTGTGTTTTTTATACCCATTTGTGATAGTCAATTTTATTACTGAATGAATTGGATGATCTTCCAAATTTATAGTCAAGTAACATAAGTATTAACATAAAATAGAGTCTAAATTTTATTTCATTGAATTATATTTATTATGCAACTGACTAAATGAAACTTTATTTGGTTTTACCTTTGGTAGTTTCATTCAAAAGATAAAAATTAAACACAAATCTCTTGTATAATTTTCTAATTCTAAGAATATTTGAATCAAATGCAAAGTTATTTAGTGTTTCCCATTCCTATATGAATTGAATCTTGGTTAGGTTTACACATGCACTCCTTGTGTGTGTAATGTGTCATAAATATTTTATCTCTTACATGAAAAATGAACATTTATTCATGTTATCACAAAAATAATTTTCTACAAAATGTGAAACACTAGTTCAACATGTTATAGATGTTCATCCCATGATTTCTAAAGATTAAGATGTCATAAAGGTAGATTAAAAATATAACCTAGGTAAAGGGCCTAAATATCTCATTCAACATCTTGAAATGAGTGAATTTGTTATATTAGTTAACCTAAAAGGCATAACTAACTAGTCAATCAATCTTTCCTTTATTTTTAAAACTATATTCTAAATGTCTAGAGGTTCAACATGAATATGATGATACCCAAACTTAAGATCAATTTTGGAAAAAACTTCTACACCATGGATATGGTACAAAAATGCCTTAATATAAATGAGGATAATAGTTCTTCACTTTAATTTTGTTAATATTTTTTTAATTAATTCAAAACTTTGGTAGAAACATAATTAGGTTTTTGTAAGGCAATGATTTGGGCATGATGTGTCCATTATCCATGATTTCATGGATATACCACTTGATCTATTCATTCTCTAAAAATGATATGTTGTATAATTAGGTTTTAGGTATAGGTAGTTAAGGGATCAAATCAATATTATTGTTTAGCGTATAGTAAGCAGGAACTTATTTAGGTGACTGAAAGGTATCCCTGTATTCATCTAGTTTATGGTTCAATTATTTTGTCTTTGTTATTATTGGATAAACCACACTATGATATGGTGACATAAGGATGTCATTAAACATTTAATTCTTACCATCAAGAGTATACTTCTTACTAGAATTGACAATATTCTTTCACTTCTTGGTACTAATAACTGAAAGCTTATGAACTAACTAAGATATATGGTATTTCAGATCATGACAATCTATCACAAAATTTCAAGGATATACTTCATAGACTACATGTTAATGGTAAATACATGGTTGACCACATGTAAAAAATGACACACCTATAATGGTGAGATGTCACAAAGGATTGCATTTTCAAAAAGTTTGATTTTGTACACCAAGTAACACTGCTAGGTGATCCATTTCTCAAGGCCTACACTAGACCATACACTAACATATGGTTATGGATGATGTATAAATTTCAAGTTCAAATTTTGAAAATTTAATTTAGGAGAAATTAAATTATTGAGACTTCCATTATAAATGATGAAGTGTATTGTCTCACCAATGATCTACATTTGTTAATGAAATAATATTTTTAATTCATATAATTTATTGTTGGGGGAAGTAGAGATACTTTTAGTACTAACCATATCATTGGGTTCATAATCTATTATCTACTTAAATTTTTATAGTGCTAGATAAATTGTGCCCACTTCTCAAGATGTGTAATTAGAGAGCTCATAGTGTGACACTCTTCATTGGATTGAATATTGAAGTTATAGATTAAGCACCACTTTCTAATCTTGGACTACTTGTTCTAATCATTTAAAAATTATTTTCCACTCTCTAGTTTGATGACTCAATCAATATACCTACAAATATAAGGCCTTAAATATAATTATTCGAATAATAAAATGTCCTCATATGGAAATCAATTGATTAATTTCAGGAAATCACATAGCTTGGTGATCCTCATGTATTTACTACCCATTTTTTGTGATATGGTGGTTTTACTTGATTTTATTTTTTTGGTAAATTTTTTTTTGTGAATTGCATCATTTCTAATAGGCCATATTTTTTTTATAGGTGTTAAATATTTATGTTTTAAATTTGCCTCCAAATCATTTTGATCACTATGTCTTATATTTTATGATAGCACTCAACTCTCCACTTGTATCTCACAACATTATTAAACCCCAAAAAATAAACACCGTCAAGGTATTGGATAGAGTGATTAAGGATGAGGAGAGATGAGAAGGAATTGACAAGAGATGATGAAGGAGTCAATAGGGATGATGAGGGATGGTGAGGGTCAATGAGGGAGTGATTAGGGAGGATGAAGGAGTGATTAGGGATGATGAGTGATGGTGAGGATTAATGAGGGAGTGATTAGGGGAGATGAGGGATGATGAATGAGTGATTAAAGATGATGAGGCATGATGAAGCAGTGATTAGGGATGATGAGGTAATGCAGGAGCATCACTACCTAGTATAAATAGTAATCTAGTTTACATGTTTTGATTATTTAGAAGGTGGTTAAGGTCATAAAATTTTTTTAGGAGTATTTATAAGTTTCTATTTTTGTGTCAATTTTGAATTAGAGTTATATTGGAATTTCTTTCCAAATCTTTCATTTGAATTTTTTAATTTTCAAAGAGACTGTAATCTTGTTTCAAGAAGTCCAACTTTGCATTTGGTGTGGTTATAATTTAACGAGGATTTTAGGATGATACAACAAATATACATAAATTAATATTTGATAAATATGTTATTATTTGAGTTATTTGAGGACACTCTCAACATACAAAAGAAGTTAGAATTTAGTTAATGGTTATTTGGTAATAAGAGTCTTGTCCATGTCTTATTTTGTATTCAAAGTTAGATTCAAGAGAGTTGGAGGGGGTAGGATTCAAAATTATGAATGTAAATAACCCAAAAAAAGTGAATAAAGACAAGTTTTAATTATTTTTAGACAAGAAAGCAAATAGATCTTGCATCTTCTTGAATATGTGCAAAGATAGTTGACAGTGTGCATGATCATGAAACATGATTAGTAACAAGTTTTTTGTGATCTTGGTGTGAGTGGTAAGTTTTAAATACATTTTATTCAAGATGGTGATTATAGAATTCATCATTTGAGTTTCAAATCTTTTGAATTTTCAAATTACAAATTGTATACACTATGATTTTACAAATTGTGCCTTGAAAATTGAGTGAAGGTCAGAGTCTTGTGGAAGAGGAGATTTTATTTGGTGGGATTTTAGAATGTATGAGTAATTATTAACTTGAAATAAAAATTCATTAATAGTATTTAAACATTGTGTGTTGTTATTCTGCTAAGGACATTCTGTGTTGAGCAATACAACCCTATCTTCTATGAGCAAAAGTTCTAAGTATACATCTATGTGAGAAAGTATATGCATGTATTGGAGTGAACATTAAAATGTATATGTTGGTGAGTTTATTATAATATTATCATGAATTATTATATTCTTTCAAGTATATTTCATATATTTGGATGAGCAAAAAAAAAACTAATACAATCTTGTAGTCATCAAGAAAATTAACACATTCAAAGTGGTATCTCATGGAAAGTGGAAAATTGAGTGTTATAGATGGAAGGAATTAATTTTTCAAAGTGTGTAAACATTATACAGAGGATTTTAAACCTTCATGTTTATTTACAACCATTTTTGGAATGAATTAGAACAAATAACCTCTTCTCAGATTACTATAGACCTGTGACTGAGTACACAATCTATTCAAATTTGGTTAATTCAATCTAATGTAGATTAAAAAGGGAAATATAAAAATTGGAAAACATTCATAGGGTAAAATTAGATATAATACAATAGTAAAATTAATTGGAAATACATTTGTAAGATTGAAATCTCATTTTGACCCTTTTTGGGTCTATAAAACTAGTCCAAACCCTATATTAGTGTTTCTACTTTCAAAGTGAGTTTTTAGGAGTTGTAACCATAAATAATTCATGAAATTTGGTGAAAATTTCAAGTTTAACATGAAAAAATATAATATAGTGTTTTTAATTTGTGTAAGTATGGATGGGGGAGGACTGTGTGGTAGACAGGGTAGAAAGAAACCTAAAGACCTAATCTGAGAGTAGAAAGAGCCAAAAGAAATTATTAAATAGTTGAACCAAAGATTTTAACTTTGTGAAGAGATGGGATATGTTATAGGGTATCCATAATTGAGGTTGATTTTATTATTTGAGTCGATACAAGAAGAGTCTATGATAAAGTAAGAGGTAGTGTATGATACGAGGATTGTGTTGAGAAGTTAAGTAGGGTTGAGAAGAAGTTAGAGAGAACTCAAAGGAGTGGAAGGAAGTTTTTTAGAGCCCTATTAAATCCTAAGGAATTGGAGACAAGATTTGATCCAAGTTGTTATAAAGCATAAATACTAGGAAGGGTGATAGTCTCAAAGTAAAAGAAATTGAATGCATTGAGTAAGGAGAATAGAATGAAGAGTTTAGTGAGACCATCTGAAGAAAGGTGGATAATAAATGAAATGAATAAAATATAGATGTGAATTTTAAATTTATATAGGGTTCAAAGATAAATATTAATAAAGAAAAGACAAAATGAAAGCTAGGTGGATATTGGAAAAGAACTTGGACAAGTAGAATATGCAATAAGGCTCTACATCATGAGGAATGGTGAGGGGAAATGAGGGAGTGATTATAAATGATGAGGAATGGTGAGTGTCAATAAGGGAATGGTTAGAGATGATGAAGGACCAGGAGGGAGTGATTAGGGATGGTAAAGGGATTTGAAGGAGTGATTAGGGATGATGAGGGATGGTGAAAGATAATGAGGGAGTGATTAGGGATGATTGGAAAGTGATTAAATATGATGAGGGATGGTGAGGGTCAATGAGGGAGTGATGAGGGATGAGGAGGGATAATGAGGCATAGTGAGGGTCAATGAGGGAGTAATAAGGGATCATGAGGGAGTGATTAGAGATGACTAGGGATAATTAGGTCAGTAAAGGAGTGATTAGGAATAATAAAGAATGACTGGAGAGTGATTAGGGGTGATGAGGCATGAGTAAGAAGTGATCAGGGATGAGGGAGGGAAGATGAACAAGTGAAATTAACACAAAGTGGTTGTTTGATGTATGTAGGTTATCAATGTGACCTATGTTACCCCAATCACACCAATTTACATCACTTTCAAAGTGAATTGTTTGTAAAATTCAATTTTGATAAACCTAAGACTCCTATAAATGCTAGGAATCAATCTAAAAGGCATAAAAACCTTAAAAATGACTATATGTTTACCAAAAATGG
This sequence comes from Torreya grandis, assembly GCA_037957365.1. Classification (NCBI taxonomy): domain Eukaryota; kingdom Viridiplantae; phylum Streptophyta; class Pinopsida; order Cupressales; family Taxaceae; genus Torreya; species Torreya grandis. The sequence goes on along the minus strand of JARHVA010000665.1, from coordinate 3,860,155 downwards.
ACATCAATTGCAAAAGTTATGTCCTAAAATCCCTAGGTTTAATACTTAGACCCTTAAAATGACTAAGTACTAACTTGATTGGATTTTGGAAAGTTATTTTCCACATCATAAGGCATGAAACTATGAGACCAACTCTATCAGATGCTGAGTGACCCTAATTTCTTATATTTACTAAAATAAATTTAAAGTGGTAAATATAAGCTTAACATTGGAGATTAGGTACATGTTATAAAATGTTTACACTAATTTGTATGCATTATAGTTTTCTCAATAACACGATCACATTATGGCTTGATAATTATTGAGCCATAATTTAAATAATGTGATCATGTTACTTAAATAATATGATCATGTTATTTAATAATGTGATCATTTTATCTAAAATGTCCACAAAATTATCTCCCAACTCTGTGCACATACCTTGTGTTAGTTTAGTTTAAATTTATGTTTATGCATAATTAACCTTGTAGGATTTATGTTATGGTTACTATTAATTTGGATTGATCAATCATGTATGAATTACCATTTTTATTAAGTAACTTGTTGATTAGTCATGTTGATATTAAGTTATTAAGATTAGTTACTTATACTAAATGACTATATATCATTAAGTCTTATTATTATTAATTAGTAAGTCTATTTTGAGAAATATATAAACAAGGAAAAAATGAGAAAAAGAGGAATAAAATAAATAAAAATCAAAAGATGAATATATGGAATAAACATAATAATTAATGTGGGGAAAATAAAACAAAAAGATAATTATCTTTGTGTAAAAAAAATAATAAAGGGAAAAAGGATACCATTAAAACAAAATAAACTTAAAAGGAAAAAGTGCCATCCTCTTTAGGAAAATAATAAGAATAAAGAGATTTAAAATGGGTGTAGGGAAATATATAATTAGGATGTTGGAGCATGGAAGAGAGGACATCAGAGTGTGGCACAGAAGGGAAGGAACCGAGTGGAGGAAGGAGACTCTTCCAAACCAAGCAACTCTGAGTCAGAACTTTTGAGAGGTAGGTAATATGTTTTTAGTTTTGTAAAATCCAAATTTTTTTACGTGTATACATGAGGATCAGATCAAGAGATTTAGTGAATTTTAAAACATAAATTATATTTATCTCAAACCCATAATATGGTAACGATAATAATTTTATATATAAATTGCTATATGAATTATATACTCTTATTTATATAAAACCAACGATGTGGTGGTTAATTTGTGTGGTGAATTGACTATATTTATTTATATAACTGTAGGTATTATATTTCATACATGCAATAGAATAATAAGGTGCCATACAATTAATTTATTATAGTATAGGTCACAGTCATCTTGTAGGCTGTAAGAATGAGTACGGGAAGAATAAAACAATAATATAATGTTTCTAATCCAATAATAATGTTGATATAACTATTGCATGATATTTAAAACTATAGAGCTTGTTATATATATTGTAGTGATCGAGTTATATACTTCAATGAATTAAATACATACTCTAGCAATTTGAGTATTTTAGCAATTGTATATGTTGAGTGATTTATACATGATGGGTAATTTTCTTATGTTGAGTGATTTGCCTCAATTATGTGATTTACATATGCTGGGTCTTATGAATTTTTGATATGCATATTTAATAGACATCAAATAAGAACTTTATGCAACGAATATATTATATTAAGATATAAATATTATGCATTACAATGATTCTATTGTTATACCTGGATGAATTAAATATATTAATAGGATTAGTGATGGCCTTGGATATAGTTTTATATTAAAGGAAAAGAATATATATCACCATATTCATAAACCATTTAGGTATGATTTATAAATATTAAATAAGTTTACGTGATTTCTAAATCGTATCAGTTTAGGTATCGCCACATTCTTGTCGTAGTTAGTTATTTCAAAATAAGTTTTATTAGTTATAGTTTTATGTAAAGAGTATGTAAAGGGTGATATACCTAAAAAGAATATGGTTCTTATATTTTATTTTTATCTGATAATGTAATGGTTTGATATTGTATTCACACTTGGAGAAGTATGGGTGATATACCTTTTACAAATTTGTATTTTAGTGGAAATATGAGAATTAATGTAATTTAATTTAATGATTTAAGGAATTCCTAGTGTTAGAGGAGTTGGATTGATACGAGTTAAGTCGAATTTAGTGAATTACTCTCATAGTATACAATATACATAAATAGGATGTTTAATGTTATCCTTCTTGTAGTGGAGGATGAGTATAAGCAATAAATAGTTGTTTAGAAAGAAAACTATATGTGATTGTTCTTCATTCTCATGATTTGGTAGTTGTGGTATTTATTGTCACATAGACTATATTGTACTCTAGAAACACAAAACAAGGTATTCATGTGTGTGTGTGAGAGTGTGTGTGTGTGTGTGTGTGTGTGTGTGAATATGTAGTTGAGTGTGTGTAAGAATTGTATGAAATTATGAAGACATAGAGGTTAATGAGATTAGCATCTTATGTTGTAAACACTATAACATTGTATTTGTTTATAAACTATGAATGATATATATATATATATATATATATATATATATATATATATATATATATATATATATAAAATTTCCTTTATAATAGTAAATCCTTCATGTGGGATAAAGTGGGTCAAAGTTAAGGCTTATTGAAGTAAGTGAAAACCCCTATATGGAATTGATGCCCTTTCCTAGTCAAATATTTGTTAAAGACAATATATTACTTTTAGAGAAACAAGGAATACTATTAATTTGGTAATACAATAATTGTGTATTAAAACATATGCTTGTGTATTACATGCTATGCAAGGTGTGTAATATGAGAATATAGATACTTATATACATACATAATTTATACATACATATGTGGGGATGAATGCCTTCAAGCATAGATTATGACTGGTGTACTATAACTATTTTAGTGATTTGTATAAGTATATATTTGATGAAAATTATGTGTATCATAAAAAGAGCAATTTTTGCATTGCCACATACTTATATGTGAGCCATAGTACGAAAGACTAAGTTGCCTTAAGAACTAGCGTATGAAGTTTTATATGTTTAGGATAATTAGGTTGGAAACCTAATTAGTTAGGGATAAAAATTGTGAAGGAGTATTACACTATTGAATCCGCTATCTTATAAAGACCATAAATATATTATAATGATTGTTGAATCATATAGACTTCTTGATTAGGAAATAAAAGAGACCATTGAAATAGTATACGGTACATATTATGTTGATAACATACATATATATGGAACTAAGTAGCCATATGAAAATGTTACATATGTAGGTGTATTGGGTCATATGACTATACTTATAGCTAGATGGATGGTTAGATGAGTCATAAGGTGTCTGAAAAACCAAAACTATAACCATATGAAGATAATCTCATCATAATGGAATTAAGTTGTTTAAATGAAAGATTATGGTATAACTTAGTTATGAGTTAACTGACTCTTTGAGAATAATATGACTGAATTGATGATATATATTTACATACAGTAATGAAAACTCATGTGAAATATATATTATGCGTATATTATGTGCAAGTGTTTAGACATATATAACATATAATAGTGCATCGTGATGTGTGACTATAAGTTATGTTTTTTTTCAATGCTAGTATGTAGTTAAAACATAGGGTATACCCAGGTGGTATAACTTGTACTTTATTGATTATTACTTATAATTATGAGACTGATTGTTCATGATTGAGTGGGATGCTCATGCATAATGATATATGATATTATGGAATGTAATAGACTATTTTCATTTCAAAATTATAGTCTAAATGTATATTATACCCGAGTGGTACAAACTAAAATTGTTATGTCTAAACTCACTCATACGTTGATAGATTAAATGTATGTGTTAGTTATTACTATGAATAACATGTTTTATGACAGTTAGTGGGACCTTATTTATGTGTGCAAATAACCCCCCTGTGAATATAACAAATTATGCTAAAATGAAATATTATATGTTTATGTGAACTACGACTTTCTTTGTTATGTCTAGTTGCTTGAATAGAAGCTTATATTTCCATGGATTTATGAATACTTTATTATGACTGGTTGTGGTAATTAGTAGTTATGTTTTATAACACAAGAATATGATAATATAGGTTATCATAGGGTGTAGTATATTTGGAAAATATTTATAGTAATTAAAAAAGTATAGTTAAATATGTATTTTACCTAGGTGGTATAAATTATAGTCATTATTTCTATTATAGGATAGATAACAATGTGAGATTCATTCATACATTTGATGGAATAAATGTATGCTTTTTAATTGTTCTTATACTTAGCATGTTATGTGAAATGATTGCTAGTAATTTGTAATCTATATGAATCTATTGGTTATATTATGTTAACTAAATCTCACATTATTGATATTGAGTAAGTAGTGAGATGGCCTTCACTAGCTTACTAACATCACAATGTCAGATGAAGGTAATCTGATCAAGTGGTGTGTATGAAATTGACTAATCTTTAGATCATTATTTATTATTAAAAACTTAGGCCAAGTAATATTTAATGAAATATTGTCATTTCATGAGTATGATTTACATGTTTGTGTGATATCTTGCAATAGAATAAGTTTATATGATACACCGCATGTATAGTTTTAAAAATCATACAACACACGTGTACTAGATTGTATCTCTAGATTCCTACACCATCACTATCTACTCATCCATGAAGGGAGAGCCATTCCTTGATGGGATTAGTGTAAGGGATCGTTGTTCCATGGTTGATGTGGAAAATCTCTCAGATGATGTTCTCCCTCCCAACAATAGTACTACTTTTGAGATGACACTTAAGATTTTGATAGATACTAGTGTCTGGGGAAATATGCTTTGAGGAGCCATGTATCTTATATATGTACATTATTTGTATTATATTTATTATTGAAAAATTATCATGATGAACTATAATTATTTATTATACATAGATAACAGTGGCTATAGGCATGTATCTATTGTGGTTAGTTAACTATAATTAATTTCTATATTCATATTATGATGTGTTTCTTATGATGATAGTGATCAATGATATATGATGTAGCATGATTAATTTATAGTTATCACACTTAGAGTATTTTATATAATTTTTGAATAGATTCACGTAGTGTAATATATTTAAAGTATATGTTGTTTGAAAAAAAAATCATGTTTATCTATGTCAAACTCAATGAGGTTGTTACATGTGGTATTAGAGCTATGGATCTAACTCTAAGACCTAATGAGTCTATTAGAATTTTTGTATCCTTCTATTTATCTAAAAGGAGAATAGTAAAAGGTTGTGTGGTACATTGAGTGTGTACCCTTAGGATCACTTGTACACTCTTAGAATTGTTAAAGGGTTGGTTTATCGAGTGTCTCGATGGTATTGGTTGTGTATGATGTTGAGTAGGCAAGTGCATAACATAGTTTATGAGTTGTGAACAAGATAATTCTACAGTGTTTTTTTATCATTTAGATCAAACACCTCGAGAAGTGATTACATACTTACTTGATAAACAAGTCACCTTTACCATTGGTTTTTTGTGTGGTGAGTGTTTAAAAAACATGGGATCATTCTCACTTAAGTATATGTGCATTATTTTTGTGTCTTAAATACACTAATCTTAGGAGTGGAAAATCTTATAATACCATTTTTAGATTAGCACCACCTAGTGCGGTGGAATTTTTCTTCTAGTAAAGGGTAGATGTCTTGATTGTGAATTCTCATGTATTAGGAGTTTGCTCATGGATTAACACCCTTATGTTTATGTGGATTAGGAAGAAGTGTAATTCTTAATAGTAAGCATAAAGGTGAGTTGTTAGTCTCTCACCCTCCTTTGACATCATTATAAACCATTGAAAGGATTCATATTTTCATGATGTTGATTTAGTGTTCCCTTAAACGATAACTTATTTTTGAAATATTGTTTTGACCATTTCCTTGGAGTTCATGGGATAGTGTGTTCCACTTATTTTTGATAGGGAAGTTGTATAAATGGATCGATGTATCTATGTGAGTAATATTTTATTTCTAGTTGTGGAATCAAATTGTGATACTACACTTATAGTTTTGGTAAGTGCATAGTGATTACGGAAACTTGGGTTGTGATGTTATCTTTATACCATGTGAGGGTATTTAAAATTTTTATTGTTGAGATGTTAGTTCTACACTTTTCACTTGTGACTTTTAGAGTCACTAATTTATCTAACTTGTGAATTTTCATCACATGGAGTGACGAACCTTGAATTTATATTGGTTTTAGATTAATAACTATAAGTTATTTATAATTATTCTATATTATTTACCCTTGATTAGATTGATATTATTCTCATCTTTTTAAAAACATGTTGATTTGATGAGTCATTGATGTACCTTTTGCCAAGAGCGAGTAGGGTATAGGATGTGCATAACATCTTGTTAGTCTAAAAGGGTTAAGATAAACTATTAACTTGTTATGTATTATCCGAGCAAGTAGGGATACATTGTCCTACTTGTTTCTCTCATAAGGTTGTAACGACGGTGTGATCTTTGACCTTTGTATGTAATGATAGTTGAACATTATTTCCTCTTAATTATGAATATAACAGAATACGTTAAGGTGTGAAATATGATACTAGTTATGTTTGGATAGTGGAAAATTAATACATTTATGGAATGGTTGCATAATATTTCTTGTTTGTATGTTGGTACATCTATAATTATTTAGCATGTATTATTATTTTCTATGTTTTTTAGTATGGAATTGTAATTCATTGAACCTTGTGCACATTTTGGAGATCATTAGGTCATGGAGACCTAAAGAAAGAGTGGTGAATTAGGAAAGTGAGTATTAAGAGATAAGAGTGGATCCTATTTAGTCTCACATTGACTTGATAGTTACTGAGTTTAGATCCGACAAGGGGAGCTTACCCACTCTAGTATTTGATAGATGGACTTGTCAAATTCAATTATACAGCCATACACATGTATATATTATGGAATGTTTATTCTTTAATTATATATACATTAAAAATGTAGTATTTCTATTTCTTATTCATCATCATAATTTTTAGGACTACATGGAGTAGTGATAGTATTGACATGTCACACTTATCAGAGGCTACACAAAGTAACAATAATATTGACTTATACACATCATTTTTTATTTGTGGAACTCTCTTTAGTCATTTATTTTGACTTTTATAATGATTTCATGTGATTTTGGAAAGTCAGTAAGATTTTCACTGAGATATGTGTGGCCCTTCGAGGTATCAAAAGTGGTCAATCCTATAATATATAGACTTGTCTTGTAAGTTCTAGACCCCGGGGTGGTCATGACAAAACTATTCAAAGTAAGTGAAACTCGTAAGCCTTATTTGCATATAGGGAGATGTCATACAGTAGGGTATTGTGGGACCAATACTCTGATAATAATGCTACTTGGGATGACTATGATGAGTTCTTGCAATTTTCACATTTATTGCTTAATTTTATGCTTCATACTATGTTATTTTTTTGTTGAATAATAATTCACAACTATGTTTGCATGAGTGTCATTTAGGATGATGATTAGCTTTGGGAGGGGGGGAAGGGGGGAAGGATGTTACATTCTGATTCTTTGCCAAGCCAAATTACTTGATTATCCATAGATTTTCTATAGTTGATAACTTGATTTGATTATCACTAGCTAAGCCATAACTCATATGTTGTTATGGGGTAGTGGTATGTTGCTTAGATTTTATGATTTAATTTTTATGAGTTAGTTGTAGTATATATTCTATATATTTCGATCATGTTAATTTGATATTTAAGCATAATTTTATGATATACATGTCATAATGTTATGATATAACTACATGTTGATTATGAGGTTGATGCAGAAGAATTCATCCCTCAGAGCCTGATGGAGGGAGAGCATCATTGGAGATGGTGATGTAGATGAAGATGTTTCGAGATGATAGAGAAATCGACTAGAAATCTACACACACCACATTATTTAGTAAATATTTTATGTATAGTGGAAAGGTGAGTGTAAGTACTTATTAATAATTGTCTTTATTTAGATGCATGAATAGGTGTGTTAATTTAGTTCAATTTTATGTTTATGCAAAATTAACCTTGTAGGATTTATGTTGTGATTAACATAAATTTGGATTGATCAATAATGTATGAATTACCATTTTTATTAAGTAACTTGTTGACTAATCATGTTGATATTAAGTCATTAACATTAGTTACTTATACTAAATGACTATATATCATTAAATCTTATTATTATTATTATTAATTATTAAGTATATTTTGATAAATATATAAACAAAGAAAAAAATGGGAAAAAGAGGAATAAAATAAATAAAAATCAAAAGAGAAATATATGGAATAAACATAATAATTAATGTGAGGCAAATAAAACAAAAAAATAATTATCCTTGGGTAAAAAAAATAAAACAGGGAAAAAGGATAGCTTTAAAACAAAAACTCACCTCATACTTAAAGCAACAAGCTTAAAAGGAAAAGAGCTATTCTTTTTAGGAAAAATAATAAGAATAAAGAGAATAAAAAGGGGTGTAACATAATATAGAATTAAGATGCTAGAGCATGAAAGAGAGGACAATAGAGCATGGTACAATAGGGAAGGAATCAAGTGGAGGAAGGAGACTCTTCCAAACCAAGCAATTCTGAGTCAGAAGTTTTGAGTGGTAGGTAATATGTTTTTAGTTTTGTAAACTTTGAAATTTTTTGCATGTATACCTGAGGATCAAATCAAGATATTTAGTGAATTTTCAAACATAAATTATATTTATCTCAAACCCATAATACGGAAGTGGCGATAATTTTGTATATAAATTACAATATGAATTATATACTCTTATTTATATAGAAACCAATGATATGGTGGTTAATTTGTGTGATAAATTGATTGTATTTATTTATATAACCATACATATTCTATTTCATACATGCAACAGTTTAATAAGGTGCCATATAATCACTTTAATATAGATAATGGGTGCCATCATCCTGTAGGTCATAGGAATGGGTATGGGAAGAATAAAAATTTTAATATAATGTTTCTAATCCAATAATAAAGTTGATATAATTGTTGCATGATATTTAAAATTATAATTTTTTTTATATATACTATAGATAATTAAATGCGTACTCCAATAATTTGAGTATTTCAATGATTGCACATGTTGAATGATTTATACATGATGGGTGATTTGCTTATGCTGGGTGATTTGCCTAGGTTGGGCGATTTGCATATGCATATATAATAGACATAATATAAGAACTTTATGTAGTGAATATATTATATTAAGATATAAAAATTATGCATTGTAGTGATTCTATTATTATACCTAGCTGAATTAAATATATTAATAGGATGAATGATGGTCTCAGATATAGTGTTGTCTTCAGGGAGAAGAATAAAAAGAATAAGTATCACCATATTCATAAACTATTTAGGTATCATTTAAAAATATTAAATAAGTTTATGTGATTTATAAATCATATTAGTTTAGGTATCACCACATTCTTGTCTTAGTTAGTTATCCTAAAATAAGTTTTATTAGGCATGGTTTTATGTAAATAATATGTAAAGTGAGATATACCTAAAAATAATATGGTTCTTACATTTTATTCTTGCCTGATAATGTAACAATTTTATATTTTATTCCCACTTGGAGAAGTATGGGTGATATACCTTGTACAAATTTGTATTCCAGTGGAAATATGGGAATTAATGTAATTTACTTTAATGATTTAATAATTCTTGGTGTTAGAGGAGTTGGACTAATAAGAGTTAAGTTAAATTTACTGAATTACTCTCATAGTATACAATATACACAAATAGGATGTTTAATGTTGTTCTTTTTGTAGTGGAGGATGAGTATAGGCAATAAATAGTTGTTTAGAAAGAAAACTATATGTGATTGTTCTTCAGTCTCTTGATTTGGTATTTGTGGTCACTATTGTCACATAACTTATATTGTAATCCGAAAAGACAAAACAAGGTGTATGTACACACACACACACACACACACACACACACACTTTGTTTTGTATTTTTAGAGTATATATATAGCTGAGTATGTGTAAGTATGGTACAAAATTGTGAAGAAATGGAGGTTAACTATATTAACATCTTATGCCGTAAACAATATAACCTTGTATAAGCAAGCTATGTATGATATATATATATATATATATATATATATATATATATATATATATATATATATATATATATATATATATATATATATATATATATATATATATATATATATATGATTGCCTTTCTAACAATGAATCCTTTATGTGGTATAAAGTGGGTCAAAGTTAAGGCTTATGGAAATAAGGAAAAACCTTTACATGGACTTGATGCCCTTTTTCAGTCAAATATTTGTTAAAGACACAATAGATTAATTTTAAAGAAATGAAGAATACTGTTAGTTTGGTAATACGGTAATTGTGTATTAAAACATATGCTTATGTGGTGCATGTTATACAAAGTGTGTAATATGAGAACAAAGATAATTCCATACATATATAGTTTATATATACATACATGTTGATGCATGCTTTCAAGCATAGATTCTAACTGGTTTATTATAATGGTATTAGTGATTTGTATAAGTATATATTTGATGAAACTTATGTGTATCATAAAGAGAACAATTTGTGCATTGCCACATACTTATATATGAGCCATAGTATGAAAGACTAAGTTGTCTTTAGAATTAGAGTATGGAGCTTTATATGTTTCGGATAATCAGGATGGAAACCTAATTAGGTAGGGATAAAAACTGTGAAGGAGTAGTACGTCGAATCCCTTATCTTATAAAGATCATCAATATATTGTAATAATTGTTGAATCATATGGAATTATTGATTAAGAAATAAAAGTGACCATTGAAATAGTATATGATACATATTATGTTGATAACATACTTATATATGGAATTAAGTAGCCATATGAAAATGTTACATATGTAGGTGTATGAGGTCATACACCTATACTTATAGCTATATGGATTGTTAAATGATTCATAAGGTGTCTAAGGAAATGAAACTATAACCATATGAAGACAATCTCATAGCAATGGAATTAAGTTGTTTAAATGAAAGATTATGGTATAACTTAGTTATGAGTTATTTGACTCTTTGAGAATAACATGACTGAATTGTTGATATATATTTACATACAGTAATGCAAACTTGTGTGCATTATATATTGTGAGTATATTATGTGCAAGTGTTTAGACATATATATCATACAATAGTGCATCATGATGTGTACCTATAATTTATGTTTATTTTAAATGCTAATATGCAGTTTAAATGTAAGGTATATTCGAGTGGTATAACCCGTACTTACTTGACTATTATTTATGATTATGAGACTGGTTGTTCATGATTGAGTAGGGTTCTTATTAAAAATCATCTATGATATTATGGGATGTCATACAATGTTTTCATTTCAAAATTATAGTCTAAATGTATATTGTACATGGGTGGTACAAACTATAATTGTTGTGTCTAGACTCACTCATATGTTGACAAATTCAATGTATGTGTGTTGGTTATTACTATGAATAACATTTTTTTTGACAGTTAGTGGGACCTTATTTATGCATGCATACAACCCCCTTGAGAATATAACAAATGCTAGAATGGAATATTATATATTTGAGTGAACTAAGACTTTGTTTGTTATGTCTCGTTGCATGAAAAGAAGCTTATGTTTCCATGGATTTATGACTACTTTATTATGATTGATTATGGTAATTAGTAGTTTTGTTTTAGAACTCTAGACTATGATAATATGAGTTATCATAGGGTGTAGTATATTTATAAAATATTTATAGTAATTAGAAACTCCATTTAAATATGTATTTTACTTAGATGGTATAAATTGTAGTCATTATTTCTATTATGGGATAGATAATAATGTGAGATTCATTCATATATTCAATATACTATATATATATATTTTATTGTTCTTATGCTTAGAATGTTATGTGAAATTATTTCTAGTAGGTTTTAATCTGTATGAATCTATTGGTTATATTATGTTAACCAAATATTGCATTGTTGATACTAAGTAGTGATATAGCCTTCACTAGATTACTTGTATCATAATGCTAGATGAAGGTAATCCAATAATCTGATCAAATGGTGTGTATGAAATTGACTGATCCTTAGATCATTATTTATTATTAAAAACTTAGGTCAAGTAATGTTTAGTGAGACATTTTCATTTCATGAGTATGATTTACATATTTATACAATATCTTGTAATAGAACGAGTTTCTATGATACACTACATGTTTAGTTTTATAAATCATACAACACGAGTACTATCTTGTCTTTCTAGATTCTCGTGCCATCACTATATACTCATTCATGAAGGGAGGGCCATTCCCTAATGATATTAGTGTAGGGGATCATTTATTCATGGTTGGTATGGAAAAGCACTTAGATGATGCTCTCCCTCCCCACAATAGTACTACTTTTGAGATGACACTTGAGATTATCACATATACTAGAGTCTGAGGAACTATACTACAAGGAGCCATGTATCTTATTTATATACATTATATTTTATTATATTTATTATTAAAACATTATCATGATGAGTTGTAATTACTTATTATACTTTGACAGTAGTGGTTGTAGGCATGCATTTTCTATGGTTGGTTAATTGTAATTAATTTCTATATTCATATTATGATGTGTTTCTTATGATGATAGTGATTAGTGATAAATGATGTAGCATGATTCATTTATAGTTATCACACTTAGAGTATTTTATATGATCTTTAAATAGATTCTTGTGGTGTAATCTACTTAAAGTATATGTTATTTAAGAAAAAAAATCATGTCTATCTATGTCAAACCCATCGAGGTTGTTATATGTGGTATCATGATTGTGGGTCAAACTCTAGGACCTAATGAGTCCATTAACATTTTTGTATCCTTATATTTATCAAAAATAATAATAATGAAAGGTTGTGTGGTACATTGAGTGTGTACCCTTAGGAGCACTTGTACCCTCTTAGAATTTTTAAAGGGTTGGTTTATCGAGTGTCTCGATGGTGTTGGTTATATGTGATGTTGAGTAGGAAAGTGCATAACATAGTTCATGAGTTGTGAACAAGAGATTTCTATAGTATTTTTTGATCACTTAGATGAAACACCTCAAGAATTGATTACATCTTTACTTGATAATCAAGTCACCTTCACCATTGGTGTTTTGTGTTATGAGTGTTTAAAGAGCATGGGATGCTTCTCACTTAAGTATATGTGCATTAGTTTTGTGTCTTATATGTGTAGTATTTTTTTATCAATGATTTTAGGAGTGGGAAATCTTATAAGACCATTTTTAGATTGGCCCCACCTAGTATAGTGGAAATTTTCTTATAGTAAAGGGTAGATGTCTTGGTTGAGAATTCCTATGTGTTATTAGTTTGCTCATTGATTGGCACCCTTATTTTTATGTGAATTAGGAAGAAGTGTCATCCTTCATATTTAGCATAGAGGCGAGTTTTTACTCTCTCACCCTCATTTGACATCATTATAAGCCACTGAGAGGATTCATATTTTCATGATGTTGATTTAGTGTTCCCTTAAATGGGAACTTGTTTCTAAAATATTGTTTTGACCATTTCCCTAGAGTTCATGGGATAGTGTGTTCCACTTCGTATTGACAGGGAATTTGTAGAAATGGATAGATGCATCTATGTGGGTAGTATTTTCTTTTTGGTTGTGGATTCAAATTTTGATACTACACTTACAAATTTGGTAAATGTGTAGTGATTATGGAAACTTGGGTTGTGATGTTATCTTTATACCATGTGAGGGTATTTAAAAGTTCTTTTGTTGAGATGGGGTAAGTGTACACATTTGTGGGACAAAAAATGACCTACCCATGGACATAGTTTTTCTAAAATTTCAGAAATTTGAACTTTTGTAGATAATTTGAGATGGATTCACTCAAATTTGAAGATGGTATAAAAACATGAATTGTATCATTTCAAGTCTAGTTTCTAAAAAACTATTCTTTTTTGAAAAATGGTTAAGTATAAATAGGTCAAACATCTAAAATTTAAAGAACACCTCCTATTTTATAAAGAAAACATGGTAGATAGATGGCCGTGTGGTCCACCATTTTTTTAACATCATTACATATTGTTTAAAATCCTTTGATTAATATTTAGATAATATCTTCTAGTGTGTTATGATTTTTTTTTCAATGAATATTTTTTTATTGATTTTTCAATTAAGTAGATCCTAAAAATTGATAAATAAATGGATAACTGGTCATGTGGCCCCACCTAACTACCTAAAAAAAAATTAAAATTAATTTTTTTGAATGTGTGTAGAATTAGGCCTAGTTTGTTACCATATAATTTGTTTTGCATTTGGATCAATGAATTTTTTTTTACATAAACATGACTAGGTAGGTATATGTGCGGCATGTAGTGGCTTAAAAAGGTGTAGTTAGAAATAAATATAGTTTGAACCCTTAAAATACCCTAAAAATTATAAAAATCATATATGAGGAAAGAGGATAACATGCTCATCGTGATGGTAATAATTTTTTGAATTTTGATGTTGAAATCCATATCATATTTGGCAATTGAAGTTGAAATTTGTTAGTTTTTGTCAAAACTCTCAATCTCGGTTGTAGATGCACAATCACAAGCCTTTAGTTTGGAAATCCAAGCCATTTCTAAGCCTAGAGGCTTAGTTTTTAATAAAAATTCAAATAACACATACATGTTATATAATGTGTACACATTATATAACATGTACATGTTGTTTTGAAATAACACAAAATGAACAAATTTCATGTTTCTTATAGGGGAAAGTTCCCATTAGCCATACATCCTAACTTTGGATAGTGAATTAAAGTGCCATAACATCGAATTAGACTTCAAAAAATTTACCCATTGTAATATGTCATCTTAACTACTTATAACTAAGGTTTCAAGGTCTAACACATTATATAATTTACAATATAACCAATTTTATCACAAGAGGTCATAAAATGCATTTTTTGAACCTGTGATCAAAACTTAACCTTTAGAGTACCAATAATTATGCATTAGAGTATCAATACTTGAATCTTACTTGTCAATATGTGATTGGTTACTTTTAATTTTATAGAATAAATGTTGAATAAGTATTAGATATTACATGTTCAGCTTCTAGTGCACTTTAATATTTATATACACCAATATGTTTCATCAATAGAACACATGTTAACAAAAGCCTTGTTTGATAATTGGAACATGCACAGTTATTGGGACCTTTACCCTAGTAGGAAAAGGATATACCTTACTACCTTACTTTCCTAAAAACCTACTTGACTTTAAATTTTGTGTTTCTTATTGATATTATCCTACTTGCCTAGAATCCTATCTTACCCTTTTGTTGTTTCTTTGATATCTTTGACTAGACACCTTTATTTATAAACTTTGAATGAATTTGTTTAAGTGGCAAACCTGTTGAATTGGAATATGTAGTATAGATAATCTTGTGTACGTAGAAATAATAATTTTGCCCTTTGTGTAACAATGTATCTCTTGGATATCTATATCAAGAATGCTATTTAATGGAGCCCAATACCTATGAATCATGCCTTATATTGTCCCAAAAACATTCCTAAATTGTGTTGAATAAAGTCCCTTAAGTTTCCTCCAAGGTCACTTAATGCATCTGATTCAATAGGTGCATTTTGAGGTCCCAATTGAAATTCTAACAAGAGTCTTTTATTATGACAATTATTCAAGATTCCCCTAATTTATTCAAGTACATTATTCAAATTTTACCTAAAATTAAGATCTCTTGTGAAAATATGGTTAATCTTCCATTCCGTGCACCTCCTTCATCTATCCCTCCATCACACATTGGACAAACATCAACCACTCCATCCACTCCCACATCATCTCAAGAGTGTGTCTTTGACATGGGACTAGTCCTAGCTACACCATGGATGCAACAATTGTAATCTCAAAAAAAAGCTAAATAACACTTGGTGCTTATCAATACTATAGAGTTATATGCCTTAATATGTAATTGGGATGGTAAAATATGAAATTAGGTTGATGAATACAAGGTATGTACATATTTTTCTTAAATATTTTTGTCAAGTCGGGTACGCATTTTGTTTTGCATAAGATGTGGTTTTGAGCTCAATAAACTTGAAATGGTCACATGTATCCATTAGTGATGATGTGGTTTTAAGATGTTGTTTTAAGATGCGGTGTCTATAGTGATGATTTTATAGCTTAGAAAATATCTTAATGCACTAGGGACTTTAATCAAAACCAATAAGGGATGGCTACGCTTTAGAAATATAGGGTGGCATAGATCCAAAATTGACCAAGTACGACATATGTATAAGTTACCCTAGCTCAAACTCTATTGAACTTATTAAATATACATTAAAGGTGACAATGTCCCCTAAATCTGAGGTTTGCTTCCTCTCAAGGATGATGTTGAGCAGAGGGACCTAATAATTATTCATGTGGATGATGAACTGCTCACATCATATAAATGGTTGATCAAGATTGAATACCAATGTGCACCCCTTGCCGAAGGTTTCAAGATTATATATTTTGTACATATCTTCAATCATCTTGTTCATATTTCATTGTAATGAGCTTAAACCTTATGATGTGGATTGCAAGAAAGTAGTATCTTAGAATTATTGTTCTAGCTTGGGATTTGAGGTTGAGGACTCCATTGTTGAATTGTGTTCTCTCTTACATGTAGGATTTAATATGAATGTACTTTGGGATATAGAGGAAATTCAAGGTAGAGGGATCTAAATAATTTGAATACATACATAGAAAACTGATAATGTTTAGTGCTCTCTCAATTTATATGGGATGTTAAAGGGCTCTACATGATAATTTTTGTACAGTAATGGCAAGCCAGAGGCTCGCATCATGTGAATTATTTACTAGACATGAGTTGATTGGATCAATGTAAATCTTTAAAAATTATTGGCTTATATGTATTTATGATAAATTTGTGAATAGGCCTTAGTTGGATTGGTTGGAGGTGATGGGAACTATCTAGGTATCAAATATCATGAGTTCCACTCATGTGAGTTAATAAATATAGAGAGTGTAGCATGCACATGCCTAGATTTGGTCCTCATGGCATTTAAGATGTGTTCATATTTTTCCAATTGTTTTTTATCAGTAGTGGGATCATTGATTAATTTTGATGACTTGACACAACAGGGCCAAGCCCAGCCTATCAGAAACTTGCATCATGTGAATTAATTACTAGACATGAGATGATGGGATCGATATAAATATTTAAACATTTTTGGATTATATGCATGTAAGATATTTATGTTCAGGCCTTATTTGGAATGGTTGGAGGTGATGGGACCTGTCTAGGTATCAAAGATCATGAGTTCCACTCATGTGAGCTAATAAATGTACAGAGAGTGCAAAATGTGCACATGCCTAGATTTGGCACTCATGGCATCTGAGATGTGTTCATATTTTTCCAAGTGTTTCTTATTGCTAATTACATCATTAAGTACTTTTGATGACTTGACACAATGGGGCTAGACCTAGCCTATCAGTCTTATCTATTCAAATTAGCCACTTGGTGTATAGAAGTACACGTGGCCATATTTGATTGGATCAAGACTCTCAGGGTGATAACATATCTAATGATTTTGGGATCTAAAATATATGTGCATATCTGATAACTCTAACACTTTTCTAGGTGTACTATACCTACACATGTGGAAATCTTTGATTAGATTTGGCATCATGAGGCCATGACAAATCTGATGGTTATAGGACTTGACAGTTATATCTCTAACACAAGCATATGTGTGTATAAGATACACACATGGTGATTTATGTAATTAGATCAGGCCTAATAGGGATCTGATAGCTCTTTAAAGCTTCTGGGACCAGACACCTCTAATAGTGCTGACACTTCTAATCATGTATGAGGTATACCTAGTGATATGTAACTGTATTTGGCCTCCTAAGGCATTGTCAACTCTAAAACTTCTAGGACTTGATGTATCTCTGATAGCTTTAACACTTTTAGGTTTATGAGGTACACACATGGCACAACAAGGTTCAATTATAGGGTTAATTCAATTAAGGAGGCATGAGAAGCCAATTTGATCCCCTTCTTGACATAGCTATAAGAGCATGATATATGATTTGGGAAAAAATTAAGTACGATTATATCTATCATGAATTAAACTAATTAGTCAATTAGTTCAATTAAGGATGTGATTTGGGCAAAATTGATCCCCTAAACCAAAATTATGGCCCAATCGATTATATAATTTAGATGCAACATGTATGGCTTAACTGATTCTAATTTAATTAGAAATGCAAATATGGCCAATTTTAACCCCATTAAACCTAAATTAGAGTCTACGATGTGATTAAAGGGGATAAATTAGGTCAAGTTTTGTGACATGTTGGTCATAAACCTTAATTTTATCAGTTGAACATGTAAAGTTCTCTTAAACCCTAATATCATGACATATACACATGTACAAACCCATTACACTAAACCCCTAACCCTAAATCCTAATTTTATAGCAAACACAACCCCTAAGTTCCCTGATTTTCATCACAAATGCATAAACTCATGAATGTGATTAGTGCAAATTTGTGAACTCATTATTCACCTAGTTTTGTGAGGACCTATGACAGGATTTTGGGTAAAATTATCTCATTTCATCCTACATGTTGAGCCTTATTGCATCACATGATAGTCTTATTACTTTATAGTCTTATCAAGAGTATTATTGCATCATGTATTGGAGATTTATGCATCATATTTTGTATTTATCCATCATATTGAGAATCATTACATCATATGATATCCTTATTGCATCATATTAGAGATTTATTGCATTGTATGATATTCTTATTACATTATATGATAGTCTTATTGTATCATATGATAGCCTTACTATATCATATTGAGCCTTAATGCATCATATGAGAGATTTATTGCAACATTTGATAGTATTATTCCATCATATTAGGGATTTATGTATCATATTATTGTCTTATTGAGTCTTATTGCATTATATTATAGTATTATAGGGAATTTTATGCATTGAATATGAGCCTTTGTGCTTGATTTTTGTAGTATATGCCTATACTTCAAGGAACGTGTATGCATTATAGGAACATGTATGCATTATAGGAATGCAGACACATTACTATAACACATACGCGTTCCTTGAAGTAAAATAAAAAGTTAATTTTCAACTCTAGTTCTATCTCAAATTGAGATTGTTGTTCCCACAGGCATTCCCTGCATACTCTACATATTTTCTATGTAGTTTTTTTGGACCCCACATTTTTAAGTACATTCTTGGTTGTTTTTTTCAAAATGGGCTCCGATTCACATTCAGGGAAGAGGAAGACAATGAAGAACAAAACACTAGAGCGATTAAAATAGTTGAGAGAAAAAAAAAGGTATGAATGCAAGCATTTCATTCTAGACAAGGTACAGACACTAACCCTGATGAGCCAAATGCCGTAGTTAATGTGGAAATTGAAAATAATGAATTGAATGATGAAACTGATAATAATGAATTGAATTATGATTAAATTCACAATAATGAATTAAATTATGATGAAAATGACAATAAAAAATTAGATAATGTTGGAAATTCACATTCAAAGTTTAAAGTTTTTGATTTTGTTGATGAAGATCCTATGGATGGTACTTTACCCACCAACAATGAAGAAAATTTAATGGACTCAAATAATGATGAAATTAGCAATGAAGAAAATTACATGGAAACATATAATGAAGAAACAAAAAATGAAGAAAATTTCATGGAAACATATAATGATTTTGAAACACCCTCTGAATGGATTCCATGAATAACAACTCCTATAAGAATTATGTGTAGAAAAGATAAATATTTAATTGAATTTGATGAAAATAATTTGAAACCAATGCATAATAAAATGTCTGACTACCATTCAAGAAGACTGGCTCAAGAAATTTGGGATAGTTTCTTTCATAGATTGGAGTATGATAGTCAAAGATGTTGATTATTTGTTTCATTGATGAAATTAGTTAAGATAAGACCTAAAATATACACATTAGGACTAAGAACATCTAACATGGATGATGAAAATGATAAATTATTGAAAATCTACATGATGCATATCATATTGTAGGCTTTCAATCACACAACAAATATTGTAATTTTGCCTGGCGTATAATGACAACTTGTGCAGTAAGTGCTGAAATAGAGAAAAAATGATTGATTTAAAAAACAAGTCAAACACTTGATATAAATAGAAAAACATTAATGAAAGTAATTTCAAGACATAATAGAATTAATAAGGCTGGCCATGGAAAACGGGAGCATGACGGTGCTGGAGCATGTGTAAAAAGAGCTATTATAAGGGAGGAGTTAAAATTTGACAATGTTACTAATTTTATTGATGCAAAAATTGTGGTTGAATGGTTTAATGAGAACATATGTCATGGCACTAATCAAATTCTACTATTCATAGACATTTTTGGTTAATGGAGGAAAAAGACTTGGCAAACTATAAGGATTGTATGATTCTAACAAATTAAAGTGAGCTCCAATTATTTCATATCTCAAATGTAGGTTCTTGGACTATTCATACACGACACTCGACATGCTTTTGTTCTGCATGCATGGACTCTGTTTAGAATGAATGTGAGTCACAAGAGTTGGTGGATGATTAGAGTTTCAGACCTCTAATTTCAATCAACACATATCAAGTTCCATCAGCACTATAACTTATAAGAATGACATTGTCACATGACTTTGACCATATATCTGATCTAGTACAACCAGTTTGAATATTAATCTTTATGTACTATTTATTTTAATTATCTATCTTCATAGTGTCATTAAAAATTATTTTTTATGATGTAGGTCATGTTTTTATGGTTATTGTAGATGAGGACAATGAAAATGGAATAAATTACTACTTATGTGAGTGTGTAGATGGAAATAAAAAATTGACTTCCCAAGTTGTAGATAGAGAAAACATTGATTATCCCACTGGGTCTATGGTAGTCACTATAAATTAGCTTTGATGATATCCTATAAAAAAATCAAATGTATGGTTGTTTGAAGACTTTGAAACACACATGAAGATACTACACTATTCAAATTTCGTTCTTTCAATGAATATTCAATTAAAAAAATATCATGGGAGGTCAAGAAACAAGAATCTATGGAAAGTTCATGAATCGGACTATGAAGCTATTCTTGATACTATCAAAGATTATAGCAGATCCAAGTGGTTCATTGGATTGAAATGTATAGGTATGTTGACTTGTAAAATGTAGATGTAATCAATTTTACCAAATGTTTTTGATTTTGTAGGTATTACGTGTATAAATCTCATCTTTAATTACTTACTAACATTTTTTTGTAGGTTAGTGGTGCCAAATTGACTTCCACCTTCACGTGGTTGGAATCGTTAGTAAAAAAAGATATATTCTTGAAGCTGAGAGAAGATTACTAAAAGTACTTGGAGTTTCTGTGCTCCTGAACAATTGCTCATGATAATTTTAGTTTTCCTTGTAGCCTTCTAAACACATTTGTTGTCAGTGTTTCTGTGCTCCAGAACAATAGATAAAATGCATTTGTATGTGGAATTGGATGTAACAATCACTGAAGCATGTATAATTTGCCTATATAGATGTGATCGAAGTGGTAGATTTACACCTACCGGTTCTGAAGGAAAAATTTCTAGTTGGAGGTCGACAAGTTATCTTTTCACTAACAAAAAGTTGTATTTTATGACCCCTTACTACAACTTCTACCACAGATTGATCTTAGAGATGCTTCAAACTAGATTTGGGGTATAATTAAAGGGATTTACCATGCATAGGAGGGATCTTACAATTCATCCATTTGATTTATATTTTTGGTTTTATGCATCCCTGAAGTTAGGCTTAAAATCAACATCTTTCTTATATTGGGAAGGGCATTCTTAAGCCTGAAATGGGTAGTGGGTTTGTCGATCGGGCCAGATGGGAGGACAAGAACCTAGTCTTGGACATTATCTACCCCTATAAACATGTTGAAAGTGCTATTTTTCATCCAACAAGCACCATAAATTGAGTTTTCAAAACGTAGCTTCAACTTTGACAACATTTGTTTCAGTGTTTTCATGCTCCAAAATAGTAGTAAAAATGCACTTGTGGGTGGAATTGGATGTCATAGTTGTTGAGACGTGTAATTTTACTATATAGATGTGATCAAAGTGTTGGAGTTTCACTTATCTGTCCCAGAGGTAAAATTGCTAATTGAAGGTCAATAAGTTTTCTCTTCACTACCAAAAAGTTGCATTGTAAGACCCGTTACTACAACTTTTACCACAAATTGCTCTTAAAGGTGCTTTAGACTAGATTCAAGGTGTAATTAGAGGGATTTCCCATGCACAAGAAGGATCTTATGATTCCTACATATGGCTTATAGTTTTGGTTTTATGTATGCCTAAATTTAGAGGGACTATTTCAAATAATTTGGACTTATCTATAGTCCAACTAAAAAACAAATATCAATAATACACCTAAATTATTCAAAATTTTATAATTTTAAATTTTGTCCAATATA
Organism: Torreya grandis; assembly: GCA_037957365.1. Lineage (NCBI taxonomy): Eukaryota > Viridiplantae > Streptophyta > Pinopsida > Cupressales > Taxaceae > Torreya > Torreya grandis. The sequence continues at coordinate 3,837,500 of JARHVA010000665.1, read as the reverse complement.
ATAAATGGGGAATATATCTAAATTATTACCATAATCTTCACGTGTAAGTTACAGAATACCCAAAAACTATTCATTTTAAAAGATTATCTCCCATCCAATTGTCAGGAATCTAGAACAACAAACATGCTCTGATCCCACTTGTCAGGATGCGAAACCGGAAACATACAATTGATTACCAAACTTCAAGCAACTTAATATGCGGAAATAACCAGAATCACCAAGTAACTAGAATTCAGAATAACACAGCATATGAGAGACAATACACAACTTGTATTAACACTTTATACAGAAAAGAATACAATAAAGAAGATGCCACTTCTTCTCCACCACCTTACAGAGGTTTCCCACACCTCAAGTGAATAGTAATTCTTCTCCCCAAAGCTCTCCCTCTCACAGGTCCCAACACCCAACTCAAATACAGAGTTGGTGTTCACCTCCCGTGCTCCACGCACAACACAAGTGCTCCACGCACTCCACAAGCACTCCACGTGCTCCACAAGTACTCAAGGTACTTCAAGTAGATCTCCCATGAATCTGCAACAACCTGCAATTCAACAGACCATACTTATGGAAGGAACTCCCTTGCCTTCCTCTTGCTCTATCCGAGTACACACCTGTACTCCAAGTAGATCCTACCTGATACTGCTCCCTGTTGTGTTGCTGTCTATATGACCTTGCACACCTACAAATCAAATAACGGTTCTGCTCCCCTGTGAACCTCGACCTTGCACACACATACACCTGCAGATCAACGATCTTACTTACCATGTAGATCTCCTATGTAGGCCATGCAACTGTGACCAAGATCCTACACTCTTGAAGAACCCAGCTGGCTCTCCAATCCAGCACCAACACACCTGGTACTGAGGCACTAGGAGGAACGCACCATTGCTCTACCTCACACACAGAAGGAGCTTATAATTATGCTCTCTTACTCCCTAGCACACTTTTCCAATACAACCATGAGTCTATTATATAGATCTCATCCAAACAATAATTAGACATCTAATTACAATAATTAGATCCGCAGCTCTCAGTCTAAAAATAGATCTCTTCATGCAAACACTTGGTTCGTTAGCTAACTGCCCGTAGATAGCTCGCAGTCGAACCACACAGGCGACTGACGCCGGTCCCTGTCCGCCTGGGGGTTGCCGACGCCGGCCGATCTCTGACCGACGTCGGTTGCCTTCCTGCCCTGTCCTGCCGACGTCGGTTGGCCTGACCGACGCCGGTGTCTCTAACACTCAGCAACTCTCCTGCAACCTCCTTTGTGTCTGCATCAGTGAAGCTTTTAGCTCCACAATCCTAACAATCTCCCACTTGGAGATAAATAGCTGCACTGTACCTGTACCTGTACTCCGTCTAATCTGTTTCCTGGTTTGTATCCCTCTTCAAGCTCCCACCTGAAGACAACCCACCACACATCCCGTGGTGTACCACCTGTCATCCGAGTACCCTGCCACATCCGAACCTACAACACCTGTAGTGAAGTCCTGACCCTGCATAGCAACACCTGCTGCTGGTCCCTCTCAGAAAACCTGAGAACCCACTTCCCCGAATTGGCTCTTAACTCTGACAGCTCCCACTGCATGGGAATATTCAGGTCTATACCAGATCTCATGTGATTTCGGATACTGTACCTATCCAGCCCTTAGTGTGCTCCGGTTCTGCATCCTGAACCTCGCCAACACCTGATTCACATCAGCTCCCACTCGAGACAAAATCACCCTGTGATCTCCATGCCTCCCATGTCAAAGAATTCTGCTGCTCCAAACTCCTCATGACATGCCACTGAACTAATCTTACCCTTAGCTCAGCAAAACCCTGTATGTATTAACCCTGCTAGCAAATATGCCATCCACATACAGCAACAGAATGATGTCGCGACTCATCATCCACCTGGTAAGGCAAACCACAGTAGTTACCTGATACTGACTGAAGCCATGCTTCGTCCTCCACCTGTCAAACCTGGTACCACTATCCTGCAGCTCCTCAAGACCATATGCCTGGTCTTCCGTCTCACGTGTCCATTCTCTCTATTCTTCTACTAAGGAATCCATTCGTCTCTGTGCTTTCATCCAGCTGGCAAACCTACCAAGACACCCGTCTGGTTCTGCATCATATCCCTGCCAAGCTCACACCTGTTTCCTGGATCCTTCCTGCTATACAATCAGCAACAAGTATGAAGAAGAGGAACAACGAATTTGAGGGCCTATTTACACCTTCAGTCCTCCGTATGGGTGTTTGAGACTCCTTGACAGCTTGCTGTCCACCCAAAATTCGTTACAGTGACCGACCTCGGTCACTCCACAGTCTGCATCCGACCGACGTCGGTTCCCATGCGTCTGTACCTGACTACCGACCCTGCGGTGTCCCTGCTGCCGACGTCGGTCCTCCTGACCGACATCGGTCTTACATACTGCCGACATCGGTCCCATGACCGACGTCGGTCTTACCCTGCCCGACATCGCCGGCTTCGGTCTGCACATGACTGACATCGGTACCTATCTGTTCGACGCCGATTCCTCCTGATCGACGCCGGTGTCTGTGTTCGCCTGTGAGTGATGACTTTTTACCCGCGAGCTCCTTTGGATCAAAACCCATGTCCAAACTGCTCTGCTCAGATGTATCCAGCCTCATCCACTGAACTCTGTCTGCCATCTCCTCCAAAAACACCAAGGCTTTCCAGTTCTTAAGCCTGTCAAATATATATGTCTTCCGCTTAAGAACATGCATCTCCTTCCTGCTCATGTGACCAAGCCTACGAAGCCACGTCTCCGCAACAGAAGAAGAATCAGTAATATAAACAAGTAGATAAAGTATACCTATTTTCTTACCACCAGCTAATTCAAGTGCTACCACTGTGAGAGTTCTTGTGCATCTCTCATCACCCAATCTTTCTAAAGAAATTAGCCAAATCTCCAAACCTGGGACCTGCATGACCTTCATCAACACCTGTGTGTTGGCCGCCTGCAATTTCAGCTTCACTTCCCCTTTGCCAATTCTTTGGCAAGGCTTACCAGCTCCTCTATCTGGGGCTGCATGGAAAGAGGCAACCGAATCTTTTATCCAAGATTCAACTTTATCCAAGAAACCTGCAAACACATCCTTTGCAATACCTACAACATCTGTATCTTTAGTTTCTTCATGCTGATCTGCTACCAACCAACAATATCCTTTTACCTGCTCTTTCTTTCCATCAGACCGTGAGTAACCGTCTGTGCTTTTCAACTCCTCCATTCTTAGCTTACTTTGATCTGCCATTGCTCTACTCCCACTCAATCAGAAACCCCTGAGAGTGCCCTGTAACCAAAACACAACCTGCTTCCTGCAACCTTAGCTCTGATACCACTTGTCAGGAATCTAGAACAACAAACATGCTCTGATCCCACTTGTCAGGATGCGAAACCGGAAACATACAATTGATTACCAAAATTCAAGCAACTTAATATGCGAAAATAACCAGAATCACCAAGTAACTAGAATTCAGAATAACACAGCATATGAGAGACAATACACAACTTGTATTAACACTTTATACAGAAAAGAATACAATAAAGAAGATGCCACTTCTTCTCCACCGCCTTACAGAGGTTTCCCACACCTCAAGTGAACAGTAATTCTTCTCCCCAAAGCTCTCCCTCTCACAGGTCCCAACACCCAACTCAAATACAGAGTTGGTGTTCACCTCCCGTGCTCCACGCACAACACAAGTGCTCCACGCACTCCACAAGCACTCCACGTGCTCCACAAGTACTCAAGGTACTTCAAGTAGATCTCCCATGAATCTGCAACAACCTGCAATTCAACAGACCATACCTATGGAAGGAACTCCCTTGCCTTCCTCTTGCTCTATCTGAGTACACACCTGTACTCCAAGCAGATCCTGCCTGATACTGCTCCCTGTTGTGTTGCTGTCTATATGACCTTGCACACCTGCAAATCAAACAACGGTTCTGCTCCCCTGTGAACCTCGACCTTACACACACATACACTTACAGATCAACGATCTTACTTACCATGTAGATCTCCTATGTAGGCCATGCAACTGTGACCAAGATCCTACACTCTTGAAGAACCCAGCTGGCTCTCCAATCCAGCACCAACACAACTGGTACTGAGGCACTAGGAGGAACGCACCATTACTCTGCCTCACACACAGAAGGAGCTTATAATTATGCTCTCTTACTCCCTAGCACACTTTTCCAATACAACCATGAGTCTATTATATAGATCTCATCCAAACAATAATTAGACATCTAATTACAATAATTAGATCCGCAGCTCTCAGTCTAAAAATAGATCTCTTCATGCAAACACTTGGTTCGTTAGCTAACTGCCCGTAGATAGCTCGCAATCGAACCACACAGGCGACCGACGCCGGTCCCTGTCCGCCTGGGGGTCGCCGACGTCGGTTGCCTTCCTGCCCTGTCCTGTCGACGTCGGTTGGCCTGACCGACGCCGGTGTCTCTGACACTCAGCAACTCTCCTGCAACCTCCTCTGTGTCTGCATCAGTGAAGCTTTTAGCTCCACAATCCTAACACCAATTTAGGGACATAAGTCTAAATTATCTAAAATAGTCCTTTTGGGCTAAAAATCAACATCTTTCTTATATTGAGAAGGGCATTCTTGATCCCATAATGGGTGGTGGGTTTATTGATCAAGCCATATGGGAGGCCAAGAACCTAATCCTAGATATTAACCACCCCTTTAGACATGTTGGCAGTGTCTGTTTTTAACCAACAAGAACCAAAAATTGAGTTCTCAGACCGTAGCTTCAATTTTGACAACATTTGTCGTCAATGTTTATGTGCTCTAAAAAAATACTAAAAATTCACTTGCATGTGGAATTGGATGTCACAATCATTAGAGCATGGGTAATTTACCAATATATATGTGCTTGAAGTGGTGCATTTTTACTTACTAGTTGTAGAGGCAAAAATGCTATTTGGAGGTCAACAAGTTGTCTCTTCACTGCCAAAAAGTTATATTTTAGGACCCATTACTGCAACTTATACCATGTATTTCTCTTAGAGGTGATTTAGATTAGATTTGAGGTGTAATTAGAAGGCTTTCCCACACGCAAGAGGGATCTTATAGTTCCTCCAAATGGATTATAGTTTTGGTTTTATGCATGCTTAAAGTTAGGATAAAAATCAACATCTTTCTTGTATTGGGAAGGGCGTTCTTGATCCCAGAATGGGTGTTGGGTTTGTTGACCGAGCCAGATGGACAAACACCCTTTCAAGTTTCCAAATCTTTCCAAACAACCTCAAAGACACCTCTTAGGTTTCCAAAGCTTACTAAACACCCTCAAGCATGACCCTAGTTCATACATCACCTCAATACAACCAAGGATTTGTCAAACACCTAATGGGAACTCTATCATCTAAAGGAAAGATAGTTAGTTTTGGAAGGGTTGATACTATCAAGAAATATTAAATGATGGTTTCCTTGCCAATGATGGTGTTTTATTGAGGTTCCATGAGCATTCAGGATGAGTGGGGTCTTGGATCATTTTAGAAATGTTCCTAAACACCTAATGCTTTAGTCACATAGTCAAAATCTTCCACTAATTACATGGTGGGATGGTGGTTTCCAAGGTGAGAGGTGGGCTTATACTAAGTCAAGCATGCTAGGAGATGTTTCTAAAGAAAACTTGCAATCATACCCTCAAAGCATGCACCTATAGCTAGGGAAACATAGTCATGAAGTCAAGATTGTCAATGGTGAAGTTTCTTGGCCAAAGCAAGATTTTGAAAAATGTACCTACAATCATCATAGGGATTGAAAATGAAGATGTAGTGAAATATTTTGTGCAGAAGATGATTGTGTGAGGCCCAAATGCCTTGTTAAGTGGTTAGAACATGTTAAAGGAAGGTTGAAGGGTGGTTTCCAGTAAAGTAGTAGTCCTAATGGGGCTAAATGGGTGTAAATTAGACCAAATAATCCCTTTTATCATAGCATTAAGCTCCAGGTATTATTAACATGAAGTCATATGAGGTTTTTTGAGAATGTATAAGGTGACATGAGATAGCAAATGAAGGGTTGAATAATGCAAAGAGAGGTTACTTTAGCTTTTAAAGGCAAACTCATCATGCTAAGTGTAGTCATATAAAATGTCCAAATTGGTAGCTTGAGTGTGGTTTGTGACACCCTATCCTTAGGACCTTCTTGCATGCTCTCATTTTCCTTTTAGACATCTTTTTGATTATTCCCAGTCATTCGTAGACTTCTAAACCTTGATTCCACCTCAACTAGACTCTATTTCCTAGGCCAATCCTGTTCCCCTAAGTCCCAAGCCTATAGGATAAGAGCACTGAATTCAGACTATAGCATTGAACCCTAGGGTGTCCCATTTTTAGTGCTCCTATCAAATCACATTTTGAGCCCAAATGACCATTTTCATTTTATTCTTATCCTTCATCATGTCATCCTAGTGTGAATACATATAACCCATTATCAATAGTTACCTATAAAAGTCCATCCAAAGGTCATTTATAAAGGGAGGTGACAAATATTACAAAGCAAAAAAGAATGCAAACAAACCACTAAGTCAAATTTCCACATTATTTGCATATAGTCACCCAACATAGCTAAAAACATATTCAATCCCTCACACCAGTCCTTAGCTACCTTAAGCACTCTCAATTTGGCATTTTTGCATCCTCATTACACTATTGCACAAAGCACATCAAGTGGGAAAACTACATATGGCTTGACCCCTCTTTGAAGTATTGGTATGTAGGTAGTGTTCCCACACAAAGGTTGTGGATACACATTCAATGCATCTTATACACACTAACCCCTCCTCTTTCTCAAGTTTTACCAAGCATAATGAAGGTCTAGGGTTTCAAGATTGAATCAACTCTACAAGGAGCTCTGTCAACATTCAAAACATAATATTTCATAGGAATAATAATATAGGGATAGTGAATAAAACTTAGAATACTTAAATATCTATGACCATTTTGGATAGTAGCGATAGGACTTGGACAATAGCGTCGAACCTTGAAGTGTCCTATTTTTGGTGCTCCTGTCCTTTCACCAAATGAAAGTCAAATCTAGATTCATGACACTGTCCTAGTCTTGCACAGCTAATTTCAGCATTGTCTCATCCATCTTATTTTAATTTTAAGATAAGTTGTATTTCTCCTTATTTATTTTTATTTTTAGAAAGGTTTAAAAGACATAATAAATTATACAAATCAATACTGTAATTATCATAATACTATTTATTGATTTATTATTCTAGACCCTTAAAAAAATTAGGAATAAGAATAAATTATTTCCAAAATAATTAAATAACTAAGACACAAACCAAGGCAAAATAGGATGATGACTCATTTTTGAAATTTGACCACGCAAACACGTGTTACTAGCTTTTCCCAAAATGGGTCTACAAGCCAAAATATGTTGTATCTAATAAAAAAATTGGTGGAAAGGCTCATTATGACCTAATAGAACCATTAAATATATTTTTGAGAATTTTTTAAAATGGTAACTATTCATTGTTTTAGTACAGTCAACCCTATGTCAAATTATGATCAACGTTGGAGCCTACCTTGGAGAAATTGATCAGTTTAGGGCATCTACAGGTTGATTCAAAGCATGAAATTTGGTGAAAATGGTATCCATGAAATAAAAAAACATACCATACCATCCTAAAGGTTATATAAATAGTGAAATTTCCCTTTGTTTTGAGACAGTCCTCTTACAGTCAAGAAGGTAGCCATTGGAGACTTCTAGAAGTTTTGTCAGTTTTGGATGCCAGGAAGAATTTTAGGCCTTAGAGAGGTATTAAAATAATATAATATGATGTTTTAAACCTATATTGTCTTATATAAGTTATAAAATTCATGTTTTTCATGCAAAAGTTTGAATAAAGACAAGTTTTGGCATGAAGGAAACATGCAGGCAACTCAAGGTAAATTGTGGTAAAAAGTGTCTACAAGAAAATGTGCATATCCAAATGACTTGAAAATTGGTAAGATTTATATTCATGACATAATATACCAATAAGTCATCTTGGGAAGGTCATATGACAGTTGGAAGTGCTCATTATTTTGTCACAGCCCCCTTCATGTCTCATAATGGTCATTATTCATACATGCATACTTTTTGGAGTTTTAAGGTGTGTTTGAGGCTTAAAAGCTTAGGGAAGTATTTGATAAGTATGGTAAGATGGTTTTAAACATATTAAACACATTTTAAGGGTTTTCAAACTCCAAACTTCATGAAATCCCCATAAGCAGGCTCAAATCCACACAGTCAATCTCAAAGGCATAAATGTAAAGTTAGTTTTTTGATCATTGGAAAGGTGTTATTAGATTTTTTATATGAAATAAGGATGTTTTCAAGAAAATAATATTTGTGGTAAGGTAAAATTGGTCCTTTGTAGAGTGTGTACAGGGCATGGGAAACCTTAGATTAGGGTTTGGGCATTTCTAAGAGATTTGACCATGGGAGTTTAATGAAACTTTGTAATATTGTTACCCTATACATGTACAAGGTGAATCCAAAGGTTTAAACGTGAGATTTTATGTATGTGTATGGATTCTAGGACTGAGGATTTGGAATAGGGATAATTAGGCTTAAATGAGGGTAGGCTAATGAAAGAAGTGATCGTTAAAGGTGGAGTTGGGCTATGAAATTTGACATAGACATGGAAAAAGATAGAGTGTACCTATAGATGACCTTATGATCTCTTGATAAATCATAAATTTTCTATAAAAGGAAAAATATAGTAAAAAATGCTACAAGCCTTGAAAGAGAATTATGTCCATAAGGTGTGGAATGAGAGTCAAAGATTATTTGAGTAGTTATAGGGGGTTATACTAGGTATGTTATGATAATCAAAGACCATATGTGACAATAAGTTGAGCTCTTGAAACATAGACCAAGATTTGGTCCTTGAGACCTAAAGAAGGTGCCTAGTAAGAAACTAGAAAGAGATTGAGAGGAAGTTTGTGAATGAGATGAATGGAATAAGGTAAAGCATGAGTTATGAATATATGGACAGAGGTCAATGACTTCAAGGAGGTGATAATAAGAGTACAAGGAATAAGTAATAGGTATAAGAAGCTAAATTAAGCCCAAAGAGTCAAAAGAGGAGCTAACTTGTGAAAGAATATTTAAATCAAACCATAGTGAGTGAATGTGATCATTTGGGTTTATAACCAGCTAATGATGTTTTTGCAGACTTCTCCTCCATCCCTCTATATCAGCATACAAAGATAATTAAAATGAAATCACTGATATTATTTATTGATTATAAGGGTCTGACTTGGAACATTATCCTAACAAGTTATTTTCAATCTCATAACATTTTTAATCCTTAAGATTACTTCAAAACCAATCATTCATAATACTCTGAACACAAGTGATTCAAATAAGATTTACTTCATTGGTTTGCTTAAATATATATTTAAAAAATAAGAATGCCATGTATGAATTCTATATATAGGCATACAATGTCAATAATAAATGCATTACCATATAGACATACAAAAAATTACATCATGTCTAACAACATAGTATCTAATGTTGGGTGAATACATCATACACACATATACAATACCAAACATGTGTACATTGCCATATAGGCATACAAAAAGTACATCATCTAAAACATCCTAATCATTAAATAGTCTCCCTCTTTTTGCCTTCTTCGAAGAAGACTCTCCTTGGGATGCCCTGCTTATAGATGGAGATATCCTGAATGCCTTGGATTGATCTAAGGTTAGACTATGGGTACTACACTTATAGATCACTTACAACCAAATCTATTCAAATACAAAAATTATGATAAAATTAAAAAGTATACATGAAACCAAGTTAAGAAACTCATTTTAAACTATAATAAAAAAAAATCATTTAAACATGCACTTACTGCAATCTCATGGTCCTTCTCAATTTATCACTGATGCTCGACTGGGTCAGTGCCAAGTTCAGTTGCACGAACATGCATGCCAAATGATGAAGAAATATGAGGATCTATCATAGTAGTCATCTAAATAAAACTATAAAATGTCATATGATAGCTCTGCATACACAATACGTTTATGCATATAAGTTATAGTTGACAAAGTAAATAGTAAAATTTTAAAAACAAAAGTACTAAATTACAATTTAAAATTACAAGTGAATATACATACCTCGATGAGTGCCTATGCAAATGACATTACATCAAAAAATTCCTGAGTCTGTCTTGACTCGTAATGATGGAGTGTCCACCCTAGTCATCAGCGGAATAAATAACCTAATAATTAATAACTTGGGCAATTCATTGATTAAAAAAGTTGATAACAAACTTAGTCTTGTATAAGACATGAAAAAATCTAATGAGGTCATGGGAAATGAATGTGACAAGTGGATATTGCAAATGTGACTTGTAACACCACACTGAAGGCAAGAAATGTCAGTTTCATGAGGAAGAATGACAAGAAAATGAGGGAGGATTTTTGAGTGAATTTTGTGAAATTGAGTCATTAAATATAAGTTACATGTTAAAAAATCCTTGATACACCTGTATACACTATTTTGGATGCTTTTATAGATTTGCTAAGGTGGATTTTGGATTTTGACCTGATTAAGGTCATTAAGCCTAATTGTCTTAAGGCAGTGACTTGGTAAAGTTGAGGATAGTCCTATGAACTATGGTGTCTAAATTTATTTGTTTTGAAATTTTGATCATGTTAAAACCCTAAATACTTTTCTTATATAAATTCATTACTTTTTAGTCCAACTGAGTATTGGTCTGATAAAAAATCCCTTAGAAATAGTCATTGTGATAAGACAAGTAACCTATATAGGTGTTTGTTGAGAAGTTTGTAAACCGAGTTTTAATTAGGTCAAGACACCTAGAGTGATAAGTTGATTTTATGGGGGGAATATATACTTGAGCCTTTTAAAAGTGTCTAGAACCTTATAAAATAGGTCTCATCAAAATCTAAAGAAACATATAGCAAATAGAACTGAATATTGTAGAGATAAGAGTTAGTGGACAATCTTCTTTACAAGTGCATGATTTTGGTTTCCCTATAAGTGATATTAGGTCGATTATCTATCATTAGATTTCCATAAATTTTTTAAGGGAAGGTCTATATGTATACAGTACAAGTAGGTTGAGGTCAACAAAAGGTATTATAGTCTTGTTGACACTTAATATTCATTTTAGGGGGACTTTCCTGATGAAAGGTGTCATAGTATTACAAAATTAGCATGTCACTTGAGTGATGAAAGTGCATGGATATAGATAGGCCCACTCCCCCAAATAGATATGGTAGGTCTTTGGACCCCCTATGTAGGTGGTGGTAACAAACTACTCAACCCCATCTATCTATATGGGGTTGAGGTCCCTTATTTGTATATGGTTACAAGGCCTATGCCATATACATATAGGCTATAGTTTATAGTCAACGCTCTCCCAAAAATTAAATGGGATCTAATGGCCTACTCTATATATCTCTACTAATAGAGTCTAGCTGGAAATTGGAATTAACTGGGTACAATGGGATCAAGAGGCTATGCCATCTAAATTTATAACTCTATAGATAGAGATGAAATTGTTATGCTCAGTTGAAATTGATGGGAATTGAATTAATAGCTATAACTATTTTGGATATCAATCATAGAGATTGAATTGCTATATGTGATTAGGATAACAAGGAATCAAGCGGCTGGTTATGAGGCTAGTATTTAAAAGAAAGGAGTGGTGTGCATATTGATGAAGACATGTTATGCTCGATTGGGAAATTGATATAAATATAATGTACCAAACAAATTTTATCAAATTAATTACACACACACACACACACACACACACACACATACATCTAATCCTACTGATTAGGATTGACCCGCTATGGGAACTACATATAATGGGATATCAAACAAATGTTCAACTCATTATTTTGGTTATTGAAAAAATAGTTTGAAATTCAAAATAAAAGCAAAAATGTTGAGTTGGAGGATGAGTTTATAACACTACGCCAATCCATGTTAATACATCAAACAATGAAAAGTCCAACAAAATTATATTAGGTATTTTATATTTTCTTACACAAAATCTACCAATGATGTAATTAAGTTGTATGAATGTACATCTAGAGTATATAAGATTCACTTAAAATTTTATGTCTGTAAATGTATATGGTGTCATACTGACACATATAGATGTATTATGGGTTGGCCCACTACCTAGTTGTGATGTCAAAGGCAACGTCTCCTCTTGGAACACAAAAAAAATACATATATATATTATTCAATTTAAATGTGTAAATTAAGTTTTACCTTTTTAATTTGCAAATATAACTTAAACATTTAACATGAAATTTATATAAAAGATACTTGCATGTCTGTAGAGACTCCCAATGTATCCAAACCAAACGTGTGTCCTAATAACTCATCAGTCAAGACCATATCCTCCAATCCCCTTGAAGTGCTACCATAATCATCTAAAGGTCCAGTGCATATAACACCACAACATTTGCATGGGTGGGGTCAATTACAATGACTAGCTGGAGTATCTCAAACATTTATCTATGAAAGTCTACTCATATGATGAACGAGTGTATCAATAAGTTCACTAAACATATGAAAAATGTCTATCTCCACAACCTCAATCACCATAGAGGGAATCTCTAGATGAAGTGGCTTTTAGGTAGGGATCCTTGCAGGTGAATCAAGTACATGATGTGTACTTGATTGATCCTATGTGGAGCCTTTCCCTTAGCCTTGAAACTCACCATAGTCAAAGTAGTTTGGAATTTCATTGAGGACAAACTCACAATAGAGTTTCCTGAAAAAGTATGAAGGGACCTCATGGTTATTACAAGGTGGATAGTTAAACACCATCCACTATCACTTCTATAAATTAGCTTTAATCAAATTGTGTTAGCATTGGTGGATTGGGAAATTTTTGGTCATTACAAGAAATGGGGTATTGGTGGTTGGGTTGATAAATAAGGCACAAATTTGATTTTTTCTTATTTTTTTCTTTTTCACCTCATATGCTAACAATTTATTAGCATAGTAATCCCTACAACTATCCTTATATGACCTTCATCTATCTATTTGAATAGTTATCGAGTCAACTTGACATAATACTAACTCTAAGGTATTGGCCAAATAGGTGTGATGGGTGTTCATGGAAGTGGGTTCCCTCATTCTCCTAATTATCTGCATAATTTCAATTTTGTTCTCCACTATGTGAGAAACCATATCCTCCTAACTGGTTAGGGGATCTAGTGGAACTATAAGAGGAATTTGTAAAGGGTTAGGAGGGTTAGGCAGAGGTTTAAGAGGGTTGGGTGGAGGGTTAGGCAAAGCATGATAATCTATTAGAGAAAAATTATAAATCAAACTCTACAAAAAATTCAAAAAAAATGATTTAATCTATAAAAATTATCTCTTCTTCATAGCAACATAATCAATCTCACAAATTTGAGAGCAAAAGCAATGATTTCCATATAAGTTGGAGGGCAAAACGTAAGCTGGAGGGAAAAAGGAAGAGCTAGAGGGAAAAATGTGAACATCAAGTAGCACATTGTGAAGCAAAGTAAAGAGTAGAAATGAGAATTTAAGGTTTTTCTTTTGTTTTATAGTTCACATAATGATTACACATTACCTTTACTTTTCAAAAAGTGTATTCATTACTATAATGCATACACATTACTATAACACATACGCATTTCTATAAGTGAAGGTAATGTGTACACGCTATTATTATAACATGTACGCATTATAGCTTGAGTATTCATATCCATAACATGTACACATTATAACAATAACATGTATGCCTTATGTTATAATGCATATGCATTTTTGTGTATGTCCATGAGATTATCCCCTAACTTTGTGCATATACCTGATGCTAGTTATCCACTTTCCAATTGTGACTTTTTAGAGTCACTTCAAAGCCATAACATGTACGTGTTATAATAATAATAATGCGTATGCATTATGTTATAACATGTATGCATTATTGGGTATCTCCATGGAATTGTCCCCCAACTTTGTGCACATACCTGATGCTAGTTCTCCACCTTCCAATTGTGACTTTTTAGAGTCACTACTTTATCTAACTCGTAAACTTTGACCACGTGGAGTGGTGAACCTTGAATTTATATTGGTTATGGATTAATAATTATAAGTTGTTTATAATTGTTATATATTATTTACCCTTGATTAGATTTATATTATTCTCATCTTACTAAAAACATGTTGATTTGATGAGTCATTGATGTACCTTTCATTAGGAACAAGAAGGGTATAAGATGTGCAGAACATCTTACTAGTCTAAAAGGGTTGAGATAAAGTATTAATTTGTTGTGTAGTAGCCAAGCAAGTAGGGAGACTTTATCATTCTTATTTATTTTATAATGTTGTAAGGATGGTGTGATCTTTGATAGTTGTATGTTATAATAGTTTAACATTATTTCCTCTTAACTATGAATATAATAGAATAAGCTAAGTTATGCAATATGATACTAGTTATGTTTGGCTAATGGCAACTTAATAAAATTATGGAATTATTGTATGATTTTTATTGTATGTATGTTGGTAAATTTGGAATTATTTAGCATGTATTATTGTTTTTTATGATCTGTTAGTATGGAATTGTGATTCATTGGACCTTTTGCACATTTTGGAGATCATTAGGTTGTGGAGACCTAAGGGAAGAGTAGTGAATTAGGAACATGAGTACTAAGAATTTGTGTATTAACCATTTATTTTAGAATAATTATTGGATGCAATAAAGTGAAATTTTGGTGGAAATATATCCATTTTTAAAGGATTTAGCTCCCATAAGTGCTCATAGAAGGAAAGAAATTGGATCGATATCACAAAATGTTTTTTCTTTGAGTCTTATAGCAATAAATGAGGGTATGTTAGAGATAATATTCTACCAAGTACCTCAAATAATACATATATTAAATGGAGAGTGTTCTAATTGCACAAGTTAACTTCATATATGGGATGCTTGTAGCATGCTCTATTTTATGTCTGATCATAGGGGCTTGATATGGATTTTATAATGAATAGGATGGTTACATTAAAAATTTAAATTTAATATAAACTAGATGTGGTAAGTATTTTGAAATCTATGTTTAGGGTCATGAAAATGTGCTTCAATTGATGGTATTTTGCATATGGAGATTATTTTTAATAATTATTTCAATACTCATGAAATTCATGATAATTATAAAATTTGACTTTTTGGTTGCATCTTAGAAAACATGAATAAAGCTTGACCAATTCTATTAAATAATCCCATTAGAAAGGGATAATGGTTGGTTCCACCATCCACTCTAAATATTTTGAGGAATGTTGTGTTTCCACTAGATTTAGTGTGAACAAAGGTTAGACATGTTTATAAAATTCAATTGCTTCAATTTTTTTTCTTCTATTCGAGTTAGTTATGGAATTGACTTAGAAACTATATTGTTTTATTGTTTCAAGTTCAAGATGACATACATTCTTACATCTTATGTTTTGAATGTGTTTGTTGATTACAATAGAATTTATGTACTAACTAATTATTTTGGATAAATTATTAGATAAAATAAATTGAAAGGTTTATGGAAATATATCCATTTTTAAAGGAGTTAGCTCCCGTAAGTACTCCCAAAATTAAATAAACTAGATCAAATTTTTCCTTTGAGTTTTATGGAAATAATAGAGGGTATGTTGGAGACAACATTCTACCAAGTACCTCAAATAATACATATATTCAATGGATAGTGTTCTAATTGCATAATTTAATTGCACATATGGGATTCCTATTTGTAGCATGCTCTATGTTATGTCTGATCATAGGGGTTTGATATGGATTTTATAATGGATAGGATGGTTTAATTAAACATTTAAATATAAAATAAACTAGATGTTGTAAGTATTTTGACATCTATGTATCCACTTATAACTTTTCCAACATTGATGGTAAAGAACCAATCCTTAACAAATGAAGTTGCCAGTATCTTTATTTGGTGTCTAATTCAAAATTTATAAGAAGTGGGTATATTTATTACTTTAATTATGTTACTTATATACAAAATCTTAGCATCATTAATGGTTGTGTTGATCAAAGCAACCAAAAAAAGGAAATATGTAGTATATGTTTTAGTTGATTATTGTTTTTTGACTTTGGGTATATTCTTAGGTTTCTGATAATAATATATTTTAAATTGTTTTTAGGAAAAAATTCACATTGACCACATAAATGCCAACACAGTTATATGGTAGAATTTAAATGTTGATTGGAAGAACACTCTATCAAGGCTTAGTCCCAGGGAGGATTTGAAGAAAACTCTCAACTCTTTAAGATAAAGGTATATATTTTTACTCAGCCAAGATGTTATGATGAAAATATTGAACTTTCAATTGTTATTTTTTGGAAATGAGTTATAGTTTAGTTAGGATATTGTTGACATGTTATAGAATTATTTCTTTTATGCATGCCCTGTAATTAACTTGTATGCTAATATGTAAAAAAATCAAGATGCTTGAAAAGTGAAGAGGAAGATGCCAAACTACAAGATTTTTTGAAGTTTGTTGACAAAATTTTTAAGACAATGTTTGAACGTCTCTCACATACAACTTTCTGCATTAATGCCACTATTATGATAAATCTATTGGCAATTTTGATTACTTTATGCATCATGATTTTGATGTTGAGTTTACAAATTATGGACTTGAAAAAGTATGTATTGATGTTCAGGGAAAGGTTTTGACTTTAGAAATTTTGGAGCTCATCACTAAATGGAAACTTGAGGTTCCCTTGGATTTTTGCCCTATGGATTTTTTTGGAGACTTATTTTCTTAACTATCTTTGAGATGGATTGCAAATATAGAGATCAAAGAAGAATCATTGCAAGGTATGATATAAAATTTATTTTTCTACAAAGAATATGAATTTTGGTCAGTATCTTCTGAATCGTAAATGTTTAAGGGAAAGAACCTCTTGGCTAATTTGCAGTATCTCAGTGAACAAATATTTTTGTTCATAGGGGGTTGATTTCCTATGATTTAATTATAATTTAAGATATATATGATATTTTTTTAGTAGCATTCATTTTCACATTTGAATTTGTATTTGAAATTCAAAAGTATCAATAATAATCATGTTTCTATTTAGAAAATTGAGGAACATTCTAAATTACTTGATGATTTATTCATATATGCATTCATTCGCACATGATGACCTATTGTGGTAGTTTGTATGCCCATTTTTTATGTTATTTTATATTTATGTGTTCTTTTTAGTAAAATTCCTCTATGTATGCAAATCTATGTATGCTAGTAGATTACAACAATATAGTTTATAATGTAAATACATCTCAGATTTAAATTATTTAAATGCATTTGATTAGGTAGATTGAAAATATAACTTGTTTCAATTTTTTTTTTTTATGTATGCTCTTAATTTCATGTGTTTAATATTTGATATGCCAACATAATTGTAGCAAGAAATTCCTTTATTTTTTGTTGAGTCTTCAAGTTCAATCATATCAATGCATTTGATCATGTAGATTGTAGATTCTTTGTTTCAAATTTTGGTTATATTTATGCTTTCAATGTTATGTGTTAATATTTTATATACTAACATAATTCTAGTGAGAAATTACTTTAGTTTTATTTGGGTAATCTAATGTCATTGTCCTATAATTTAGTGTGTTCTCATACTTCAAACACTAATATTTGGGTTAACCAATAAAAAAATGTTATGGTATTGTGAACATATTATAGGTTACTCCTTTTGTGAATTAAATTAACTTTTTGGAAATAGATTCAGGTTCTAGTACACATGTCAAGTATTCTTTCATCTAAAGCACCTAAAAATAAATAATACCATTAAATGGAAATAGAATTCCATCTAAAACCCCTAATAGTTTAGAACAACTATGACTTACCATATTACCCATAAATATTGCTCCTAGTAGTATGTATGAAAGTTACACCACAACACTTGTTATTCTTACAATAACTGACATGTGTAAAAGTTACACCACAACACTTGTTACTCTTACAATAAATGACATGTTTGAAAAGATATAAAATCAAGCCAAATAACATTAAAAAAAGTTACATAGGGTAATGGCATACTTGAAGGTTGTTTTAATCATGTTTTAAGGTAAAATTTACCCTTTTATGGAATCATGATGACACTATATTTATAATTAGGCAACATGTTGTTTATAGGAACAAGACACTTGTAGAAGAAGGATATATCATGAGTAATGTCGGAGACCTAATTTTCATCACTATGCTTATCTAAGGTGCCAGAAACCTAGTTTTCACTATAGAATGATTTTTTTTGACATTTTCATATTTTTAGGGTTTTTGGCATAAGATTATGTACACTAATGTATAAGGATGAGATGGATTATTGCTAAATTAGATGTATAACTTCTTCAAATGCATTATATTCATGGTTTCATCTAATTCTTGGCCATCTTGAGTAGCCAGTTTATATGGCCCCGATATTAATTTAGAAACAATAATGTATGATTCAAGCCAATTGGGCTTGAACTTTCCCTTTTTCTCACGGGCTCAAACTTGTTTTTTTCCCACTGTGGTCACCAAACATTGATAGAATAAAACTTGAAATTGAAATTCAACACCAATAATAATAACTAGCATGCAAATGACTAAAATCTAATTTCAAGTATACTCTAAATTGTAGATTGGGCAAGGTAGATAAATTAGAAGTAAAAACTAATAAAAATGAAGGATGATATACCATTATATTTCTCTAATTTACGTTTAAAATACATGATGTGCCCCAAATTCGATAGAGTATTGATGCTTGAATGCTTGTTTGTTAGATTGCTATGGTTGCTCAAGACTTTGATAATGGCAATGATAGAAAGAAGACATGGGAATATTGTGCATAAATTAATTGGATTTTCATGGAGAAAGGTTTGTTTTTATAGAAGTTGGCAAAGAGAATGGAGGACTAGATTTGAATCTTATGGTGCAAGATCAATGGTCTAGAAATTTCAAGTAATTAAGGTTCCTAAGAAGATATAAGGAGTGGGCTTAAGGATCATTAGAGGATTCTATATTCTATTATATTAGTTAAGTGTGATTAGAATGTGTTTAGGGGATAGGTTAGTAGGAGTTGTAGTTGGGGGTAGTTGGGTTTTAGAATTAAAAATTCTAAAAATGATATAATGAAGGTTAATGGGCTAATAGATATGTGATAAGATAATTAATTGATATCTGAGGAGTGTAAGGTTAGTGTGGTGAGGGAAATCTAAGGGGGATTAGGCTAATGACAAGAGGAGGGTAATATTAGGATGAATAATGGATTAATAAGTGAAGTTAATTTGATTGAGATATATAATGTATTTGACCAGATTATTCATTTTGATCCTTTTAAGTAGTCATTACTTTTAGTGACATTTTTGCTCATAAAACAATAACTTTTAATGTTAACTTATTTTAGATATTTATTCATATTACTATTTGTAACCACATCACAAATTAATTATGATGTTTTTATCTCCATAATAAATGCAATTTTTTTAAAATAATTTTTTTAATATTTATTTCAATTATAAAAAAAAACTTTTATCATATCTAAAATATTATTATTTTTATATATAAGACTTATAAGATAATTTTGGAACCAGAAATAAACCAAAAAAAAAAAAATATACACATATATAAGATCTATAAAATAATGGTTGGAATAACAAACATACCAAAACACTTCCACTAAGAGTCTATATTGTTAGTTCACTCTATCCCATATAAGACCCATGAAATATTAGTTAGAACCATATACAAATAAAAATACTTCTACCTAATATTTTGACAAATATAATTAACTCCCTTTTTTCCATATAGAGTTCATAGAAAAATGGTTGGAGCCATATGCAAACAAAAACATATCCACCTAACAAAATGATAAATAGTAGTTTTTCTATGGTTTTTGTGTCTTATATTTTTTATTTTTTTGGGAGGTAATATCTTCCTTTTTCTTCTTTCTGCTTTGCTATGGAAAATGGGCCCTTGTTTATATCCCATACCGATTCAAAAATATTTTATCTTATTTAATAAAAAATAAATAATATTAAGGCCCCATCCCTCATATATAAGAGGGGTCTACATTTTATTTATTAAAAAATATTATTTAACTCAATGAATTTATATGAAAAATAATAAATGTATTTTTAATAAATCTTGATTTATTATTGAATGGAATAGTAGTTTACATTAGCAAACATCTTATTTGATCATTTTTTTTAAATGTTTTTTTTGGAAGTGATGCTACTTTTTAAATAGATTTTTTTCTACTGTTGATCACCTGATATGCCGAGAAAGGCCTTGTTGACTTAATAAATATTTTCCATCTCACAAATAAATATAAATAATGGAAACCACTAATCTTTCTAAATAATGAATTTATGTAAATAATGAAATAAAAACATATTTTGTATATGTAAATAATGAAATAAAAACGTATTTAGTATATTCTAAGTAAATTCATATGTACTTAATCCACATCCTCTATAGCTTCTCACTAGAAGTTTTTAATAGCTTTTTCTTGTTGAGAGAATGTCTCTGAAATTATTAAAGGGAGATGGCCCTATTTACTTATGGTCCCACAAAGTTGATAAAATGTCAGAACTATCTTTGCTTGTTCAGAAAATATCTCTCAAATCATTAAGTGGAGGTGACCCACCCCCCAATCCACTTTTCCTTGTGCAAAAATTGTGCAAGGACAATCTCCGATTTATCATAAACATCTACCATGTGAACAGGGAGGAAAGATATACATTTATCCCAATACTCGACTTGAATTAAGAGGCAAACACAAAAAAATTATTATTAATTTATTTTTTTTAAATAAATTTATTTATTTATATTTTTATCTTATTTTTTAGTTATGAAAATAGATTTTTTTCAAAAGGAATCAATCTTTTTAAAAGAGTATTGGTCCCTTAAAAAAAAAAACTAAAACCAAAAAAAATAATTTAATAGAAATAATGTATACTGTCTTCAAATATAAAGACTACAATAAAATAGCAACGAAATGGTAATTATGTAACAATGAATCAAATGATGAAAATAAAAGTTTGAATTGAAAAAGTAAACGACGAAATACCTTAAATTAAATAAGAGTTCAATATAAATTTTTGAAAAAGAAAATATCAAAATATAATAATAATAAAAACTCAAAAATTAATATAATTATTCAGGAAAAAAAAAAAAAAAAGACCACAATATAAAAATTCTAAAGAATTAATCATATTTTTCATTTTATTATTTATATTTTAACTTTTCCAACATTTGTGGGGCTGCAGGAGGACACTCCCACTTTTATAATCGTAAACCAACTAATTTCAGAACCCTCAATTATTTTATAAATTTGATTATAAAACAACAATAATTTAATACTTTTCGAAATAATATCTAACTTATATTAACGATTAATTTTAAGATATTAAGTTTGATATATCATTTTTAACATATATATTATTCTTATACGTGATTTATTTTGTACGATTTTTTCCTAAATAAGAGTAGTCTATTAATTTCTAGTGTAAGATAAAATGGTGTGTAGTGTACTAAATGAGAGTACTCTATTAATTTTTAGTGCAAGATAAATTAGTGTTTAGTGTATTCTATTAATTTTTAGTGTAAGATAAAATGGTGGTTTTTTACAAAATGATTATGTTATAAGATGTACAATGGTGATTAGTTATAGATCATTTGATGTATAAGTATTTGGGTTTGTTTTTAAAATTTGTATCAATTAAAAATATGTAATGTTATCATATTAATTATGAGATATGTGAATTAAGGAATTTTATTAAATAAAAATTTAAATTATTTTTATTATAATGGTGATATTGGTTATGTAAAATTTATTTCAATGGTTAAATTAAAATTTCGTTTGTTACGGGAGGTAAAAATTCAAATGGAAAAATCTTCCGCGATTTAGAATCAATGGTTGTTGACAGGATTTTATAGGGATTGGCGCTTCTGATTTTGACTTGCTTTAGATGACGGGAAGGAAGAGGATGTGCAGATCTGTAAAGAGGGGGAAGCTATATCAAAGCTTAAAGCGATAAATGACAGGGCGGATCTGTCTTCAACCATCTACAAGACTGGCCTGCAACAGGAATTTCTGAATACCGTACCATCTAAGACAAATAGCTAAGGCATAGAGCTCTCTAAAACCACATCAACTAGTTCTTACAAACCATCGCTTCTTGTTGCCTCCACTCAGGCGGAGCCATTAGCCTCCCAACCGAACGCCGCTCTTCCACATTCTAGCGATGGTGGTGTTGGGCACAAGATCTCTACAGTTTCTAGAAAGAGTGCCAGATCTGAGCAGAATATGGGCATTTCTGAGAAGTCTTATTCAACTGTCGTTTTGGTTCCCTTCGTGTCCTGCAACTTTCCCCTTGTGACGTCTGTTGTTCGAACCTCCATGCAGAGGCTGATTCTTGCGTACTGTAGAAATGTGGCCAATCCTTTTCATGAGTGCAACGACTTTTGTAAGTCTTCTTTCGCTGCAAATTTGGGTGGGTTGATGACACCTCCTTCCCTAGAATTGGTCTCCTCCTCCCCTTCTTTCCTCTTAGGAGATCTTCCCATGTCATTCTTGGATGTTGAACTCTTGAATTGAATTTTTCAGATGAGGACATTTAGGGTTTGAGCCTATCTACTGGATGTCGTTGCTTGTTGATAAATGCATGGGCTCCCCTCTCTTTCAGTGTATGACCTTGTTGACTGGGCCAACTTGGTGGGGGGTTCTATGCAAGTGCTTTCCTTCACATTGCTTAGCCATGGCTTCTTCCAAGTGGTGTTCCACAATGCAACAAATCATGATTTTGTTTGGGCTTCTAGGTCTTGGTTTGTTTGTAACTTTAGGTTTTTTTTGTCCTTGGTTGGCTTTCTTTGACCCTAAAAATGTGGAGGTCACAATGGCTCCCGTTTCGATAAGACTCTACAATATCCCTCTTATCATGCAGAAAGAAGAGCACACTGTCAAGATGATCAATCAAGTGGGTTCCTTTGTTAAAATGGATGAGGGATATGTGAAGAAAAGATTTGTTAGAGCTTGGTCGATTGTTGACCTTTCCAAACCTCTCTACCATTTTGTCAGGGTTTGCTCCTCCCAAGGCTCGTAGATCCTATTCCTCAACTTTGAAGGCCTTCCTTTCATATACTTCTATTGTAACATCTTTGAGGACCATGTTGCAGTGTGTTCTTCTGAGGGTACCAAGAGTTAGACTCTTCACTCTTGTTTGGATTGGAGGAAAAAAGAAGGGGCTTCAGACCAGTTCTTCTTATAACACAATCATGGTATCTTCTATTGCCTACTGGGTCTTCCCCTCCTTCCCTCGATTGGTATTTCACCCCCAAGAGGGAGGTCACTTTGCATAAAGATTTCGTTGTAGCTATGCCCTCAAATCTTTCTCCTCCATTGGCTTCCATGGCTTCTGTTTCTCGTCCTTAGGGAAAGCTCAAAGCCCCTATGGTTTCCAGTGTCAAGAAGAAAGGACAAAAAATGGAGGTGGAAAGGTTGCAATCTGATACAGAAGAAATGGTGAAGGATGAGAATCAATGGACAATAGAAGGTCTTCACTCCCATCATGGAAGAAGAATGATCCCACCCATTGGCTAATTTGGTGACTCTTTTGTTTGACTATCTAGGCAAATCATTGTTTTTTCAGGGGGTCTTTTGTGAATTGGATGATTAAAGGTTGTCTTCGCCATGGGTCTCTTGTTGGATGTTGGCTTCTCTTTCGCTGATCCTTGGCAGATTTTACACTGAAGCCCTGTTGTGTTAGTATTTCCGGTTGATTTCTCGTTGTTGATTAGGATTATATTTTTAGTGGCTACGACCTTGTTCTTATGATTGGTTTGGTGTTTACTAATGTATTGATGTTTCTGTTTGACGTTTGATTGACTTTATTATGGGTTTTGACATATGGGTTTTGGGGCCCCATCAAAACCCTCTTTTTACCAAAATCAAATTAAAAAAAGAGGACATTAACTAGCAATTGCTCCAAAGGTTCGAGTTACACCAGAAGGGAAGGTGTATTTTTTTAATTTTCAGAGTGGGGTTTTGTAAATTGAAAGAGTGTAAGTTGGTAGTCATATCTCGCTTGAAACACTAGGATGCTTACCCGATGTTATATTTTGTGAACAAAGTTTCAAGCAAAAATAATCTAATAAATATTCATCACTTTATCTATACATCCCTCTGTTTATAATTGTGCAATGTGGAAGCCATAAATCTCAACCATCAACTGCTATCCCTGTTTGTCCCTGTGGTACATGTTATCAACGTACTTCAACTGGTCCATCTTTCTTTTAATTGTCTTGCATTGTGATGTAGATTTTAATCATACAATACCTCCCTCAATCCACTTCATTTCATTTTTAATTCTTTTATTAAATAATAATAAAAATAATATTATTATAATATAATCTAATCTAATATTATAATATATTGTGTATCAATAATTATATTATATTTAATTTATAATATTATTAATTATAATAAATAATTATTAATTATATTATAATATTTGTATTATAATTAATATTATTATTATTAGTAGATATATATTATACATATTTTTATATTATATGATATATAAATATTATTATAAAATAATAATTTGTAATATATATAAAAATTAATATTAAGCCGAAGGCTTATATAGCGGGCGAAGCTCCTAGATTCGTCTCACATACGACGAAATAGAAGAATATTCGTTTAGGTGAGGTGGCAATTGGCAGCATGATTGGACACATAATGGATGCCAATATTGTGTTTGAATCGCATTAAAGTGAACTGTTTAACGATGAAAGAAGGGCAAGAAGAGGTTGCTTATGCTTGCAAACGAGGCAAAGAAGATACCCTTGAGCATGACAAGCCTGACCAACAAAAAAAGCCTCGACCTACTTTTTTTGGCTCTGAGTTATCAACGCTTGAACTTCCTGAAGTGGAGGAGGATTTTGCAGATGATGTAGATGAGGAGCGTGTATACAATTTAATGAAAGATCTCATGGAAGAAATAGGCATGGTAGGTCATCCCCATTGTTATCCTCTTGCGATTGATCTTGCCTTACAATGTTCTGCTAAAATTGGTTATGCTTCATGTGACTCTGCATCGTCGACCACCAACTGCTCCTCCAAACATGTCGATGACTATGATAGTGCGGTTTTGAAAGAATTAGAATGGGCAAAGAGTGGAGATGATAGATCTGATTACGATGATTATGAATGAGCAAGGATCCCAAGAGACTATTACGGGGAAGAGAATTCTGATGAGATTTTCTGTGTAGGTGGTGTTTTGGGAAATGATAGTTGCATTTATAATTTGGATAGGGCACGTACGGGCGATGAGCAATGGAGAGAGGATGATGCTTTGAGGTCTGGGAAGAGTTTTAATGGCGAGGATGACGATCTCTATGAGATAGAAAAGTGGGTGTTGGCAGTAGCACCTGAATTTCAGGAAGCGAAGAGTGTTTCATAATGACCAGTCTAATATGCAGATGGAATGTTGTTTTAAAATAATAATGTATATAATATCTATAAAATGCTTAATACAGATGGAGTTATTGTCAAATGGTTTGGTATTTCCCTCTTCCCATACTTGCAAAATTTGGAAATGCATTATCTATATGTCTACTTGTTGACGCGGTGGATTGCACCCTGTGAAGGGAGGCTCAGCTCTCTTCATCCACGCAACACAATGGAGACATAACTCTTGCTGTGGGTGGCAAATGTGAGGGATGAATCTCTAGATTAGGGGCTAGCTCCCCTTAATGCACCTTGAGGCCCTGGATTTCTTGC
This sequence comes from Torreya grandis, assembly GCA_037957365.1. Lineage (NCBI taxonomy): Eukaryota > Viridiplantae > Streptophyta > Pinopsida > Cupressales > Taxaceae > Torreya > Torreya grandis. The sequence goes on along the minus strand of JARHVA010000665.1, from coordinate 3,811,665 downwards.
TGCTAATAATTGGGGGGATGAAAAGGAAGAGAAATACTGAAATTAGAACCTAAACTAATGCGATGATGCACCAAAATGGCTGGTCTACTCAGCTTTAACATACACTTTACACCAGAGAGAAGCAAGCATACACTTCATTCAAATGAGAACCTTTCTTGCATCAGTGTTTCAATAGGGGATCCTATGGAGATACAGGGAGGTAGAACTACCAGAGGTGTTCTAAGGCACACTATGGTCACCTTGTTCACATGTGCCTATACTCTGAGTTGGACACTTTGTTAGGTTGTGGAGCTAAAAGCTTCACTGATGCAGACACGGAGGAGGAGGAGGTTGCAGGAGAGTTGCTAGAGCGTCACTGGCACCAGCGTCGGTTAGGCCAACTGACGTCGGCAGGGTTAGACAAGGAAGGCAACCGACGTCGGTCAGGAGTCGGCCGACGTCGGCACCCCCCAGGTAGACAGGGACCGACGTCGGTCACCTGTGTGGTTCAATTGCGAGTTTATTACGGGCAGTTGGTTGACGAACCAAGTGTTTGCATGATCAGGGCTAATTATAGACTGAGAGATGCGGATCTAATTATTGTAATTAGATGTCTAATTATTGTTTGGATGAGATCTATATAATAGACTCATGGTTGTATTGGAAAAGTGTAGAACTTGGAGAATCCAAGTGTGGAGCTTGGAGAGTTCTTCCCATGGAGGAATCGAGTAGGATTTCCCATGTTTGTGCTAGGGAGTAAGAGAGCTAACAGCTCCTTCAGATAGAGGTAGAGCAATGGTGCATTCCTCCTAGTGCCATAGTACCAGGCGTGTTGGTGCTGGATTGGAGAGCCAGCAGGGTTCTTCAGGTATGTATGATCTTGGTCATCAGGTGAGCATGGCTACGATAGGAGATCTACATGGTAAGTAAGATCATTGATTTGCAGGTGTTTGTGGGTGTGAGGTCTAAGGTTTGCAGGTGTGCAGGACCAGGTTGATCTGCAGGTGGCAGCAGAATCAAGGTGACAACAACACAACAGGGAGCAGGATCAGGTAGGGTCTACTTGGAGTACAGTGTGTACTCATTGGTATGTACGTGGAGTACATGGAGAGCTAAGAGGAAGGCAAGGCAGTTCCTTCCATAAGTATGGTCTGTTGAACAACAGGTTGTTGCAGGTTCATGGGAGATCTACTTGAAGTACGTTGAGTACTTGTGGAGTGCGTGGAGCACTTGTGGTGTGCGTGGAGCACAGGAGGTGAACACCAACTCTGTGTTTGAGTTGTGTGTTGGGACCTGAGAGGGAGAGCTTTGAGGAGAGAATTACTGTTCACTTGAGGTGTGGGAATCCTCTGTAAGGTGGTGGAGAAGAAGTGGCATCTTCTTTATTGTATTCTTTTCTGTAAAGTGTTAATACAAGTTGTGTATTGTCTCTCATATTCTGTGTTATTCTGAATTCTAGTTACTTGGTGAATCTGGTTTATTTTAGCATATTAAGTTGCTTGTGGTTTGGTAATCAATTGTGTGCTTCCGGTGTTTCGCATCCTAACAAGTGGTATCAGAGCCTTGGTTGTAGGTTCAAAAGCTGATTCCTAACAGTGGTATCAGAGCTAAGGTTGCAAGAAGCAGGGTTGTGTTTGGTTACAGGTCACTCTCAGGGGTTTTTGATTGAGTGGGAGTAGAGCAACAATAGATGAAAGTAAGCTAAGAATGGAGGAGTTGAAAAGCACAGATGGTCACTCACGGTCCTATGGAAAGACATAGCAGGTAAAAGAATATTGTTGGTTGGTAGCAGATCAACATGAAGAAACTGAAGAAGTAGATGTAGCAGGTGTTGTTGCACAGGATGCTCTGGGAGGTTTCTTGGATAAAGTTGAATCTTGGATAACAGATTCGGTTGCCTCTTTCCATGCAGCCCTAGGTAGAGGAGCTGGTGAGCCTTGCCACAACATTGGTAAAGGCGAAGTGATGCTGAAATTGCAGGCGACCAATACACGGGTGTTGATGAAGGTCATGCAGGTCCCAGGCTTGGAGATATGGCTAATTTCTTCAAGAAAATTAGGTGATGAGAGATGCACAAGAACTCTCACAGCGGGTGCACTTGAATTAGCTGGTGGTAAGAAAACAGGTACTCTTTATCTACTTGTTTATATTACTGATTCTTCTTCTGTTGCGGAGACGTGGCTTCGTAGGCTTGGTCACATGAGCAGGAAGGAGATGCATGTTCTTAAGCGGAAGACAGATATATTTGATAGGCTTAAGAATTGGAAAGCCTTGGTGTTTATGGAGGAGATGGCGGACAGAAACCAGTGGATGGTGCTGGGTACTTCTGAGCAGGGCAGTTTGGACATGGAGATTGATTCAAAGGAGCTCGTGGGTAAAAAGTCATCACTCATAGGCGAACATAGATACCGGCATCGGTCAGGAGGAACCGACGTCAAACAGACAGGTGCCGATGTCGGTCATGTGCAGATCGAAATTGGCAGTGTCGGGCAGGGTAAGACCGACGTCGGTCAAGAGGACCGACGTTGGCAGTAGTAAGACCGACGTCGGTCAGGAGGACCGACATCGACAGCAGGGACACTGATGACGGCAGGTTGGTAGTCAGGGACAGATGCATGGGAACCGACGTCAGTCGGATGCAGACTGTGGAGTGACCGAGGTCGTCACTGTAACGAATTTTGGGTGGACAACAAGCTGTCAAGGAGTCTCAAACACCCATACAGAGGACTAAAGACGTAAGTAAGCCTCAAATTCATTGTTCCTCTTCTTCACACAGTTGCTGATTGTAGAGCAGGAAGGATACAGGTGGGAGCATGGCAGGGATATGATGCAGAACCAAGCGGAGACTTGGTCAGGTTGCCAGCATGTATGATTGCACAGAGACGAATGGATTCCTTAGTTGAAGAATAGAGAGAACGGATACGTGAGACGGAAGACCAAACATATGGTCTTGAGGAGCTGTAGGACAGTGGTACAGGTTTTGACAGGTGGAGGACGAAGCATGGCTTCAGTCAATGTCAGGGTAACTACTGTGGTTTGACTTACCAGGGGGATGGTGATTGCAACATCATTCTGTTGCTGTATGTGGATGGTATGCTAGCTAGCGGGTTTGTACATACAGGGTTTTGCTGAGCTAAGGGTAAGATTAGTTCAGTGTCATGTCATGAGGAGTTTGGAGCAGCAGAATTCTTTGACATGGGAGACATAGAGATCACAGGTAGATTTTGTCTCCAGTGGGAGCTGATGTGAATCAGGTGTTGGCGAGGTTCAGGATGGAGAGCCGGAGCACACTAAGGGCTGGACAGGTACAATGTCTGAAATCACATGAGGTCTGGTATAGACCTGAGTATTCCCATGCAGTGAGAGCTGTCAGAGAGTTAGGAGCCAATTCAGGGAAGTGGGTTCTCAGGTATTTGAGAGGGACCAGCAGCAGGGATTCATGCTATGCAGAGTCAAGACTTCACTAGAGGTTGTTGTAGGTTCAGATGTGGCAGGGTACTCGGATGACAGGAGGTACACCACGGGATGTGTGGTGGGTTGTCTTCAGGGTTGAGCTTGAAGAGGGATACAAACCAAGAAATAGATTAGACGGAGTACAGGTACAGGTACAGTGCAGCTGTTTATCTCCAAGTGGGAGATTGTTAGGTTGTGGAGCTAAAAGCTTCACTGATGCAGACACAGAGGAGGAGGAGGTTGCAGGAGAGTTGCTAGAGCGTCACTGGCACCGACATCGGTTAGGCCAACCGACGTCGGCAGGGTTAGACAAGGAAGGCAACTGACGTCGGTCAGGAGTCGGCCGACGTCGGCACCCCCCAAGTAGACAGGGACCGACGTTGGTCACCTGTGTGGTTCAACTGCGAGTTTATTACGGGCAGTTGGTTGACGAACCAAGTGTTTGCATGATCAGGGCTAATTATAGACTGAGAGCTGCGGATCTAATTATTGTAATTAGATGTCTAATTATTGTTTGGATGAGATCTATATAATAGACTCATGGTTGTATTGGAAAAGTGTAGAACTTGGAGAATCCAAGTGTGGAGCTTGGAGAGTTCTTCCCATGGAGGAATCGAGTAGGATTTCCCATGTTTATTCTAGGGAGTAAGAGAGCTAACAGCTCCTTCAGATAGAGGTAGAGCAATGGTGCGTTCCTCCTAGTGCCACAGTACCAGGCATGTTGGTGCTGGATTGGAGAGCCAGCAGGGTTCTTCAGGTATGTATGATCTTGGTCATCAGGTGAGCATGGCTACGATAGGAGATCTACATGGTAAGTAAGATCATTGATCTACAGGTGTTTGTGGGTGCGAGGTCTAAGGTTTGCAGGTGTGCAAGACCAGGTTGATTTGCAGGTGGCAGCAGAATCAAGGTGACAACAACACAACAGGGAGCAGGATCAGGCAGGGTCTACTTGGAGTACGGTGTGTACTCATTGGTATGTACGTGGAGTACATGGAGAGCTAAGAGGAAGGCAAGGCAGTTCCTTCCATAAGTATGGTCTGTTGAACAGCAAGTTGTTGCAGGTTCATGGGAGATCTACTTGAAGTACGTTGAGTACTTGTGGAGTGCGTGGAGCACTTGTGGTGTGCGTGGAGCACAGGAGGTGAACACCAACTCTGTGTTTGAGTTGTGTGTTTGGACCTGAAAGGGAGAGCTTTGAGGAGAGAATTACTATTCACTTGAGGTGTGGGAATCCTCTGTAAGGTGGTGGAGAAGAAGTGGCATCTTCTTTATTGTATTCTTTTTTGTAAAGTGTTAATACAAGTTGTGTATTGTCTCTCATATTCTGTGTTATTCTGAATTCTAGTTACTTGGTGAATCTGGTTTATTTCTGCATATTAAGTTTCTTGTGGTTTGGTAATCAATTGTGTGCTTCCGGTGTTTCGCATCCTAACACACTTCTTGTCGACCTGCAAGAGAAGAACTCACAATACACTAGATATGTTGTCATAAACTTATGAAATCATGAAAAGGAAATGACTTAACATAATATAGAACCATAGACATATGTAAAAGTGCAAGCTCAAATGGAGCTAAAAATGCTTTTTTGATTCAAGGTAAATTCCTTCAGGGCTTCACCATACAATGCTGAGAGATGTTCTTTCTCAAATGAGAAGTTACAAATATATAGAAAACTTGGAAACAGATGCTGACAAATCAAGGGATGAAAACCCATGCTGAGTTAAACACTTCTGCAGAGACCACAAGCCCATGTTGCTGTCGTATTCTTCCAATTGCGTATAGGAGATCCATGTTGTAGATGTCCAAGTCACTACCCTTGTTGTCCTAGGCCTGCAAAAGCATGGGATACTCCTAGCATCTGACAAAGCCATCCCTAAGTTGTGTTGACTGGACCATGCTCTCTTCAATGCTAGGTGCAACTGACTGTGCATTAATGGTGAAGTGTGAAAACACAGGGTGCTCTCCTCTATAGTTCAAAAACCAATTCTTTTATTGGTTTTTGATAGAGACTATTTCAATTAAGTGCATTTACTCTTCTTGCTGATGACACCTGTGCCACTTGCCTTGGTTTGGTTTAACCTTGGGTTTGCGCTTTGACTTGTCACGCTACTTGGAACATTTTGAGCTTTTACTTTATTGTGTTGCGTGGCTGCATTCTAGGTTATCTGCCTTGTTTTCTTTTACTTTGTTATTTCTCTTTGCCTTGGCTTTTCCCCTTTTATCTTTACCATTCAGGCTCTTGGGTGCTTGTTATTTCGCAGGGCTTTGGGCTTTTGGTAATGCAAATTTCTTCGAACAAAATGTCGAAAGGAATTATTTCAAAAATTTTGTCTGAAGGAATTGTTTCCTTTGATTGCTCCTTTTCCTAAAGGGCATGTAGCCTTCGGGCCTTTTGTCTTCATCCACTTTCTTAAAGTGCCCTCTAAAAGGGTAGGTGCCCTTTGAAAACTCTGAAAATGACCCTTCAAAAAAGTGAAAAAAGTCCTTTTTCTTGACCAAGTGCCCTCCACAAAGACACCTACCCTTCAATTTTTTTTAAATGTTGTTCAAGCCATCAAAATGCCCTCCGAAGGAAATATATTGCCTTTTCTTTCCTTACTCTTTGCGGGTGTCGGCCTTCGGGCTTTCTATGAGCGTCAAATTTCTTTAGACAAAATGTTTGAAGGAACTTGACCTTGGCTTGCCTTCTTTGGTTTTCCTTTGGACATTATGTCCGCAGGAAAACTCCTTCCACTTGTCACTATTCTCGAAGGGAAAGTTCCCTTTGGGCTTCTTGTCTTTGCCCCTTTGCTTCAATCAGCTACCCTCTGCAAGGGCATTTTGAGTCAAAAGTGCCCTTCAAAACTTTTGTATTGGTCCTCACACTGACGAAAATCCCTCTATAAGGTTCATTCTGACTTCAAACATACCCTTCAAAAGTTTTGTAAAGGTCCATTTCATCTTTGAAGTGCCTCCTGTAAGGGCACATACCCTTCAGGGAAATTGCAAATGACCCTACAGAATGCCCAGGTGCCCTTTGTAGAAAAACACTTGCCTTAAGAAGCGTCTAAGACCAATTCAGGCTCTTCTGAAGGACTTACTCAAAAAATCTTTGAAGTAAAGATGTCTCAAAACCTGATTGCTTCTTCCTTACCCTTTTGGGTTTGTGAATGACTCCAACTCATGAAAGATCATAAGTCAAGTAATCCCACAGACCTGAATTGAATTGCTCTGACCCTTTCGGGTTTCTGAACTACTTTTACTCATGAAAATTGGCAAGTAAAGTACTTTGCAAAATATGACTTGCACTAGAACTGGCCATAGACCCCTTCGGGTTTGTCAAGTTCTCCTACTTATTACTTGTAAAGCTTACAAGTAATGTTGTTCTGAGAATTTGATTTGCTTTGTGAGTGATGGAAAAGAGCAATGATTGATGAGACAACACCTGCACTTGCACAAAAGCAACTTTTCCTTGATTTTAAAAGGGTTTAGACCTGGTTTCAAGGCAAAAAGTCATGAAGAATAAGGCTTCAAGGCAAAAAAGAGGGGGGGGGGCGCATTTTGGCATGTAGGATTCATAAAATGATCAACAATTTGGTGACTCACAGGGGAAGCATGCCTGCTATGCTTGAGAAGACGGGTGGTCTAAAAGTCTATTGGGCATGGAGTTAGGATGCATCTTGGAGAATTCAACAACTTTGTAAGGGCCTAAGAACCAAAAAATATTTTACCCCAAACAATAAGGAAAAAACACACACAAAGGCTAAAAACATTACACACATGCAATCAACACTTAGGGAAAACAAAGACAACACAACTGAAAGCAAACTACTATGTAAAACTAACTATGTATGCTTGTCTCCCTCCTGGATCAAAGGGGAAACTTCTTAAGTCACTTTCAAGATGAGATGAAAAAAAGTGCCAAGCATGCTTCTCTTTGAATTGAACACTTTTTAGATCAAGGCTCTTCTTTAGCACTTATTTGGTCTAGTCTCGAAGAGGTCATCTTTGAACAGGTCTCCAATGAAGACATATTCCTCTTGTACACATTCAGAGATTTCATTTTTCTACCCACTCTTTGTCTCATGGTCAACTTGTATCTCTTTAGTAGGCATGTCTCAAAGAGGATTGGTTTCATGTTCCTCATGTTCCTTAGAAGCTTATGGCCCACATGATTCTTCTTCATCCTTCTAGAGCTGATGGGTTCCTTCTAGAAGGTGATATCCCTCCTTGATGACTTCAAAAATATCATCTTCAGATTCACCAACCTCTTGAAAGGATAAATCTGAAAGCTTGCTTCTCCTTTGCATAATTATTTGAGTCCCAATGTTGCCTTCTCCACCGTTAGCTAGCTCATAGCCTCTTTGAAGAAGAGTGTAATCTACCCCACTGACTTCAAACAAATCATTCAAAGAATGATCAAGAATTTGTCCATGCTCCTCCATGACATATTACAAAGTGAGAAATGAGTCAATGATCATCTCTTCCTCATCAGAGATAGAGGCAAAAGCTTATGACTTGTCTTCTTGTTCACCAGGGGGTACCTATGGTGATATGCTCCTCATCTGCACTCATGAAGTCTCCCTGATCAGTCATGAACTGAGCATACTCCTCTTCAATTGCTTCCCTCCAAATGGATTCCTCAACACAAGAGAAACATTCTTCATTTACCAAGCAAGGTGGTGGAACACAAGGATTGTCAAAATCAGGTTGGGAATGGAAAGTAGGGGATCTTTTTGAAAGATCATGAGAAAATGGGGGCAGAGCTTGGGCTAAAATCAATTGATTTTCTTCTCTCTACTTGACCAACACTTCATCAATATCAAAATTAGCTTGAGGATTGGTACAAAGGGTGTCTTTTGGCATAGGCTCCTCTATAAGGTCAAAAACTTCCATCTCGCTTTCACTAAGAAATCTCACCTTTGCCTCTAATTCCTTAATTTGCTTAGCTAGATTTTCTTGAAAGAGTCTTTTTTGGAGCTCATAGGAATCATCATGGAAATGGGGAGTGCATGAAGGCTTCCATGGAGTACAAGAAGCTTCTTGAGGAAAGGTGGGAGGGACTTGAGAAGGACTAGCCTCATTTTGTACTTCACACTTTTGAACAATGCCCTTCTCCTCCTTGCTGCTCCATGACTCAACTACTTTACTCCAGTGCATGATCTTAGGAATGGAAGTCTCCTTTTGGGGTGATGGGGTTGCAATGTGAGAGGGTAGTGAGAGATTGGATTCCACTTCCCTTGCTACTAACATAGACTACTGCATGTGAAGATTTGCCAACTCAACCTGCCTATCAAGATTGGCCTTAAATATAAGATTTTCTATTTCAAAACTCTCTTCAACGTGATTGGGGAAAGGACTTTGACAGGCTTGACTTGGCTCATGAGTGGGAGATGTGTATGGCTGATATGAAACTTGGGGCAGTGGGTATGCAGGTTGATAGACTTGGTAAGGCTGCCTCTCATGAATACTCAGCTTCTCTTCTAAAGATGCATTCAAACCACTCGCATCTAGCATCTTATTTGTAAGCCTTTGCTAATTGGCTCTTTCAATAGGAGTCCATTCACTCTTGACCAACTCTAATGCGTTTCTCCCTTGATGGATGAAATGATCAAGAATTTCTTGGCCACATCCCCTTCTAGTGTCAAGCTCCACTACATACCTGTCATACCCCAACATTGCTTATTTGAAGGTGTAAATAAGTTGATTGGTAAAAGGATTAGGTTGACTACGAGAAATAACATGTTGAGAAGACTGGGCATAAGACTAATATAGCTCATGATAGTGCTGAAACTAGTCATATTGGACCTGGTAAGGATCAACACAAAGCTGGTAAGGATCATAGCCAGGTTGGCCAAGGACTTGCTCAAACTAGGGAGGAAGAGGCAAAGCCCGCAATGTTTCACCAACCTACAAAGGGGAAAACACATAATCGTATACAACCATGAAACTTCATAAAGAAACATACTACCAAAGCTCTTCAAAAGATCACTCAGGCTGCTCAACTAGCTGATGTATCTTTGAAGTCACCATTGGTGTTGATTGAATGCCTCCAAAGGCTAATTTGTTGAAGAACACACCAATAATTCTTCAACCTCTTGGACAAAATGTCCCATTAGGTGTGCTAAAAATTGTTGACATAGTGGATTGCACCCTGTGAAGAAAGGCTCAGCTCTCTTCATCCACGTGACACAATGGAGACATACCTCTTGCTGTGAGTGGAAAACGTGAGGGATGAATCTCTAGATTAGGGGCTAGCTCCCCTTGATGCACCTTGAGGTCCTGGATTTCCTATTGCTAATAATGGGGGGGGAGGATGAAAAGGGAGATAAATACTGAAATTAGAACCTAAACTAATACAGTGATGCACCAAAATGGTTGGTCTACTTAGCTTTGACATACACTTTACACCAGAGAGAAGCAATCATACACTTCATTCAAATGAGAACCTTTTCTACATCAGTGTTTCAACAGGGGATCCTATAGAGATATAGGGATGTAGAACTACCAGAAGTGTTTTAAGACACACTATGGACAACCTTTTCACATGTGCCTATACTCTGAGCTGGACACTTCTTATTGACCTGCAAGAGAAGAACTCACAATACACTAGATATGTTGTCATAAACTTATGAAATCATGAAAAGGAAATGACTTAACGTAAGATAGAACCATAGACATATGCAAAAGTGCAAGCTCAAATGGAGGTAAACATGCTTCTTTTGATTCAAGGTAAATTCCTTCAGGGCTTCGCCATACAATGCTAAGAGATGTTATTTCTCAAATGAGAAGTTACAAATATATAGAAAACTTGGCAACAGATGTTGACAAATCAAGGGATGGAAAACCATGTTGAATTAAACACTTCTATAGAGACCACAAGCCCATGTTGCTACCATATTCTTCCAATTATGTATGGGAGAGCCATGCTATAGATGTCCAAGTCGTTGTCCTTGCTATCTTGGGCCTACAAAATCATGGGATACTCCTTCTAGCAACTGACAAAGCCATCCCCAAGTTGTGTTGACTGGACCATGCTCTCTTCAATGATGGGTACAACTCGCTATGAATTAATGGTGAAACATGAGAACACAAGCTGCTCTCCTCTATAGTTTAAAAACTAATTATTTTATTGGTTTTCGGTAGAGACTATTTCATCTAAGTGCATTTACTCTTCTTGCTAATGACACCTGTGCCACTTGCCTTAGTTTGGTTCATCCTTGGGTCTACGCTTTGACTTGTCATGCTACTTAGAAAATTTTGAGCTTTTACTTTATTGTGCTACATGGACGCGTTCTGGGTTACCCACCTTGTTTTCTTTTACTTTGTTATTTCCCTTTGCCTTGGCTTTTTCCCTTTTGTCTTTAACCATTTGGGCTCTCAGGCGCTTGTTATTTCTCAGGCCTTCAGGATTTTGGTAATGCAAATTTCTTCAGACAAAATGTTTGAAAGAATTCCTTCAAACATTTTATTTGAAGGAATTCTTTCCTTTGATTTCTCCTTTTCCCTAAGGGCATGTTCCCTTTGGACCTTTTGTCTTCATCCTATCTTTCTTAAAGTGTCCTTCGTAAAGGCAGGTGCCCTTCGAAAACTCTAAAAATGACCTTTCAGAAAAGTGAAAAGAGTCCTCTTTCTTGACCAAGTGCCCTCCGCAAAGACACCTACCTTTCAAAATTTTTGCAAATGTCCTTCAAGCCATCAAAATGCCCTCTAAAGAAAATCCATTGCCTTTTCTTTGCCTACTCTTTGTAGGTGTCGACCTTCGAGCTTTCTATGACCATCAAATTTTTTTGAACAGAATGTCTGAAGGAATTACTTTGGACATTTTTTCTGAAGGAACTCGACCTTGGGTTGCCTTCTTTGGTTTTCCTTCAGACATTATGTCTGAAGGAAAACTCTTTCCACTTGTCACTTTTCTCAAAGGGTATGTTCCCTTCGGGCTTCTTATCTTTACCCCTTTGCTTCAACCAATTTCCCTCTGCAAGTGCATTTCAAGCCAAAAGTGCCCTTCAAAACTTTTGTATTGGTCCTCACACTGATGAAAATCCCTCTGTAAGGTCAATTCTACCTTCAAACATACCCTTCAGAAGTTTTGTCAAGGTCCATTTCATCTTTGAAGCGCCTCCCGCAAGGGCACATACCCTTCAGGGAAATCACAAATGACCCTACAGAATGCCCAGGTGCACTTCATGGAAAAACACTTGCCTTAAGAAGTGTCTAAGACCAATTTAGGGTCTTTCGAAGGACTTAA